>CM042695.1:215607743-215740243 GCA_023614405.1 Avena insularis | reverse complement strand
GATTTTGAGTAATTTTCAAGTTGTCACGAACAATCTTACACTTTTCTTCTGCCTCTTTGATGATATCCGTACACATTTCAGGATCTAGAGGATCTTTATTTCTCAAGATTTTCCTTTCACCAGTTTCTGACCAGTAGAGAGAAGTACGGCACTTGCGGCCATAAAGAACTTCAAATGGTGCATGTCCAGACTTGATTGATGACTGTTGTTATAAGAGAATTCAGCAAAAGGAAGGCATTCTTCCCATTTCATGCCAAATGAGATGACACAAGCTCTGAGCATAACTTCAAGAATTTGATTTACTCTTTCCACTTGGCCTTGAGACTAAGGGTGATACGCAGTGATGAACTTGATATTAGTTCCCATGTACTGCTAAAAGGATTCCTAGAATCTAGAAGTAAACAAGCTTCCATGATTAGATGTGATTTCTTTAGGAACACCATGGAGGCTTACAATCCTAGCAACATATAGTTCTACCAATTGACTAGTTGTAATAGTCTCTTTGACAGGAAAGAAGTGGGCCACTTTGGAGAAGCGATCAATCACCACAAAGATGGCATTGTTGCCCTTCTAAGATTTCGGGAATCGGGTGATAAAATCCATTTCGATTTTATCCCACTTCCACTTAGGAATCTAGAGAGGTTGAAGAAGACCAACGGCTCTCTGAGGTTCTGCTTTCACTCTTCTGCAAACATCACACTCGGCAACATACTTGGCAATTTCACGCTTCATGCGCGTCCACCAATAGTAAGGCTTGAGATCATGGTACATCTTTGAGCTACCAGGATGAATAGCAAGCAGAGTTTCATGATCTTCTTTGAGAATTGGATTCTTGAGTGCTTGCACTTTTGGTACAACAATGCGCCCTTCGAATCTGAGAGTGCCATTAGCATCAATGGAATAGGATTTGTACTTGGGAACGCCCAATTCTAGATTTTTCTTGACTTTGAGGACCATAGCATCAGTCAACTGGGCCTCACGAATTTTCTCTTCAAGATTAGGATCCAAGCATAGATTTGCAAGATGCCCCTGAGGACCAATCTCAAGATTGTACAACTGAATTTCTTTGAAGAGATGCTTATTGCTTTCCTTGACCATGAGGTTATTGCAATAGACTTTTCGACTAAGGGCATCAGCCATCACATTAGCCTTCCCTAGAGTGTAGTCAATTGAGACATCGAAGTCTGAGATGGTTTCCATCCATCTTCTTTGTCGCATGTTTAGATAAAGCTGAGTGAATATGTACTTGATACTCTTGTGATCAGTGAAGATTTCACAACGGTTTCTAAGCAAGTAGTGTGTCCATGTTTTCAATGCATGAACAACTGCTGCAAGCTCGAGATCATGAGTAGGATAGTTTATCTCATGTGGACGCAACTATCGAGATGCATAAGCCACGACTTTTATTTCTTGCATCAGAATAGCACCAAGACCTTGAATGGAAGCATCATAGAATATCTGGAAAGGCTTGGATGTATCTGGAGGAGTCAGAATAGGAGCTGAGGTGAGCTTCTTCTTTAGAGTTTCAAAGATTTCTTGATAAGATAGAGACCAAAGGAATTTCTTATCCTTCTTGAGGAGCTCAGAAAGAGGTTTTGCTATCTTCGAGAAGTTCTCAACAAATCGGTGATAATAACTTGACAAACCGAGGAAGCTTCAGACTTCCTTGACATTTTTAGGACGAACCCAATCCACAATTGACTTGATTGTTTCTAGATTGGTTGTAATACCTTTATTAGAAATGACATGGCCCAGATAAACCACTTCAGAAAGCCAAAATTCACACTTAGAGAACTTAGCATACAAGCAATGCTCTTGGAGCTAGGAGAGAATGAGCCGAAGGTGTTCTTCATGTTCTTCCCTCGACTTGGAGTAGACAAGAATGTCATCGAGATATACCACCACGAACTTATCAAGGTATTCCATGAAAACCGAGTTCATGAGGCGAGAGAATGTTGCAGGAGAATTGGTGAGGCCAAAGGACATTACGGTGTACTCATACAAGCCGTATCTAGTGGTGAAAGCTGTTTTTGGAATATCCTCCTTGCGGATTTTTATTTGGTGGTATCCACTTCTCAAATCCAGCTTAGAGAATACCAACGAGCTGATCAAAGAGGTTTGTGATGCAAGGAAGAGGATACTTATTCTTGATTGTCTTTGCATTGAGACCACGATAGTCCACAACTAGACGATCAGTTTTATCTTTCTTCTTGACAAATATGGTGGGGCTTCCCCATGAAGAAGTGCTATGCTGAATATGGCCTTTACTTTCAAGTTCATCAAGTTGCTTCTTGAGCTCGGCCATTTCATTAGGACCCATCTTATATGGATGTTTGGAAATTGGAGTTGTTTCGGGTTCTAATTCGATCACGAATTCAATGGCCCGGTTAGGTGGCATGCCTGGCAGCTCTTCTGGAAACACATCTGGAAATTCACACACCACAGGTACATTTTCCAGTGTTGGCAAAGGGTCAGCGTTGATAGCAAAGACTTGTGTTGAAGGAGTTGCATTTGGAGAATAGATTATGTGGCCACTTGGATGTGAAAGAGATACCGACTTGTTCACACAGTCGAAAGTTGCACCATTAGCTTTGAGCCAATCCATGCCTAGAATGACATCAATGTCGGATGGACCAAGGACAATTAGATCAGCAAGGAATTGATTACCGCCAATGAGAATTTGATTTGCATAACTCATCATAGAGGATATAATCTTGGCACCGGGAGATTTAACCCAAAGGTTCATTTGAAGAATTTCCAATGGAAGATCATACATTATGCAAAATTTTGTGAAACAAACGAATGAGATGAACCAGTATCAAAAAGAACTTTTGCAGGAGTAGATTTAATAGGTAGTGTACCAATGACAACATTAGGCGCCTTCTCTGCTTCTTCTGCCATCACACTGGTCACCATGGCATTTCTTTGAGTAGGCTTATTATTACCGTTGAAGGCCTTTTGCTGTGAAGGCGGAACTCTCACCATGGCTTTGGAATCCTGGAGAGGGGGAGGGGGAGGAAGCTTCTATTGATTGGGACACGCTGGACATTTGTGACCAGGTTCTCCACACTTGAAGCAAGTGATAGGCTGATGTGCATACAGCCTCTGAGGAGCACCGAAGGGAGCACGAGGCTGCTGCTGCAAGTACTGCTGCTGCTGTGTCTAAGCGCCTTGCCTGATATAACCTTGAGAAGGCCTTTGCTGAAACATCTGAGGATGAGGAGCAGCCCGCGGTTGCTTCTGCTGATAGGAGGTCCTAGCAGGTTAGGGAGCTTCCTGCTGGTAGACACGACGCCTTTGAGGAGGGCCAGAGTGAGTAGCTGAGCCTAACTCACAAGCATGTTTCAAGGTTCTTTCATACTCATGTCTGCCAGTTTCAGCCTTGATTGCCATATTGACCAACTCTTCAAAGTTCTTGCACATGGTGAGATTTAAGCTGAACTTGATTGAAGGCTCAAGACCATTTCTGAAGCGAGCTTGCTTCTTTTCGTCAGTTGATATTTCATCACCAGCATAGCGAGCCAAGAGAGTGAATTGCTTGCTATAAGTCAAGACATTGTTAGAGCCCTAAGTCAACTTCATGAACTCTTCTTTCATTCTATCCAATTCACCTTGAGGAATGTGCGGAACAATTTCCGGAATTCCGCCCAAGCGAAAGGAACATTTGGATCCCTGGCATTCTCCATAGTTTCCCACCAGGCTGCTGATTCACCAGTAAGCATATAGGAAGCAAAAGATACTTTGTCTTCTTCAGCCACTTTAGCATTAACCAGAGTGAGGTTCATACGACGGAGACAGTCGTCCGCATCGAGAGGAAACTTAGGAGTGTCAAAGTTCTTCGGTTTGCGACTGAGAAAATCCCTGAGAGTCACCCTTTGAACAAAGTCCTGCTGAGCAAAGCGGGCCTCGGTCTACTGCTGACCATGAACAAGATGTCCCAACAGGTTTGACATTGTTAACATCGCTTCAGCCAACTGAGGGTTTGGCGGGGGTGGTGGAGGAGATTCTTCTCTCCCTCAAGGGATCCTGATGACAATCATCAAGACACGAGTTAGCACATGTTCAGGATAATAAAATCCAACATAAATGCAAGAAGAGATACAATTAGAACAAGAATGAGCCATAGATATCATCAAGGTACAATTAAAGTGTGCAAGAATTAACCACAAGCAACATGTAGAATTAGATAATAGCATTCAACATATTTCACCCATTACAAGTGTCATATTGCT
The DNA here is from genome assembly GCA_023614405.1 of Avena insularis. Lineage (NCBI taxonomy): Eukaryota > Viridiplantae > Streptophyta > Magnoliopsida > Poales > Poaceae > Avena > Avena insularis. The sequence goes on along the minus strand of CM042695.1, from coordinate 215,736,011 downwards.
ACAGAAACCAAATTACAATTACGAGTGTTGGAATGACCCAAGTTATGTATTTCAGCAGATTAGATTTGATAGCGTTCACATATTTCACTCATGATAAGTGTCATATAGCTATACTAAAACATTACAATCGCGAGAGTCCAAAATAACTCAAGTTATGCATGTATTGGAGAAGAATTGAAGACGAAGTAAAACTTATGGTTCACGCGTCGGTAGCAGAACAAGTCAGCAAGACCATGCCAACAAGCCGAAAGGTTTAAAACTTTTGATCAAAACAGATGGAGTTGATGATTTTTTTTGAATAAAATCAGGAATTTTAGAGATTTCAAAGGATTCAAGAGAACAACGAATTTGAAGATTCAAAGGTTTTTGATTTGAAGCAACTTTACTCTGACACAAACAATAAACTTATGATAGTACTACGGATAGACGAAGACGTTCGAACCTAAAGAAGATGATGAGAACAGATAAAACATTGCACTTCCTTACCAGAAAAATGGTGGGAGGGTGGGAAAAGAAATAAAGAGCAAGAAGTCCTACTCTCCGATTATTTTTTCCCTAATATATAGCTACCAAAATATTTTTCTAGACTCAACAACGTCCGCTGCAAGGGATCCTAGCAGGTCGACCATTGATGTGTACACACTTCTATTCTTGTAGACCTTTGTTGGGCCTCCAAGTGCAGAGGTTTGTAGAACAGCAGCAAGTTTACCTTAAGTGGATTACCCAAGGTTTATCAAACTCGGGGAGGAAGTGGTCAAAGGTATTCCCACTTAAGCAATCCTGCAATCAAGATACAAGAAGTCTCTTGTGTCCCCAACACACCCAATACACTTGTCAGGTGTATAGGTGCACCAGTTCGGTGAAGAGATAGTGAAATACAAGTGGTAACGGTGCCAGAAAATAGCTTGACGGTGAGGTAAAGACTACAGGAAAAAGGATGGAAGCAAGCAAACATGCAACATATCTAGATGCAAACGGTGTTTCAATGCTTAGAAACAAGTCCTAGGGATCATACTTTCACTAGTGAACACTCTCTCATATAAATATCCTATCTTCATGATATTACTCTTAACTACTCTCCGGTTGGACACTCTAATCATCGGTAGGGCTATAACAGCACTCCTCAAAGTCTGCCTTCCCCAATCTAGATAACCCCACACTGTCACCTTGAGCGCTAGATGGTTCCAACAAACACCACAATTTCATAGAGACATCCAACTCCAAATATAACTGATAACAAATATTCAATCTAGCCAAAGTGCCACACACGGTATGCACGCTGTCACTTTCACACATGTGGGGAAAAGCATTGATCTATTAAAGCACAAAGAGTATTTATGTAGACTCAAACCTAAGTGCGACCATGGCGTGCACGCTGTCACTTTCACACACATGGGGAGAGTAGAGATCTATTGAAGCACTTGAGTAGCAAGGTAGATCTACTTGATTACAAAGCTCATGACCACAACAAGATCACGCATAGAGAGAGAGATGAACACATAGCTACTGGTAGAGCCCTTAGCCTCGAGGAAGAACTACTCCCTCCTCATCATGGGAATCAACAACGGTGATGAAGATGGTGATGGAGATCGATGGAGATTGCTCCGGGGGCACTTCCCCATCCCAGCAGGGTGCCGGAATAGAGACTTTCTGTCCCTTGAATCTCCCTTTCGGTGGCAGCGGCGCTACAGAGGTTTTCGTGGATTTCTTCTGGATTCCCTAGGGTTTTTGGGTCAGAGGCTTCTTATATGCGCAGGAATCAAGGACGGTAGGGTTCCGGGGGCCCACACCCCTTGTGGGCGCCTCCAGGGCTTGCCCGTGCCTAGGAGGGTGCGTCCCCCCTTGGCCCCCCTCTGGCTCTGCTTCGTGGTTCCATGTTGCTCCGAGAAAAATAATGACTTTGGCTTTTGTCCCGTCCAATTCTGAGAATATTGATTTTCTGCCTTTCTGGAACCAAAAACAGAAGAAAACAGGCAACTAGCACTGTGGCAACTTGTTAATAGGTTAGTTCTAGAAAAGATATAAAAACACCTCAAAGTATAGACAAAGCAAAGCAAAGTAGATATAAAACAAGCAAGGAACATAAAAAATTATAGATATGTTTACGACGTATCAAGCATCCCCAAGCTTAACTCATACTCGTCCTCGAGTAGGTATGTGATAAAAGAATAATTTTTGAGGTGACATGCACCATCAAAACCAAGACCAAACCATTTGCAATCATTGAAAGCTGGGATCAAAAAACTCTAAACATGAGCATGAAAGAAGTAGTTCTAACAGTAAGACAAAGTAACTATGCATGCAACATGGAAGGCTACAAACAAAGATCATGAATTGAAAAATGTTTGTTTGTTTCACATACAGAAAACATAGCATGGTGGCATTCATCTTTTCCTCATAGAGTAGAAAATAGATGCATAGGACACCTTCAAAGTTCACAAGGGTGACTAGAAACAAATAGCATAAGAACAAGTAATATCACAATATGCATCAATTAATAAGATTTGGAACACTACACATAGAATGACAACTATGCTCTCTTAATGGTGCCTAAAGGTAGAAGGTGGAGACTCAAATAATGGTGGAAGAAAGGCCTTTTGTAAAGGAAGCATGGATTTCAAGTTTAAAAAAGAGCTTCCAAAAATTATGGTACTTGTTAGCTTTCAGCCCTCATTGCCCCTATCATAAGCATCTTGAAGTTATTAAGGTTAAAGTGAACAAATATGGAGTATATGCTTGATGAAGTATAAGTTGGCAATCTCGAGTCCCTTGAATACGAGGGCCACACCTCATGCTACTCAACTTTAGTCACCTGCAAGTTCTTGTCATTGTAAGTATTTGCATATCATAGAGAACCGCCAACGGGGTACCCCTTGCACATGGTACAGGAGATTTCCATAACCAAAATGACAAGGCAAGCAGACAATGAGCATCTTAGCAATCTTCTTATTTACCATCGGAATATGGTGCTTTTTCTCTCTTTTCTCAATGTGTCTCTCTTTTTTCTATAAGAAGAATGCTTCATAGATGTCACTATGGTGATGTTGCAAGTTTCCACCATGGTTAGGCATGGCTTAGCCTAGCGGCATAGGCGTTTCTCTAACACAGAATACAAACTCCATGAACTTACAAGTTCCCACTTTATTTCACACCGGTGACATCCATAGACAAAAGAGCATGATATCAACTGAGTACAAAGTACAAGTGCAATGTTGAAAACGTTCCCCATGACAGCACGATTCTGCTAATTCCAACGTATAAGTGCAAGCATATACAACATAGATGACACAATGGTTCAAGTTTATTAGGGGTAAAGAATAAAAAGTTTGCCATCAAGTTTGTGAGGGCTTTAATCACTAAGTTTTCACATAACAAAATAGTTTTTAATTGGAAGATACCTGAAAACAAGAATATACTTGGAATGGTGTAACACAACATGCATAGGAGTTTATAGTGGACACTTTGGAATAACTTGGTTTCTTGGGAGTTGGAAGCATGAGTAGAGCTTACTCATACAAGTGGAGGCTAGCAAAAGACTGACAGCAACCAACTGAGAGAGCAATAATGGCCATAATCATGCAGTGCAACAAAGCATTACTAATCAAAGCAAAGAGTGGTACTACAAGTCAAGGACTAAATGATCATAGAGGCTATGGTGACTTGTTCATAGTCATAACATGGTGTGAGCATGTGCCAAGTCAACCCAAGCAAAACATCAAAGGAGAATACCATAATACTATGCTTTTGTATGCTAAAACAACGCATGATTCTTTCAAGGCACACTAAGAAATCCCAATTGTTTGGAACAAGACATGCTACAGAAATAATCACTAAGCATAAGGTCAAAACAACACCTAGCTTGTCATGATAAAGTCTAAGTAACAGTCAAAACAAGCTCCCTTTTGTACCACTATAAGCATGAAACTTTGTACTCTTTTCCAACACCAAACAACTTATTTGAAACAACTTACAAAGATAATAATCAATAAAGATCAGTGAGCTTGTCTCACAAATCCACAAAGAAGAACTAAAAATTTTTAAGCAATAAGCACAAGAAAACTAAGGCTAAACGCAGTGCTAGCAAAAGTGAACACTCACAAAACAATAAGAGTGAAAACTAGAGTGTTCTAGGCAATGGAAACGGAGTGTGTCTCTCTCCAAAAGAAGTGTGGTGTAACCAACCAACTTACTCAAGCAAACTAAGCAAATGAAAACCAAAATGAAAACTAAGACGCTCCATGAACAACACAACAATGCATGAAACAATAAAAACGAAGTGTCTAGAAAGACCTGAGGTTTTTATTGATGGAGAAGGGGATGCCTTGGGCATCCCCAAGCTTTGATGCTTGTACCTCTTGAATATTTCTTGGGGTGACACGGGGGTGGCATCCCCAAGATTTATATTTTGTCCATTCTTCATCTCATTACACCATTTCCTCTCTACACCTGAAATGTTTTTCTTCATACAAAACTTCACACAATCTTCATTAGCAACATTAGTCTATTCAAAATATTTTAGACCTCTGGCAAAGATTTAGAGCAGCAAGGATTTTCACTAAAAACACAAGCTACTGTAGTAACTCCTTCAAAAATCTCAATTCACCTAAAGAGAACTCAAAAGGAATCAATAAGAAGCAAATGCAAATAATGGCAGAAACCTGTCAAAACAGACCAGCAGGTAGAAACCGATTTTTTTGAACATCTTTTGTTAATCAAAACAAAAATGTTGAACTAACTAAAGTTAGCTAACATACTAGTTGATTTATTCGTAAATTGTGAGCTCAATCCGAGTTACAGAGACTCCTCACAAATTTTTATGATGGAGGACAGAAATATGTTTCGGGACAACAACTCCCCAAATCTTACTTCCCTCTCATTAGAGGTCATTCTTGGCAAAAAAAAGCAAACAAAAAGGATAAGGAGAGGTCATTAATTAAGTAATAACTTCTAAGACTCAAGGAAACTCTTGGGTTATCTCCCAACAAGTACTTTTCTTTAATGCCTTTAAGTTAGGCATGATAGTTTCAAAGATGCTCACATAGGAAATATGAGTTGATTTAAAAGAGAGCATCAAGAAGCAAATTCAAAGAACATTTAACTCTAACCCACTTCCTATGCATAGGAATATTGTAAAGAAACAAGTCATGAAAGCACAAAGCAAAAAGCATAGGAAAGCAAAACAAATGCAACTTCAAAATTTTCAACATAAAGAGGGGAAACTTAATATTCTTAAGATGCATAAAACCATGTTTCCCTCTCTCATAATAAATTTCAGTAGAAACATGAACAAAATTAACAATATAACTATCACAATAAACATTCTTATCATGAGCCACATGCATAAAATTATTATTACTCTCCACATAAGAATAGCCATTCTTATTAATTGTAGTGGGAGCAAATTAAACAAAATAGCTATATTCCCAAGTGTGTTCATTTGGAAACATATCATCATTGTAAGGAACATGGATAGCACTAATAGCACAACAATTATTAATATTATCATTTTCAGAATTGGTGCCAAAGAGATTTTCAATATCAAAAGTGGTGTGTTTTTCCCAATCATGATCACTAATATGGTAACAGGCATAGGAACATCATCTAGTTCAGACTCATCAGCAAAAAACATTATAGGAGCAACATGCTTAGGGGAAGATACCGTTTCCTCTCTCCTTGTACTCTTCTTATTCTTCTCCTCTTTAGGAGAGAGAGGCTTGAAAGGAAGCTTCTCCACATACCCTGGTTTATTGTTAGATACAATAGAAGAAACTTTGGAGGATTCCTCCTTTTCATTAATAAGAACAAAACTCATATCAGTCCTGTCATATTTTGGTAAAATATCATCTTTTATAAGATTTTTTATGTAAGTATTCGCGTGGCAATTATAAACACAATAAAGATGACACCCATGCAGGACGCAATTCATACCAAAAGCGCTCATGTCTACCAAAGAAGTTTTTCTTGATAACCCTTCACACCCCAAAAACAATGTAAGTTCATCATGTTGATTATAAGTGATCCAAAAACAATGTAAGTTCATCATGTTGATTATAAGTGATCGCGTTATCACAATACAAGCTTGAAGTACTCATTAAATTAGAAAGGTCATTAGTACAGCTTGAGCATTGAAAATTGAAATGACCCACTTCATAGCAGAGTTCACAAATAAAAGGATAGATGAGGGCACAAATTTTTTTACCAAGATCATTTAGAGCCTTATACCATGTTCTGGTTTTTTCATTCCAATGTGTGATACAATATTCTTCTTCTATTTGATTCTTTTCACAAGGTCTATGCATACCACAAAAATTAACATGGTTATAAGAAATAGTACTTTCAGAAGTTTGAGCATGTTTATTGCAATCATTAATAACATTTTCATTTTCCATGCAAGTGTCTTTAAAAGGTTCATGATACATGTCCCACTTTTCTTTAGGAGCATTAATATGGGAAGCAAAAGCTCTATAATATTTAACAAGAATTTGAGGATCAATACCATATCTAGCACTAAGCTCTTGAAAATTAGCAGTTTCAGCGAAAGACTTAATGCAATCATACTCATAGTTTATACCTGGGTTTTTACCTTTGTCGTTATCCCAACCTTCGGTATTGCTTTGAATTGTTTCAAGAAGATCCCACTTAGCCTTGACCACCTTACTTGTGAAGGATCCCTCTAAACAGGTATCCAGATAGTCCTTGTAATGTCCTAAAAGCCTTGCATAAAAATTATTGATAACAACATTACTAGGGAGCTCATGAATGGGACATTTGAGCATTAGTGACTTCAATCTCCCCCAAGCTTGGGCAATACTTTCTCCCTCATGAGGATGAAAATTATAAATATAATTCCTATCTTTATGAATTTCATGAGAAGGATAAAATTTATAATAAAAGAGAGATTCAAGTTCCTTCCACTCCAAATGATGAGGATCATCTAGTAGCTCATACCACTCCCTTTCTTTGTCCCTAAGTGAGAAGGGGAATAGCTTCCTCTTAAATCGGTCCATTGAAATACATGCACACTTGAACAACTCGCATAATTCATGTATAAAGAGTAAATGATCACTGTGATGGACATTTCCATCTCCAAAATAGCAGTTATTCACAACATGATCAACAATTTCAATAGGTATTTTAAAAGGGACACTTTCAGTATGTGGATTTAAAATATCACAAGCATCATTAGAATTACCACATATGGGAGATAAAGCATCATAAGAGCAATTTTTTCCCTAAAGCTGGGGAACTAAAAAGATTTTTCATAAAAACTGGCTTCCCCAAGCTTAGACGTTTCCATACGATTAGTAACAATGGTGTTCAAAAATTTCACACTAATAACATTTCTATTAGCATGCAAAGAAAGTTCCGTATGTTTTTAATTTTCTTTTAAAACCACTCAAGTTCTAACTTAGGAAAAATACTAAAAAACTCTCTAAGTTTTTTGTTGTTTTCAATTAAGCCTAACTAGTGAAAACAAGAAACAAAAAGACAAATTTGCAGAATCTAAAGGAAATAACTTTGAGCACTCACACCGGAGGATGTGACTACCTTTTACCTTACCTCCCCGGCAACGGCGCCAGAAAAGATCTTTCTGGATTGCTGTTGCCGTGGGGTAACGTGTGTGAGTGCATTTTACCTTTACTCCTCGGAAACAGCACCAAAAAAGAAGCTGATGGCATGGAGGGAAGGTAAAAGCCCAAAACCTCCCCGGCAACGGCGCCAGAAAAGAGCTTGATGTCTATGTCGTGGTATTATCGACGAGTACGCCATGGAGGGGTCCTCATAGTGCATGTTTAGAGACGTGGGGGAAGGCGGATGGTTGACGGGTAAGAGGTAACACAGCTTACCCAGGTTTAGATCCCACGACGGTAGCGGAATCCTACTCCTGCTATAAATAACTATAATGGCAATACGCTGAGTTATAGGGATCGATTCTCTATGCGAGGTATGAGTTAATTGGTGCCCTAAAGGGTCCCATAGGCCCGACCAATATAGTCGCCAAGTCCTAGGGTTACAGGGAAAAATCCTAGCTGGACAGGTTACAGAGTCCTACATTGTCTATAACTAGTCTAGCGTGTCTTGCACTCCAAGGCTCTGTGTATGTCGGTGACTCCTCCATAGCCTTCCTTTATCCGACATGGGCCTCCCTTCTGGATCCATCTGACTGGGCCGCCCAGCAGGCCAAGGGCCATGCTACCAACTGTGGGCCACCCGGGTTATCCGAATAGAGGACGTGCTATGAGGATACCCATATAGCATATCCCCAACAGTAGCCCCCGAAGAACTCCGAGATCTTGCGCTGTCTTGCCTCTTCACTTGAATGCTCCGTCTAGATGGATGTCGGCAAATCGTCAAGCAACATCTTGTAGTCCTCTCCCAAGAACCCTGCAAGGTTTTTCTCCGTCTTCAATATGTAAGTCAGAGAATTGCTGAATCTTCTATCGTACTCTTCCATAGCCGGATTAGATCCGTCCATGCCGGAATATTCCGATGTGATGGTTCACCTGCCAGTGACAGCTAGGACAATGTAGACATAGGTCAGCAACACCTTGTAACTCACACATGCAGAGAACGCAATCATGTCCGTTTTTCCCGCGAGAGCGATACGAACTGTTGGCGGCGACGGTTGGCAGCGTGGCGAAATTTTCGCACACGTCCTCGCACACGTCGCCTACGCGGCAACCGTTCGATCATACTGCATGAATCTCGATGCCGGAGGTCATAAATAGTAACAGCGGTGGAAATTTTACTTTTTCACCTCATTCTCCTCTGCATCATCTTCTTCCTCCAGCGAGCGCCTCCTCGAGCTCTCCGCGCACCTGTGCGAAAAACCCTAGCTCCTTAATCTCTCCCAGTCACCACCGAAAAACTCCCAATGGCCAGCAGCAGCTCCACCCCCTCCATAGCGGCATCAGGCGATGCCAAGCGAAAGGCCAGCCATCGTGCCACCAGAGGGATTGGTTATTCCCAAATCTGCGGTGGTCGAAACCACCGGCAGCGACCATAACCCAGCGGCGCTGGAGCTGCTGGAGGAGGAGTATGACTCCCACAAGGGCGATTGGCGCGGTTCGGATATTACGGACCGTGATATCAAAGAACTGATCAACGAGGGCTATCTCCCCGCGATGGAGGGGCTCATCTGGTGGGCGGCTGTAACTACCTCGGTGAATTACGCTCCTAGTTACAAGCCTGGATGAGCGGAAATGGTTAAAATAGTACGGTGGGGCCCAAATGCCACTCACAGGTAGACCTTTCGGCCGTCCTAACCATTTCCGAACATCGGGACAAGAACGGGCGTGAATCGGCAAAGCGAAGGGATCAACTACATACACAAATGAGTATGTATGCAAGCCACCATACAATGGTCCTCAGAGTCATTCCATCTAAAAAGAAAGGAAATATTGCAACGCCATACGGCAAGATCCAAATATCCTAGATAGATATAATAGTTTAGGATATCTCCTCATACATCAAACATCAGAGTATCAAGCGGAAGCGGAAAACAAGATCCGAGTATGGATAAGAAGCAAATCGGCATAAGATGCCCCATAAATAAGCACATCCATACAGATCTCACGGATCCCGTTCCGGAATCTCTACACCGAATGATCGCCGTTCACATCGTCCGTCTCCTCCACCCAGTATCCATCTTGCGAGTTTACCTGTTCATCTGAATCAAACAAATTATCGTGTGAGACCCTAGGGGTACTCAGCAAGTCTTTATGCCCCTAAAGGGGACACATCCTGGGGTGACGCAATTGCAGCAAAAGATAAACCCTAACAATTCCATAGATACTCGCTAACCATCCGCCTAACCAAAGATAGACGGATGTCCGTGAATTAATAACAACAGTTATAATGGTAATATTAACAGATCCATCCTCCTCCTCGCTTACCGACGAGGAAGCGGACGAACAACCCCCCCCATCCGTTGGCAGTTTTATTATCCATTCCATGAGTATTGTACTATTTACTAATCAGGTACTTAGTCAATTTAAAAGCGATACTTTAGTTATACTTGTCTATGATCGAGAAACTGTGCTCCAAGTTGTCCATAACATGGACACGGCTTTCAAAGTTTACCTGCAGGTGCACAAATAGCAACACACACTCGATCAACCTCGGAAAAACCAAATCAAAACCCAACGAGGCCACGACAAAGCGATTACAGGATTCAGAAATATTTCAGGGGCCACCCCATTGCTACCGCGAAGTTGGCCGGCTCCGAGACGGACTCAAGGTTTGCGTCAATGGCTGTAAACGACTGGGAACCCGAAAATGTGACTGGGCTTGTCGATACCGCGAAAACACTCCGCTTACCTAAACAGTACAGGTGCATTCCTCGCATAATCTTAAATTAAGTAGTAAAGCATGGCATAAGTACAGAATAGTAATAAAGCCCCAAACTACTTTGTGGCCCCAAGAAATAAGAATGAATCAAGCTCTGGCTCAGGGGGGTTCATAAGCCTCCCGGATGTGGATAGCGCGAATATTCAAGGAACAGGAATCAAGTACTCGGGGTCCTACGGGACACAAGTGAGCCTGAAAAACCAAATAGCAAATATGGCTCACTGATGCCACTTTCATTAGTTATCCCATTACTACTCAGGTTAAGTTGTTTAGGTACCTTGTTATCCATCAGACTCTCACATACCCTACACATGCTGTTCTACGACTCGCATGGCTCAAACAACTCCTGTAGTAATGGCTCATGGGATGGAGGAACAAGCTTCGGTGGGGTTTAAAAGTAAAGGCTATGCAATACTTGGGATTCAATTTAATGGAATCGCGACTCAATGATGCAAGAATAAGATAGAGGCAATAGGTACTATATGTATGCAAGCATGTGGTAGTGCTTTCCTGGCAGCTCAGTTGAAGCGAGAGAAGGATCTGGGTAGTGCTCCTGGGTCTCTTGATATATCCCCTGCGCAGCGTCTATTCGGAGAAGAACCAAACAAACAAGGGCCAACATAAATAAAGTGCACAAGCATATGAATAAAATACATCAAGCAAACAATCATGCCATGATGAATGATGCACAATTTGCATGGCAATAATGTAGCATGGCATGGGTGGGGTGTGGAATACAAGTATAAATCATTTTGTTGAGTTTTAATCATGTTTTAACCTCAAATAAGTTGCTGTATACTTTATGTTTATATGATTCATGCTGCAAAACAGAACAAGGGATGCATAAACAGAAAGGTCTCGTCGAGCTAATCATTTTAGACATATTATTTGTTAAATTTGGAGTTATAAAACAAAAGTTATTATTTAATTAAGGAAAAAGGGCATTTTATTGTAATTTTAATCAACTTGCAATTTTAAATGTTCAAAAAGTACTTTGAAGGGCATATTTGAATTCCTCACATTTTTCTGATTTCAAAACATATATCATTTGTATTATTTGGGTTTTTAAATTAAAAGTTATTTGAAAACAGATTTAAAATTTGAATTTAAATTAATTTGGAAAAAGTTTGAATTAAACAGAAATACAGAAATTCTTTTGTTACTCACCCCAGAACTAGCCACAGCCACAGACAAGTGGGGCCAGGCTGACTGGGCGACACAGCGCGTGGAAAAACCTTTTGTCACCGCGGCTTTACCTAGCCTCTGCGAATGACAGGTGGGGCCAGCGGCCACAGGCCGTGTCGTGAGCAAGCCTGTGAGGGATCCAGTGAGGGCCGAGCTGGAGCGCTGGTTACGACGGAGAAAGCAGGGGGCTTTTCTGCAAAAACGTCGGGGTGGCTGGCAGGTGGGGCTCTGCGTACCGCGGGTTGAGCCGAGAAAACAAAAAGGGGTTATACGCAAAATGACCATATGCCCGTACTGTTCCTCTTCTCTGCGCTGATGACCGATCGGTGCGCGGCCGACGCAGGCGCGGCGCGTGGGGGGTTCGATCCGGGGACCTAGGGCTCGCGCGCGGAGGGCGGAGCCACTGCGGTGGTCTGGGTTTGGTGTCAGCATGGAGGTTGGGGCCTAGATAGGCTGACTGCGAGGCGCTACGCCGCGTGAACGCAGCGACCGCCGGCGCGCAGAGGGTGCTCGGAGTAAGGACCGGCGAGGCTAGGGCGGCACGGCGAGGCAGACCATGTCAGGGAGGTCAGGGAGCTCACCGTGGGTAGGTCGGTGTGGTCGGATCGGCTCGAGGCGTAGGGAATCGGCGACGACGCAGACGGACCGGAGGCTAGGGTTTGGGCTCGGTGACGACGACGCGCAGCAGAGCGCAGGCCTCCTCCTCCTCGCTGGCGCGGTCCAGGTGAAGCAGGGGTACCGTGCGGTCTTCCTCGACACCAGAGATCGCCACGCCACCGGCTGGAAAAAGAAGGGGCGATGGAGGCCGACGGTTTTGCTGGCGATGGGGTAGACGGAGGCGGTGGAGAAGAGGGGGAGAGGGCAAGGCCCTAGGTGGATCTGGGAGGCAGAGGAGAGCCGTGAGGTGGTGGGTAAAGGAGGAAGGGGGAGGAGCAGCTGTGGCAGGGTAGGGATAGAGGAGGGTGGCTCGGTGCCACCTTTTTACCCCTCGAGCACGTGCTCGGCTAGACGGGAGGGCAGGGCAGGAGCTTCCAGGTGGGTCAGGGTGAGGCCAAGGAGGCCAGGCTCGGTGTGGTGGGGTCGCACGGCAGAGAGAGAGCTAGAGAGAGAGGGAGAGGGGTGGCATGGAGCTCGGGTTGGAGCTAGGCTCGGTTAGGGTTTGTACTAGGGGAGGGGTAGGTTAGCTCGGGTTGGACCAGGGAGAGAGAGTGGCCAGGTGGGGCCAGCAAGGAGGGGCTCGGCATGGAGAGACTAAGGGGAGGGTTAGAGTTTTGGTTTGGAGCAAGAGGAGTTAGAGAGAGGTTAGGGTTAGATGGAGAAGAGAGAGGGGGTTTAGGGTTAGGGGGTAGGTCAAGGTGGTAGGGTTTAGAGTTAGAAGAAGAGCAAGGGGAAAACCACTTGTTAGCATGGAGATGCCCATGAGATTAAGTCCACTCAAAGACAAAAGAAAAGTGCTCAAATAAACTCACATGAATGGGTAAGGGAGAAGGGAATGGTGATGTTGCATGGGACATGCATGAGTGTGAATAGCCACTTCTATTAGTTGTAAAAACAACTATAGTACATGTGTGAACTTATCACATGCATGCACATCACTATTTGAACAGAAACCAACCCATTAGATACAAGCTTGATGGATATATGGGAATGGTAGATTCAAGCATATTTGAATATATAGGCCATGCTAGTGTGTATATTCCACTAAAAGATTATTTGGCCACAAATATAGTCAAACAAGCTCAATAAGCCAAAACAACCATATGGAAGGTAAAAGGAAGATTCTGCTCACATGACATTCAAAGGTGGCCATGAGGCTCCATATAATTATTATTGTGAAAACAACATACTTCATATATGGAACATGTAGACATAGAGTGGATCCACACCATCACATATGAGCTAGATTTAAATAGCAAAATAAAAGCAACGGCTCATATATGACTAGGGTGGTGGAATTGAATAAAAGATATGCCCCCAACTCAACTTGGGCATTTAAACAATATATCAAGAACCAAATACAATATCAAGAGGCAAATACAATTTACAATGCATATGAGAGAAGAACCAAATCAAAAAGGGTTTTATATGATGCTCAAATGCAAGGTGGCATGATGACATGAGCATGATATAATTATGATGCAACAATTATATATATGAAGTAGCCACTATATAGCCTAGGCTAGTAGCATTGCAATTGTTAGACAATTGGGATGCTACAGCGGCGCCGGCCGGCGAGGTCACTCCTTCTCCCCAAGCAGGAGAGAAGGTGTACCTCAAAGACCAACTGGTACATGGCGTCTCCCTGCCCATCTCCAACTTTCTCCTTGCTGTCCTCAACCATTACCCGAGTACAGCCTCAGAACCTCTCCCCCAATAGCATCTTAGCGCTTAGCAACTACGCGGCGCTTTGCAAGGGTTATTTAGGGATTAGGCCTAGCTAGATCTCTTCATCTATTTATTCACCGTCAAGCGCGAAGCCAAAGCCGGCAAGGACGAGCTCAAGAATTGTGACACCATTAGTTTTAAGATCCGGCCTGTCGGCGCTTCTACGGACATACTTCTACGGCCCAGATATCCCTCTGGCCGTCCAAGAAGTAACATACCCGGACTTCGTCGATGGAGCTGCCACCAAAGCCCCGACATGGAGATCCTAGGCCTCCCTTCCCTCCGACATCGACGCTTCCCGCGTTATAAGGCGGATAGAGTGGTTCGTAGGTACGGGTCTAACCGGATTGGACCTAGCCATGTGCTGGTTCGTCAGGTGGATCCAGCCTCTGCAGCACCGCTTGAAGTTGATGCACGAGTATACCAACGAGAGGAAGGATAGCCTCCGCATCTCCGAGGACAACTTCTCGAGCGACTCCGTCAAGCTCCGCCTCAAGGATATTGTCAAGGTGAAGGATAGGAAGCATGGCTTCACCATCACCTACGACATGTTCGTAGAGAGCAAGTGCCCAAAGGTACCTATTTATTTTTCGTGTATGACATATACTCCAGTTCTTCCGTCTAGCCATTACCATCTCATCTAACACAGTGGTTCTTCACTTAACAGCTCAGCGACATAGATGAGGATAGCATGGCTCCCCAAATCTATGATCCAAAGATGAAGGAAGTCATCGTCGTGTCCGACGACGATGCCCCATTGGCGTGAAAGCGGAAGAGCTCCACCTCTGACGCTGCAGACGGAGGCAAGAAAAAGAAGACGGAGGGTGGAGCCTCCAAGAAGACTACTGCCGCCCTGGAGGCGGAGAAAAGAAAGGTTACAGGGATCCCCTTTCCCAAAGCACCCCCTCTTGTGTAAGCTTCTGTCTCTCCGACTTTGTCCATTGTTTGTCTTATTTCTGTACTTATACTTTTTGTACGTTTCAGGAAGAAAGCCACAACCCGTTTGAAGAAGACCTCTAAGACTTTGGGGGCTTCTAAAAACATTAAGGATATGTTGCATCGTGACATGTCTTCCCATGCATCTCCCGCCATCGCCCCTGTCACTCCCACCATCCAGACCACGCCCGCTCCGACAAGCTCACAGGCCAAAGATGTATCTGGCCCTTCCGCCATGGAAGTGGACTCAGGTGCCTCCACGGAGCTTGTTGTTTTCGATGAACAGGCGACGCAGGAAAGTGTCGCAAACCTAATGGCTGAAGCTCCGGCTAAGGATGCCATCGGCAGCGGTAAGGCGGTGGTGGAAGGTGGTACGTATGCCAAAGGCAGCGCCTCCGCACCCAAGAAGACCATAGAGTTCCCGAAGATAGTATATCTGGTGCTTACACCGGGTAGCACTGCTCTGGTTCCTGGTGCGATGCCGACGTCTCCAACATGTGGTCTTGAGGAGCTTCTCCGGCAAGCAGAAATCTTGCAAGAAAACAGTTTGTCCTTTGGCAAGTTGCTTGCTGAGAGTGCTACAAACCTCAAGATCATCGTACTTGTAAGTTTTATTTGCCTTTTGCTTTTCATATGAGTATCCCATTGTAGCCCCCGAGGATTTAGACATAAAACCATAGGTCTTTGCATCTAAATGCTCTAAGAGTGACTAAGCTAGAAAACTTCTCACTGTAGCCCCCAAGCATATAGTTTGAATGAATTATTCCGACTAGATGCTTTCAGAGTAGCATACGCAGTGTTTATAAATTTCAATATTGTAGCCCCCAAACCTCTAGTTGTAACTGAATTTGTTCCGACTAGATGCTTAAAGAGAAGCTAAGCATATGACTGAGTTATAAACTTTATATTGTAACCCCCAAGCTTCTAATCCAAAACTGAATTAGTTCCAACTAGACGCTTAAAGAAAAACTAAGCATAGTGCTAAGTTTTAAAAAACTCTTGTTGTAGCCCCAAATCTTCTAGGTGGAAATATTCCGGCTAGATGCTCCAAGTAGACCAAACAACGTTTAACTTTCTTCTTTCCACAGAATGAGAATGCTCGGAGGGGCGTCGCCAACGACAAGTACCAGAACATGCGCGCGGACTTGGAAGCTGAAAAGGGTAAAACTGCCTTCTTGAAGGAACAGATCATCAAGAGCAAGCGTTTGTTTTTCCTTTCTTTTTTGTATTCTGACTTGGTCTTGTGCCAACATTCTCTGAGTACTCACTATGTATTGTTCTTTCTCCGACTTGCAGAAGCCATTTCCAAGGCTAAGGATATTGTTGAGCAATCCAAGCATATTCAATAGCTGGATAGCGAAAACAAGATCCTTAAGCAGGAGAGGAAGGACATGCTGAAGATGGACGAGGATTAAATGAAAGCCATGCAAGACTCCACCAGTGAGGAGATGAACCACTTGAAGGAGGAAATCGTGATCTTGAAAGAGTAGAACAAAGATGCTGATGAGAAAAATCAACGCCATCATGAAGCGTACAAGATCCTCTGACAAGAACGGGACTCCATGGCGGAGACTCTCCAGCAAGCTGAGATTAGCATCCTCAGTTAGTGATTCTCCGCCTTGAACTTCTGTAAGTTAGATACTCTGAATTTGTTGTGTTATTGAAATCATGCGCTACTTTGTCAGAAATTTGCAGCTCCTATGGGTTTAACCCGGTCGCCTCCTCCGCCGAAGGAATGCATGGTCCTTGATGGCAACTTTATCAACACGGCCGTCAAGCAGGCAAAAGAGATCGCTAAGCCTCTCCAAATTAACATCAAAGCGGTGGACTCTGTGACGAAGTTCTCGGAGATCTTGCACCGAGCCCCCAAGCGTATCTCAAGCTGGAAAGCTTAGTGTGCACGGGCTGGCGCAAGGATGGCGCTATCAATGGTCAAGGCACACTACGAAAATGCCGACATCGACATGGTGACCTCCAGTATCCCTGACGTAGATGACGAAGGCCAAAAGATAAATCATGAATCTATCTTGGCGTCGCTCGCGAGTTTTGACACCAGAGTCACCGAGTTGGTCGACGTTAATGTCTTTGTGCCCATGAAAACCATCGATGGTGGCAACCAGAGCTCCTCCGAGTCCCTCAACACTGCCAACTTTTAGGAAGGTGACTCTCCTGCTGCCGATGATGATGCATCCAAGTCGCCTGCTCCAGAGGAATAAAAAACAATTATGTGATATTTTTTTCCTCTGAAATGTGTATGCAGAAAAAACTATGTGTTAACTTAAGGCGGAAAACAATGGTTGTTATTTCCTGCTACCCAAGAATTAGTTCCAACATGTATATATTTTTAAGCAAGTGTTGACTTATCCATTACTCTGGTTTTTATGCTTGACTTTTCGTGAGTCGGAAGACTCGCTATCGGAACCATGTCCTCAGGCAATGATACCCAATGGCACCGTCAATAACCTAAGCACAAAATCGCTGACAATAAGTGCCAAAAGTCACTACTCTAGAATCCACATAAAAACGACAAAGAACGTGTAGACCAGAAAACTTAAGCTAACGCCCGTAGGTGGAATTTTCACAAGTGCAAGTGCAAAGCTTGTGCCTAAATGTTTTATACGTTCCAAAAATGAACACTAAAGGAGGTAAAATACTCGGAAATATGAGTGAACCAGAGAGCTTTATTTCATTGATCATATAAGAGGTACACAATAGATAAAAAATGCTAAGTGTAGAAAGGACGTAGTTGTGCTATGTTCCATGGCCAATCAAGATCCGGGTAGTCATCATCCGGGTCACGTCGCTTATGCTTATGATCCTCGCTCGGTCTATCCTTCAGTTCATGATTGTCAACGAGGTAGTAAGACCCATTGAGCAGCGCCTTGCTTATGGTGAACGGTCCTTCCCATGGCGGGGATAATTTGTGTGACTTCTTCTGCTTAAGTCGGAGCACCAGATCCCCCTCTTTAAACGAGTGATGCCGGACGCGGCGACTATGGTAGCTGCATAGCTTCTGCTGGTAGATGGCGGATCTTTGGCATGCCAAAACACGCTCCTCCTCGAGAAGGCCCACATCTAGGCGTCTGGATTCTTCAGCGTCATCTTTGTCGTAGGCTCCGACTCTTGGTGCATCGTGAAGGATGTCGGAAGGCAGGATGGCTTCTGCTCCATATACCATGAAGTAAGGGGTATAGCCGGTGGATCTGTTGGGTGTAGTTCGTAAACTCCACAGCACAGATGGCAATTCTTCCGCCCAGGCTCCAGCTGCTCTATGTAGGGGTGCCTCAAGACGTGGCTTGATTCCCAGCAGAATTAATCCATTGGCTCGCTCAACCTGACCATTGGATTGTGGGTGTGCCACAGATGCAAGGTCAAATCGGATGCCTTTTTCCCAACAATAAGCCTCCACTTCTCCGAGTGACAAGTTGCTACCGTTGTCGGTGATTATGCTATGTGGGAGACCAAATCTCACCACTAGATCCCGGACAAACCTAAGGGCAGTTGCCCCATCGAGCTTTCTAATGGGTTTAGCTTCTATCCATTTAGTGAATTTATCAACTGCTACTAGCAGATGCGTAAACCCACATGGTGCCGTTTGTAACAGACCCACCATGTCTAGCCCCCAGACTGCAAACGACCAAGTTATTGGTATTGTTCGCAATTCTTCAGCAGGAACATGTGGTTTTCGGGCATAATACTGGCATCCCATGCATGTCTCAACCAGCTTGTCGGCGTCTGCCATCGCGGTTAGCCAGTAGAATCCTTTCCGGAAGACTTTAGCGACCAAAGAACGAGGAGCGGTGTGATTCTCACAATCTCCAAGATGGATTTCGTGTAGGATTTTAATACCTTCTTGCTGGGAAACACACTTAAGATATACATCAGTAGTGATTGTTTTGTAGAGCTGTCCATTGATTATGGTATAGCCCTTTGTTCGACGTACTATTTGTCTTTCGACTTCGTCGTCGGGTAAAGTTTCGTGTTCGAGATACTCCATGAACGGTTTTGTCCAAGATGGAGGGACCTTTGCCACCATGTGGATGAAAGAGTCTACTCTGTCCGGGTTGTCGATGTCTGCTCCCTTCACGGATGGTGTCCGTAGATGCTCCAGGAAAACTCCAGGTGGAATTCGTTTGTGCCCTGATCCAAGCTTAGACAGCAGATCAGCCGCCTCGTTTTGCTCCCTAGGTACATACTTGACCTCGTAGCCCAAGAAGCTCTTGGCTATCTCGTCCACTTTGTCTCGATATGCCGCCATCATAGGGTTCCGCGTGTTCCAGGTGCCAGCCACCTACTGGGCAACCAAGTCGGAATCTCCACAGCAAACTATGTGCTTGATGCAAATATCCTTGGCTACGCGTAATCCGTGAATGAGTGCTTCATACTCCGCCATGTTGTTCGTAGCCTCGAAGTGGATCTGTAGAACGTAGTGTAGCTTGTCCCGATTGGTGGTATGGCAGACACCAGCCCCGTCGTTGAGCAGCTTTGATCCGTCAAAGTGCATCACCCAGTATTCTGGCTCCGGCAATGGGGTAGCATCTGGCATCTTCATCCAATCTGCAATAAAATCCGCCAAAGCTTGTGATTTGATAGTGTCGTGCTGCTTGTAGGTGATCTCGAAGGCGGCAAGTTCAATGCCCCACTTTGCGACCCTTCCTGTAGCGTCGCTGTTGTTGATGATGTCAGACAGTGGAGTCTTGCTCACCACTGTGATGGGGTGCTCCTGGAAATAATGCCTCAGCTTCCGAGAAGCAAGGAATACTCCATAAGCTATATTCTGGTAGTGTGGGTAATGCTGCTTGGACTCTGTCAAGACCTCGCTTACATAGTAAACTGGTCGTTAAACTCCATGCTCATAGCCTGGTTCCTCCCGCTCTACCACGACAACGATGCTGATTACCCGGTTGGTGGCCGCCATGTAAATTAACATGGGTTCTCCAGGCTCAGGAGCTGCAAGGATAGGAGTTGAGGAAAGAATCTCCTTGAGTTACTTCAATGTTGCATCTGCTTCGTCCGTCCATGTGAATTTGCCCGCCTTCTTCAGCAAATTGTACAGTAGCAGAGCCTTCTCTCCAAGTCGGCTGACAAACCGACTAACTGCTGCAACACAACCTATTAGTCATTGTATGTCCTTTAGAAATGTCAAACGGTTTATGTTTAAGATGGCCTTGATTTTTGTAGCATCCCAATTGTCTAACAATTGCAATGCTACTAGCCTAGTCTATATAAATGCTACCTTCCTACATATAATTGTTGCATCATAATTATATCATGCTCATGTCATCATGCCACCTTGCATTTGAGCATCATATAAAACCCTCTTGCTTTGGTTCTTCTCTCATATGCATTATTAATTGTATTTTGCCTCTTGATATTGTATTTGGTTATTGATATAATGTTTAATGCCCAAGTTGAGTTGGGGGCATATCTTTTATTAACTCCACCACCTTTCTTGTCATCACCCCATCATTCCACCATTCCACCATATATGAGCATTGCAACTTATTTGGTTTTACCTCTAGCTCATGTGGGGTGGGATGGATCCAATTCTATTTCCACATGCTCTCATTTTAGCATCATGTTGTTTTCACATTATTGATATATGAGAGCCACATGGCCACCTTTGCATGCCTTGTGAGTGGAACCCTTTTCCTAGCTTCCATATGGATTATTATGGATTTATGCTCATGTGGGGATATTTTTGGGAATAGTAAGCATCTAGTGGAATATACACACTAGCAAGTCCCAATTATAATCAAATGTGATCATCTCCATCTACTCCACTTGGAACTTTCTTTTAAATTCTTTTGCTTAGGCCTTACTCCACATTTTGGAATGCATAAGAATAATGCCATGTAAATAATCTTGTTTTCACAAAAATAAGCATGGTATTAATTATTTATGCATGGCCCATGCAAGCACCACCACATTCTAGTCTTTTGTTTTTATTTGAATTTTTGAGTGGCCATCCACCTTCCTCTACCCTCCTTTTGGCTTGGTCTTATTTGATCTTGCTTAAACCCCATCACCACCTTTTATCTCTTCCTCTCTTTGGTCTAGCTCTTGTTTGATCTAGTTTTGTTCTTGCTTGAGCTTGCCAAAAGAAACACATCACCCAATCCTCTACCTCACCCCCTCTCCTCTCTCTATCCTAGCTAACCCTAAAACCCTAACCACACCCCTCTCTAATCCCCCTCTCTAAGCCACACCCCACCTAACCACTCCATGCCGAGCACCTAGTTCCCACCCTCTCTCTCGGCCTCTCTCCTCTCTCACCCTGGCCCCACCCAGCTAGCTACCCCATCCTCCCCAAACCCTAACTGAGCCTAGCTCACCCGAGCCTACCTCCCCTCTCCCTCTCTCCCTGCCGTGCGACCCCACCAGCCCGAGCCTGCCTGGCCTCGCCCTGACCCCACCTGCAGCCCCATGCGCCTGCCCTGCCCTAGCTACCCCAGCTTGATCACGTGCTCGTGGGGGAAAGGTGACAACCGAGCCACCTTTGCCACCCCGAACATCCCCACGCCATCTACTCCTCCCTCTCGTTCCTATCTACTCCCTCTCCCTCTTTTCCTCCCCCACACGGCACCACTGCCTCTCCCAGATCCGCCCCAGAGCGCCTCCTCCTTCCCCTCCTACCGCTCCGGCCACCAACAGCCGACGCCGCCGCCGCCAGCACCTCGACGTCCACGTTGATCCGGCTGTCAAGCGCGTCGAGGAGGTGGCCTGGAAGACCAAGGGCATCCCTCTGCTTCACCCTGGACACGCCATCGAGGAGGAGAAGGGCTGGAACCGCCGGTACCGCCGCCGCCGATGCGAAACCCTAACCTCGCCGTCCGTCTGCGTCGTCGCTGATCGACCGCTCCCCACTCCGATCCGTCTCCACCGACCAACCCTCGGTGAGAGTACAAAGCTCCCAGACATCCTCTTAGCCGCCGTTGCTTCTCGTAGTCGCCGGACATTCCGTCGAACGCCCTTGGTGCGCCGACGAGCGCGTGCGCCTGCTCGTGGCTGCATCGTAGAAGAACACCTAGCCGGGCCACGCTCACCCTGCATCAACCCCCGCCTAGCCCAGTGGTCACCGCCCCTGCGTGCAAGCCCCAGGTCGCGGGATCGAAGCCCCGGTTGCCAGCCTGTCCAGTTCGTCGAGAAGAGAGGAAGAGAAAGCATCTGCTGCGCCTTTTTGCAAATAGCCCCCTAGTTTTTTATCTGCCCAACCCGCACTCCTCGCTTGCCCCACCTGTCAGCTGCCTAGCCTTCTTGCAGTTAAGCCCCCAGATCTTAGGCCCTCAACCCGCACTCCATCTCGGTCCCACCTGCCAGCCTCTATGAGTGCGATCTACATCACGTGGGCCAATAGGATGGCCCTTCTCAGTCGCACGAGCTAGGCATAGCCCCGGTGCGAAAAGTTTCTGCGCGCGAGTCCCAGTCAGCAGATGGCCCACCCGACAGTGACTCTGGCTAGGTCTGGGTTGGGTGACAAAAGTCTGTCTGTTTTCTGATTTAATTTCAAACTTTTCAAATTTGTTTTATATTCAAAATTTAAATCTGTTTTCAAATGACTTTTAATTTATAAACCCAAATAATACAAATAATATATGTTTTTGAATCAGAAAAATGTGAGGAATTCAATTATGCTATTCAAAATATATTTTGGACACTTTATTTTCCAAGTTGACTAAAATTACAATAAAATACCCTTTTCGTTAATTAAGTAATAACTTTTGTTTTATAACTCCAAATTTAACAAATAATATGTCTAAAATGCTTAGCTCGACGAGACCTTTCTGTTTATGCATTCCATTATCTGTTTTGCAGCATGCATCATATAAATATAAAGTATACAGCAACTAATATGAGGATAAAATGGGGCCCAAAACTCAATAAAATGATTTATTCTTGTATTCCACACCTCACCCATGCCATGCTACTTTATTGCCATGCAAATTGTGCATCATTCATCATGGCATGATTGTTTGCTTGATGCATTTTATTCATATGATTGTGCACTTTATTTATGTTGGCCCTTGTTTGTTTGGTTCTTCTTCGAATAGACGCTGAGCAGGGGATATATCAAGAGAACCAGGAGCACTACCCAGATCCATCCCTTGCTTCAACTGAGCTGTCAGGCAAGCACTACCCCATGCTTGCATACATATAGTACCTATTGCCTCTATCTTATTCTTGCATCATTGAGTCGCGATTGCATTAAATTGAATCCCAAGTATTGCATAGCCTTTATTTTTAAACCCCACCGAAGCTTGTTCCTCCATCCCATGAGCCATTACTACAGGAGTTGTTTGAGCCATGCGAGTCGTAGAACAGCATGTGTAGGGTATGTGAGTGTCTGATGGTTAACGAGGTACCTAAACAACTTAACCTGAGTAGTAATGGGATAACTAATGAAAGTGGCATCGGTGAGCCATATTTGCTATTTGGTTTTTCAGGCTCACTTGTGTCCCGTAGGACCCCGAGTACTTGATTCCTGTTCCTTGAATATTCGCGCTATCCACA
This sequence comes from Avena insularis, assembly GCA_023614405.1. Classification (NCBI taxonomy): domain Eukaryota; kingdom Viridiplantae; phylum Streptophyta; class Magnoliopsida; order Poales; family Poaceae; genus Avena; species Avena insularis. Next base: position 215,712,644 of record CM042695.1, on the reverse strand, counting down.
TCCGGGAGGCTTATGAACCCCCGAGCTGAGCTTGATTCATTCTTATTTCTTGGGGCCACAAACTAGTTTGAGGTTTTATTTACTATCTGTACTTATGCCATGCTTTATCGCTTTATTTAAATTGTGCGAGTCTGCACCTGTCTTTTATTTAGGACCGTGACCGTTTTAGCTGTCGACAAGCCCAGTCCACATTTTCGGGTTCCCGATCGTTCTGACGGCCCTAAACCTTGAGTCCGTCTCGTAGCCGGCCAGCTTCGTTGCGGGTAGCTTAATGGGGTGGCCCCCTGAAATATTTCTGAATCCTGTGATCGCTTTGTCATGACTGCCTCGTTGGTTTTGATTTGGTTTTTCCTAGGTTGATCGTGTGTGTGTTGCTATTTGTGCACCCCTGCAGGGTAAAACTTTCTGAAAGCCGTGTCCGCGGTTATGGACGACTTGGAGCACAGTTTCTCGATCATAGACAAGAATAACTAAAGTACCGCTTTTAATTTGACTAAGTACCTGACTAGTAAATAGGGCAACACTCATGGAATGGATAATAAAACTGCCAACGGATGGGGGGGTTGTTCGTCCGCTTCCTCGTCGGTAAGCGAGGAGGAGGATGGATCTGTTAATATTACCGTTATAACTGTTGTTGTTAATTCACGGACATCCGTCTATCTCTGGTTAGGAGGATGGTTAGCGAGTATCTATAGAATTGTTAGGGTTTATCTTTTGCTGCAATTGCGTCACCCCAGGTTGTGTCCCCTTTAGAGGCATAAAGACTTGCTGAGTAGCCCTAGGGTCTCACACGATAAATTGTTTGATTCAGATGCACAGGTAAGCTCGCAAGATGGATACTGGGTGGAGGAGACGGACGATGTGGGCAACGATCATTCGGTGTAGAGATTCCGGGAACGGGGATCCGTGAGATCTGTGGGCGGGATGTGTTTATTTATGGGGCATCTTATGTCGATTTGCTTCTTATCCGTACTCGGATCTTGTTTTCCGCTTCCGCTTGATACTCTGATGTTTGATGTATGAGGAGATATCCTAAACTATTATATCTATCTAGGATATTTGGATCTTGCCGTATGGCGTTGCTATATTTCCTTTCTTTTTAGATGGAATGACTCTGAGAACCATTGTATGGTGGCTTGCATACATACTCATTTGTGTATGTAGTTGATCCCTTCGCTTGCCGATTACGCCGCCCGTTCTTGTCCCGATGTTTGGAAATGGTTAGGACGGCCGAAAGGTCTACCTGTGAGTGGCATTTGGGCCCCACCATACTATTTTAACCATTTCCGCTCATCCAGGCTTGTAACTAGGAGCGTAATTCACCGAGGTAGTTACAATTGGTATCAGAGCCATCCCGCCCTTCAGGGTCTCAGCCAAATGGTCGTTGTCAGTCTAGCAAATATTTTTGGTAGCTATGTATACTAGGGGAAAACAAAACGCGAGAGTAGGACTGCTTCCATTTTTCTTCTTACCCACCCACCCACCCTTTTCTGGTAAGGAAGTGTAACGTTTTCAATCCTCTTCTTAAAATTCAAACTAGGATTCACGTGTTCTGGGTTTCCATAGTACCATAGAAAGTGTGTGTGTGTGTGTGTAATTCCTTGTCTATCTGTTGCATCCTTTTTGTTATCACAATCTGCCTTTGGTTATCAACTGTTGGTACATTCCATCTTGTGTGCTTTTGAAAACCGGCACGATCTATCTGACTCCTTGTTAACCGGTGCCATCTTCTTAAGGGTGTCCTTCCTTCTAGCAACTCCACACTCTGTGAAAGCATCAGTTGCTAATCTCTATCTGATAAGTGATTTTGCGCATCTATTGGTATTTTAATGCCGAAAAATGCGGAAAAATTTTCTTTGATACATCTGTGTTATCACACTCCTTTTCAGTCGTGTGTGAAACATTATCTATCTCCCTTTTATCAGCATGTTCATGCTAACTCATTCTTTTGTCACCGGTGCTTAATCCTGGAGTTTCGTTTCATCAACAATTCTCTTGGGCTAATTACATAACATGTGTCGATCTGATGCTGGTGATGGTAATTTGGATCTCGGCATAGCTATATGACACTTATCATGAGTGGAGTATGGTTAATGCTATCTTTTTCATCCTCCAAATGGTGACGGTTATCTCCTGTGATTTTGAGTACACCGTGATCATATCTATGCATATTCAAGCATCTTTGGCAATCCGGAGTTTCTCAAGGCACTACGGCGGTCTATCATCTGTCCATCCTGCTGCACATCATTTTGAACTCCATATCTGCACAATTCTCCTAGATACGAGGGAATTGCATCCTTTCGTCTCTGATAGCTTTGCTTAAGGTATGATCTATCATCTTTTCTTTATCCAAGACCTCTTTATCTTTGTAACCGGTGATCCAATCGACAATGTGAACCAGGTGATATCTCTTTTCTTCCGAAGGCCAGCTAATCTATTCTTCCAGTGCATCTTCTTCAACACGAACCCGTGCTCTTAACATTGATTTTTCTAAGAGCGTTGAGCTCAGGAAGTGTTCGAGCATTTGTTCGTTTCTCTCGCCTTTTGAACTTGATATTCTGGGAATATCCCGTTAATCCATGGTGGTATATGTTGATAATATGCTTGCCTATTCTATATCAATGGGAGGACATGGAAGATCATCTGTGTCTCTTTCTCAAGCTTTGTTAACACTGCCTGTGTGCAAAGTTCTCAAAGTGTGAATTCTGGCTTTTTGAAGTCACCTATCTCGGCCACGTCCTTCTGCTAAATAGATCGCTTCAATTCTGGAATCAGCAAGTCCATTGTTAATTCCATCCTCCATCTTACACCAACCCGGAGTTTTCCTTGTTGGCGAGTTATCATCGTCGTTCCGCCGAAGATTTCCTCAAGACTGCTAAATCTCTCTCAATCTTTTCAAGAAGAACATGGAGTTCTTTTCACCTCTATCTCGTTAAGTAATATCTTGAAACCCTCTCGCTCTATCGTCTATGCTCAATCCACCGGAGGCCATGAAGACCTTTCAGATATTTCATAATCCTTCTGTTCAAGTTGGTGTTATCTTTTTCTTTATCTGTGGAATCTTGCAGTTGTTCTCCGTAATCTTCCTTCATATCTTTCCGGTGGCTTGGTACTTCTGACATGACGACAACATCATCACCCTTATCTATCTCGGATCCGGGGAATCGTTTGCATCAATCTTTGTTTTCTTACGGAGTTCCATGAGCTCTTCTTATCAATACCTTCAGTCTGTTTTGGTAGTTGGGTTGCATGGTTTTCTTATTCATGTGCGGAGTAATGCTTTGAGTGCGGGATGGAGTAGCTACCATACCACTACTCTTATCATTCGCTCTTGTACATTGAATTGGTGAATTAATGTGATTTCACTCATTCCACGGAAGTTAGAAGTGGCCTTTATCCCTTGATACTTTTACTTCCGTCTTTGTTTTCCGGAGTGCTCTCTCGAACAAAGTAATCAATAATCTCTTGTTGGTGATCTCACCCTTTCTACACGGAGCAAAATCCTCAATTATCTAGTGGAAAGAAACGCAAACTCTTTTCTGTCCTCGTCATTCTACCGATGCTCTACATCCACAAACAAGATGCAAGGAAACTATCTCTCTTTGATCCATCAATTCTTTTCTGTGGTAAAGCCAATTATGGTTGATGCCATCAGCCGTAAATCTATTGCGTTAGCCTCAAGGCTAAAGAAAGCAATAAGTATCTCTACAATAAACTCCAGATCCTCCATATTCTTTTCTTCTCGGGATTCCACCATGATCTGGCTTCACGTCCGTCTCTGGAAGTTATATCCGCGCACCTCAATTGCGTGATCCTTGGTTCTTACCGGCGCAACAAGAATTTAATCCGACGATGTCTAACTAAATCTTTCTGTTGATAGCAAGGGACTCTATTGTTTGAAGGCAATATTGTTTCCAAACTTCATTTCTAAAATCCGAGAGAAGATACGATGCTATTGTCATAGTGGTTCAAACCTCTCCAATCTAGCTCTTTTTCTTCCGGCGAGATAAAGATTCATCCTCTCTCGTATCAGTAAATCTTTAATCGTAACGGTGTGTCTTTCTTTATCCATGATACATCATCTTGTCTTTTTCTTTCACAAGTGGTTCTAGTCTTTTATCTTGTTTCTTGAGAAAACCGGAGCTATGTCCAACCTATCCTTCTTGTCTCACGACAATCCTTCAACTCTTCTAACCGTTCCTTCTCAAGCAAAACGCAAGACTCGCAACAAGTCTAGCAAGTTTTGCAAGGTGTAGTGGTCGCACCATTCCATTGTTCATCAACTTGGGAACGTGAGGGTCACCTTCGTTCGAACACCCGCCTCTCCTTGTGTTGTTTTCTTTCCTAGGAATCTCGGGGCGAGATTCTTGTTTAGTGGGGGAGAGTTGTAGCATCCCAATTGTCTAACAATTGCAATGCTAATAGCCTAGTCTATATAAATGCTACCTTCCTACATATAATTGTTGCATCATAATTATATCATGCTCATGTCATCATGCCACCTTGCATTTGAGCATTATATAAAACCCTCTTGCTTTGGTTCTTCTCTCATATGCATTATTAATTGTATTTTGCCTCTTGATATTGTATTTGGTTATTCATATAATGTTTAATGCCCAAGTTGAGTTGGGGGCATATCTTTTATTAACTCCACCACCTTTCTTGTCATCACCCCATCATTCCACCATTCCACCATATATGAGCATTGCAACTTATTTGGTTTTACCTCTAGCTCATGTGGGGTGGGATGGATCCAATTCTATTTCCACATGCTCTCATTTTAGCATCATGTTGTTTTCACATTATTGATATATGAGAGCCACATGGCCACCTTTGCATGCCTTGTGAGTGGAACCCTTTTCCTAGCTTCCATATGGATTATTATGGATTTATGCTCATGTGGGGATATTTTTGGGAATAGTAAGCATCTAGTGGAATATACACACTAGCAAGTCCCAATTATAATCAAATGTGATCATCTCCATCTACTCCACTTGGAACTTTCTTTTAAATTCTTTTGCTTAGGCCTTACTCCACATTTTGGAATGCATAAGAATAATGCCATGTAAATAATCTTGTTTTCACAAAAATAAGCATGGTATTAATTATTTATGCATGGCCCATGCAAGCACCACCACATTCTAGTCTTTTGTTTTTATTTGAATTTTTGAGTGGCCATCCACCTTCCTCTACCCTCCTTTTGGCTTGGTCTTATTTGATCATGCTTAAACCCCATCACCACCTTTTATCTCTTCCTCTCTTTGGTCTAGCTCTTGTTTGATCTAGTTTTGTTCTTGCTTGAGCTTGCCAAAAGAAACACATCACCCAATCCTCTACCTCACCCCCTCTCCTCTCTCTATCCTAGCTAACCCTAAAACCCTAACCACACCCCTCTCTAATCCCCCTCTCTAAGCCACACCCCACCTAACCACTCCATGCCGAGAACCTAGTTCCCACCCTCTCTCTCGGCCTCTCTCCTCTCTCACCCTGGCCCCACCCAGCTAGCTACCCCATCCTCCCCAAACCCTAACCGAGCCTAGCTCACCCGAGCCTACCTCCCCTCTCCCTCTCTCTGCCATGCGACCCCACCGGCCCGAGCCTGCCTGGCCTCGCCCTGACCCCACCTGCAGCCCCATGCGCCTGCCCTGCCCTAGCTACCCCAGCCCGATCACGTGCTCGTGGGGGAAAGGTGACAACCGAGCCACCTTTGCCACCCCGAACACCCCCACGCCATCTACTCCTCCCTCTCATTCCTATCTACTCCCTCTCCCTCTTTTCCTCCCCCACACGGCACCACTGCCTCTCCCAGATCCGCGCCCAGGCGCCTCCTTCCTCCTCCCGCTCGCCACCATGACGCCGCCACACCTCGGCGTCCACGTTGATCCGCCGCTGTTGCATCGAGGAGGTGGCCTGGAAGACCAAGGGCATCCCTCTGCTTCACCCTGGACACGCCATCGAGGAGGAGAAGGGCTAGAACCGCCGGTACCGCCGCCGCCGACGTGAAACCCTAACCTCGCCGTCCGTCTGCGTCGTCGCTGATCGACCGCTCCCCGCTCCGATCCGTCTCCACCGACCAACCCTCGGTGAGCGTCTGAGCTCAGACATCCTCTTAGCCGCCGTTGCTTCCTCAGAGTCGCCGGACGTTCGTCGAACGCCTCGGCGCCGACGAAGCGCGTCGCTTGCTCGTCAGCATCGCAGAAGAACACCTAGCCGTGCCACGCTCACCCTGCATCAACCCCCGCCTAGCCCAGTGGTCACCGCCCCTGCGTGCAAGCCCCAGGTCGCGGGATCGAAGCCCCCATGCCGCATTGCCACAACAGTCAGAGAAGAGAGGAAGAGAAAGCGATCTGCGGGCGCCTTTTTGCAAATAGCCCCCTAGTTTTTTATCTGTCCAACCCGCACTCCTCGCTAGCCCCACCTGTCAGCTGCCTGGCCTTCTTGCAGTTAAGCCCCCCAGATCTTAGGCCCTCAACCCGCACTCCATCTCGGTCCCACCTGCCAGCCTCTGTGAGTGCGATCTCTGTCACGTGGTATGGATGATACCTCGCGAGAGCTAGGCATAGCCCCGAAAAGTTTTCATGAGTCCCAGTCAGCAGATGGCCCACCCGACAGTGACTCTGGCTAGGTCCGGGCTGGGTGACAAAAGTCTGTCTGTTTTCTGATTTAATTTCAAACTTTTCAAATTTGTTTTAAATTCAAAATTTAAATCTGTTTTCAAATGACTTTTAATTTATAAACCCAAATAATACAAATAATATATGTTTTCGAATCAGAAAAATGTGAGGAATTCAATTATGCTATTCAAAATATATTTTGGACACTTTATTTTCCAAGTTGACTAAAATTACAATAAAATACCCTTTTCGTTAATTAAGTAATAACTTTTGTTTTATAACTCCAAATTTAACAAATAATATGTCTAAAATGCTTAGCTCGACGAGACCTTTCTGTTTATGCATTCCATTATCTGTTTTGCAGCATGCATCATATAAATATAAAGTATACAGCAACTAATATGAGGATAAAATGGGGCCCAAAACTCAATAAAATGATTTATTCTTGTATTCCACACCTCACCCATGCCATGCTACTTTATTGCCATGCAAATTGTGCATCATTCATCATGGCATGATTGTTTGCTTGATGCATTTTATTCATATGATTGTGCACTTTATTTATGTTGGCCCTTGTTTGTTTGGTTCTTCTTCGAATAGACGCTGAGCAGGGGATATATCAAGAGAACCAGGAGCACTACCTGATCCATCCCTTGCTTCAAGCTGTCCGGCAAGCACTACCCCATGCTTGCATACATATAGTACCTATTGCCTCTATCTTATTCTTGCATCATTGAGTCGCGATTGCATTAAATTGAATCCCAAGTATTGCATAGCCTTTATTTTTAAACCCCACCGAAGCTTGTTCCTCCATCCCATGAGCCATTACTACAGGAGTTGTTTGAGCCATGTGAATCGTAGAACAGCATGTGTAGGGTATGTGAGTGTCTGATGGATAACGAGGTACCTAAACAACTTAACCTGAGTAGTAATGGGATAACTAATGAAAGTGGCATCGGTGAGCCATATTTGCTATTTGGTTTTTCAGGCTCACTTGTGTCCGTGGGACCCCGAGTACTTGATTCCTGTTCCTTGAATATTCACGCTATCCACATCCGGAGGCTTATGAACCCCCACGAGCGAGCTTGATTCATTCTTATTTCTTGGGGCCACAAACTAGTTTGAGGTTTTATTTACTATCCTGTACTTATGCCATGCTTTCTTGCTTTATTTAAATTGTGCGAGTCTTGCTGTACTGCTTAGGACCGTGACCCGTTTATCTGTATTGACAAGCCCAGTCACATTTTCGGGTTCCCGATCGTTTCTGACCCACAAACCTTGAGTCTGTCTTCGTGGCCCAGCAACCGTTGCGGTAGCTTAATGGGGTGGCCCCCTGAAATATTTCTGAATCCTGTGATCGCTTTGTCGTGACTGCCTCGTTGGTTTTGATTTGGTTTTTCCGAGGTTGATCGAGTGTGTGTTGCTATTTGTGCACCCCTGCAGGGTAAAACTTTCTGAAAGCCGTGTCCGCGGTTATGGATGACTTGGAGCACAGTTTCTCGATCATAGACAAGAATAACTAAAGTACCGCTTTTAATTTGACTAAGTACCTGACTAGTAAATAGGGCAACACTCATGGAATGGATAATAAAACTGCCAACGGATGGGGGGGTTGTTCGTCCGCTTCCTCGTCGGTAAGCGAGGAGGAGGATGGATCTGTTAATATTACCGTTATAATTGTTGTTGTTAATTCACGGACATCCGTCTATCTCTGGTTAGGCGGATGGTTAGCAAGTATCTATAGAATTGTTAGGGTTTATCTTTTGCTGCAATTGCATCACCCCAGGTTGTGTCCCCTTTAGAGGCATAAAGACTTGCTGAGTACCCCTAGGGTCTCACACGATAAATTGTTTGATTCAGATGCACAGGTAAGCTCGTAAGATGGATACTGGGTGGAGAAGACGGACGATGTGGGCAACGATCATTCGGTGTAGAGATTCCGGGAACGGGGATCCGTGAGATCTGTGGGCGGGATGTGTTTATTTATGGGGCATCTTATGCCGATTTGCTTCTTATCCATACTCGGATCTTGTTTTCCGCTTCTGCTTGATACTCTGATGTTTGATGTATGAGGAGATATCCTAAACTATTATATCTATCTAGGATATTTGGATCTTGCCGTATGGCGTTGCTATATTTCCTTTCTTTTTAGATGGAATGACTCTGAGAACCATTTATGGTGGCTTGCATACATACTCATTTGTGTATGTAGTTGATCCCTTCGCTTTGCCGATTCGCCGCCGTTCTTGTCCCGATGTTTGGAAATGGTTAGGACGGCCGAAAGGTCTACCTGTGAGTGGCATTTGGGCCCCACCGTACTATTTTAACCATTTCCGCTCATCCAGGCTTGTAACTAGGAGCGTAATTCACCGAGGTAGTTACAATTTTCTCCGGGTTGACCTCGATTCCATGCTGGGAAACGATGAAGCCCAACAATTTGCCGGCTGGAACCCCGAAGACGCACTTCTTAGGGTTAAGCATCATGTTGTATTTCTGGATATTATCAAAGGTTTCTTTTAAGTCGTAGATTAAGTCATTTGATTTTTTTAGACATGACCGCTATATCGTCCACATAAGCGTGAACGTTCCGACCAATTTGATCGTGTAGGCAATGTTGCATTGTCCGCTGGTACGTACACCTGCATTTTTTAGCCCAAAGGGCATCGTAACATAGCAAAACGTTCCGTAGGGGGTAGTGAACGAAGTAGACAATTGGTCTGACTTCCTCATCTTGATCAGGTGGTATCCTGAGTATGCATCGAGAAAACAGAAAAGTGCTGAGCAAGCCATCGAGTCAATGACTTGGTCGAGGCGAGGCAAAGCAAACGGATCTTTGGGACATGATTTGTTCAAGCCGGTGTAATCAACGCGCATTCTTAATTCTTTGGTTCCCTTTTTGGGGACAAGTATAGGATTGTCCACCCATTGGGTGTGAAGGACTTCTCGGATAAAACTAGCCTTAAGTAACCTGGCTATCTCTTTGCCTATGGCGCGTCTTTTCTCATCTCCAAAGCATCGTAGAGGTTGCTTCACTGGTTTGCATTTTGGATCAATGTTCAAGTTGTGCTCGGCAAGTTCCCTAGGTACACCTTTCATGTCGGCAGGTTGCCAGGAAAAGATGTCCCTATTCTCATGGAGGAACTCAACGAGCACGCTTTCCTATTTGGGATCCAGGTTCGTCCAATGGCGGTGTTCTTGGAGGCATCGCCTACCACAAGTTCCACCGGCTTGGTCTCGATGGCGGCCTTGAATGCTGGGGCGGAGTCAGAAATCTGTTTCTTCGACGCGGGCATCTCCGAGGCATCGACCTTGAATTCTTCGCTGTAGAGGACAGCTTCCACGTAGGCTACTTCTCCAATCTCGCAGTCCCTTGCTTTGGTAAAGCTTATGGATACGGTGATGACACCGTTTGGTCCGGGTATCTTGAGTTTGTTGTAGACGAAGCATGGCTTGGCCATGAAGGTGTGGAATATGTCGTGGCCAAATATGACGTGGTACACGCTCTTGAAGGGGACCAGCTCAAAGGTCATGCACTCTTGGCGGTAATTATTAACATCACCAAAGGCTACCTGAAGTGTGATGCACCCAAGGGACCGAGCCTCCCGACCAGGAACTACGCCGTGGAAGATGGTGTTGGTCCGTCTTAGGTTTTCCTCCGTCAAGTTCATCTTCTGTAGTGTATCTAGGTACATGATGTTGATGTTGCTTCCACTATCCACCATACACTTGGTGAACTCATTGCCGTCAATCAGGGGGTTAATGACCATGCCGTATTGGTTCTGCATGGGATGAGGTCTGGTGATCCTTCATGTCCCAAGTAATTGGAATCTCCGACCAGCGCAGGAACTAGGGTACTGGGGGATAGTAGCCATCAGTATCCTTGTGGAGGTCTTCTGTTGTCGAACGGTGGGGTGCCAAGGAAAGTGTGGAAAACTGCCGCCTTCTTCTCGAAGGGGTTCTTGCCTTTGCCATCGCTCTTGGCGGCGTGCTTGGGGTCAATTTCCTCGTCCATGTCACTTGAATCCTTGGACTCCTCCTCCTTCTTCTTCCCCTTGCCCTTGCCTCGCGGTCTGTTCATCCGACTTTGCTTATAGCCGGACTCCGGGTCCACCTTGAGGTCATTGATGAACTTTAAGTGGCGATTGGTGTGGGTGGCATTGCTGTTGACATCGAGGTGTACGAGACACGGCATATCGCGGTACTCCTCGTAGGTTTGGGAACGCGGAGCGCTGCCGAGGTAGTTTCACTTTCTCACTGCTGCCCATGTCCAGCTCCCCGTCCTCGGTCACGTTGTCCGCCATCACCTCGTCCTGCGAAGGTCATAGCGACCATGTCAGGAGTTTGCTTTTCTTCTGGTGCGATTTTCCGCTTTGTGTTGTTGTTCCTCCGAGCTTGAGTTGGAACGCCCATTGCCGGCAGAGAGCCGCGAGCATCGTTGTCGGTAGCTGTGAACTCACTGGCCAACTGAATCATCTGGTTCAAGTCTAGCTGGTGATTGTCCTGCAAGCGCTTCAGCTTATGTCGGAGCAATGTGCCCCTTTCCAACCCATCGATAAAGGCGGCCATGGCGGTCTAAGCATGCACTCCTGCGCAGGAATTCTTCATATCCAGCCAGCGGGAGAGGTAGGCGCGAGATGTCTTGCACGTACCGCTGTAGATCGCCAACAGTGCAGGGACGCTTATACGTACCCTTGAAGTTCTTGGTGAACGCTTCTTGCATGTCCAACCAATTGCAGATGGATATTTCTGGCAAGTCATCGATCCATTGACGGGCCGTGCCCGCCAACATTAATGGGAGGTACTTGACAGCGACGTTGGGGCTACCCCCGGAAATCTCCACCGCGTTATCGTAGTCCTGCAACCATGTGGCTGGCTTGGCGGTGTCGTCATAGGGCTTTATGGTCTTGTCAATCCGGAAACCTTTGGGGTAAGTTGCGGACCGTATGACAGGTCCAAAGCAACATGGTCCCAGGTATGGTCCTTCTCGGGCCTCGTGGATCTTGTCTATCCACGAACGTGCGTCGTATGGCTCCGGGCTTCTTTTCTTCTTGCTAACAGGGGATGGGCTGCGTGAACGACGCGGACCCCCTCCACCATGGTGGCTGCTAGGTGGCGATAGAGGCGGAGGAGGCGGTGGGTTAGCCTTCTTGTTGTTACCCTCCTGCGACGCCTCATGCTTGTCGTGGTTGCTTGTCGGACGCGGAGGGTCATGGCGCGACCTGCTCTTGTGTCCCTGGTTGCGCTCTCTGTCGTGATGGATCTGCTCCGTGTTGTCGCGGATGGCGATGCTGCACTACCTTGGTGGAGGCATATCCGTACGACAGTGAGCCTTGGTTTCTTCGCGATGTCGGGGGGATCGGGGCGGTGGCGATGGGCGACGAGGTTGGTCTTTGCCTCCTTGGTCGGAGGATATGGGGATAGCATCCTTCCTATTGCGCGCATCCCTCTGTCTTTGTTTTGATGAACCCGTCTGAGACCCGACATCAAGAGGAGATCTGTCCCTTGGCGGCTTATGCTGGCTAGACTGGCAAAACACTGGGTCAGACTCAAGCCTCTGAGAGGTGGCATTTTCCTTCTGTTTCACCGCCTTGGCCACTAGGTCATAGACCTGGTCCACCACCTCAGGCGATCTATCCTGCTCCAGAAGGGTCTTGGCGGCGACGGCGAGGTTGAGGAGAGGAGTGGGCATTACCTGCCTGCCTTCGCTGTCAATGTATGGCTTGGCTTGTGCCGGCTTCGGGGGAGTCCATCCTAGGTTTCGCCGCACACCAGGATCGTTGATGACGCGAGCCGGAGCTTTCTTGGCCTTCTGCTGCTGCAGCAAAGTCTTGTACTCGGCCCCCATTGCTCTAGCTTTCTCTATGGATTTCTGCGTGTTGACCAGATCTCGATCTAGCTTTGCTCCTTGCTCCACGATGGCCTGTGCTTCCTCCAGCAGCTGCTGGCGCTTCTCGTCAAGATGGGTTATGTTCCGGATATGAGCTAAGGTCAAGGGCTCGACGAGGAGATTGTCGTACATCACTCTATCAGCTGGAGTAACTTGGGCAGCAGCAGACATAGATGCCGGAGGCGGAAAGTTTGCGGTTTTGTTTTTGCTTGGGCCGGTGCCGAGTTCCTGCGGCTGTTGCACTGGGTTAGACGGAGGGGGCATGTCCCTTGCACGATCATTTTCGGAGGCAAGAAGTGGTCCCTTCCCCTTGTCCAGCGATGTAGGCGGAGCTCTTTCGGGTTGATATTCATCCATCGCCGTCCCAATTGTGACGAACACTTCTCGGGATGCGACGGTGTTATTGGCATGCTCGTCGCGCTGGTAATCTTCCTCCATCTCCTGCATAGCAGAGTCTAGCTCCTCTGGGCTGAAATCTATCTCCTCTGAATCTGCACTGAAGTCGGCATAAAGCACGTCAATCACAGAGTTGAAGGGTGTCGGGGCTTCCTCGATGACGGGGGGTGGAGGTGCAACGGGCGCGACGATGACTGGAGGTGGTGGCGCAGCTACGGCGATGTCGGCCGGAGGTGGTGGTGGCGGTGGCTGAATCGGTGGCGCTCCGTCAATGAGCGCAGGAGCTACCTGAGCTTCCTCTTCAGCCTCTGCATAGTTGTTGACGGTGTTCACCATGCTTTCGAAGGTGAGACGTCCTGAAGCCTGCTGCCACCTTAGAGAATGCCCGAGAAGCATTCCATGGTCCAGTCCTTCCACAAAGTGATACATAGCATCATCATTGGGGTTGTGCGCCAGATCGGCCCGTATACGGAGCCACCTGGAAAGGTAATCACGAGGGTTTTGGCCCTCTCGCTGAACGCAATGCGCCAGATCGATGATGGTAACCATGCTGACGAACTTGGATATCTGCTGTCCAGACGCGTGGACAAAGCCGGCGGGCTTGTAGTGATCTTCCACCGTTATGTCCTGCACACGGGCGGTTTGGGTGGGCCTTGAATTTTTCTAATCTTTGCCAGCAAACTCCGAGTAGAGATCCAACATCGATCCTTCCGCGAACGTATCCTGCCTGTAGGTGATCCGTGCGGGTCTTGATGCTCCTCCGACTCCCAGGGAACTAGTGCCCGAGTCGGTTTCGCCGATGAAGAGGTGGATGTCTTCAATGGGGATGATCAAGCATCGCATAGGGTTCATCTTCGCCGGGATCCAGAAATCGTCGAGAGGGACGATTGGAACATTGCCGGAGAAGAGAACATGACTGATGGCTACGGTCTCGCCGATTCCCGCGAAGATCTTGGTCCTCGCCCGCTGAAGAGCCTGAAGCGCCTCTTGCCCCACGGTGGGCGCCAACTGTCGTGGTATTGCCGACGAGTACACCATAGAGGGGTCCTCACAGTGCATGTTTGGAGACGTGGGGGAAGGCGGATGGTTGACGGGTCCCATAGGCCCGACTTATATAGTCGCCAGGTCCTAGGGTTACAAGGAAAAGTCCTAGCCGGACAGGTTACAGAGTCCTACACTGTCTATAACTAGTCTAGCATGTCTTGCACTCCAAGGCTCTGGGTACGTCGGTGACTCCTCCGTAGCCTTCCTTTATCCGGCATGAGCCTCCCTTCTAGATCCATCTGACTGGGCTGCCCAGCAGGCCAAGGGCCATGCTATCAACTGTGGGCCACCCGGGTTATCCAGATAGAGGACATGCTATGAGGATACCCATATAACATATCCCCAATAGTCTACGCACTTCTATTCTTGTAGACAGTTGTTGGGCCTCCAAGTGTAGAGGTTTGTAGAACAGCAGCAAGTTTCCCTTAAGTGGATTGCCGAAGGTTTATCGAACTCAGGGATGAAGTGGTCAAAGGTATTCCCTCTCAAGCAATCCTGCAATCAAGATACAAGAAGTCTCCTGTGTCCCCAACACACCCAATACACTTGTCAGGTGTATAGGTGCACTAGTTCGATGAAGAGATAGTGAAATACAAGTGGTAACGGTGCCAGAAAATAGCTTGACGGTGAGGTAAAGACTACAGGCAAAAGGATGGAAGAAAGCAAACATGCAACAGATCAAGATGCAAACGGTGTTTCAATGCTTAGAAACAAGGCCTAGGGATCATACTTTCACTAGTGAACACTCTCTCATATAAATATCATCTCTTCATGATACTACTCTTAACTACTCTCAGGCACCTGCTCGCAGGAGTAGAGTTAATAGGTAGTGTACCAATGACAACATCAGGCGCCTGCTCTACTTCTTCTGCCATCACATTGGTCACCATGGCATTTCTTTGAGTAGGCTTATTATTACCGTTGAAGGCCTTTTGCTGCGAAGGAGCAACTCTCACCATGGCTTTGAAAGCCTGGAGAGGGGGAGGGGGAGGAAGCTTCTCTTGATTGGGACACGCTGGAGATTTGTGACCAGGTTCTCCACACTTGAAGCAAGTGATAGGACGAGGTGCATACGACCTCTGAGGAGCACCAAAGGGAGCACGGGGATGCTGCTACAAGTACTGCTGCTGCTGTGGCTATGTGCCCTGCCTGATATAACCTTGAGGAGGCCTTTGCTAAAACATCTGAGGACGAGGAGCATCCCGCGGTTGTTTCTGCTGATAGGAGGTCCTAGCAGGTTGGGGAGCTTCCTGCTGGTAGACACGACGCCTTTGAGGAGGGCCATAGTGAGTAGCTGAGCCTAACTCACGAGCATGTTTCAAGGTTCTTTCATACTCACGTCTTCCAGTTTCAGCGTTGATTGCCATATTAACCAACTCTTCAAAGTTCTTGCACGTGGTGAGATTTAAGCTGAACTTGATTGAAGGCTCAAGACCATTTCTGAAGCAAGCTTGCTTCTTTTCGTCAGTTGATATTTCATCACCAGCATAGCGAGCCAAGAGAGTGAATTGCTTGATATAAGTCAAGACATTGTTAGAGCCAAAGTCAACTTCATGAACTCTTCTTTCATTCTATCCAATTCACCTTGAGGAATGTGATGATCACGGAACAATTTCCGGAATTCCACCCAAGCGAAAGGAACATTTGGATCCCTGGAATTCTCCACAGTTTCCCACTAGGATGTTGATTCACCAGTAAGCATATAGGAAGCAAAAGACACTTTGTCTTCTTTAGCCACTTTAGCATTAACCAGAGTGAGGTTGATACCACGGAGCCAGTCATCCGCATCGAGAGGAAACTTAGGAGTGTAAAAGTTCTTCGGGTTGTGACTGAGAAAATCCCTAAGAGTCACCCTTTGAACAAAGTACTGCTGAGCAAAGCGGGCCTCGGTCTGCTGCTGACCATGAACAAGCTATCCCAACAGGTTTGACATTGTTAACATCGCTTCAGCCAACTGAGGGTTTGGCGGGGGTGGTGGAGGAGATTCTTCTCTCCCTCGAGGCATCCTGATGACAATCATCAAGACACGAGTTAGCACATGTTCAAGATAATAAAATCCAACATAAATGCAAGAAGAGATACAATTAGAACAAGAATGAGCCATAGATATCATCAAGGTACAATTAAAGTACGCAAGAATTAACCACAAGCAACATATAGAATTAGATAATAGCATTCAACATATTTCACCCATTACAAGTGTCATA
The DNA here is from genome assembly GCA_023614405.1 of Avena insularis. Taxonomy (NCBI): domain Eukaryota; kingdom Viridiplantae; phylum Streptophyta; class Magnoliopsida; order Poales; family Poaceae; genus Avena; species Avena insularis. The sequence goes on along the minus strand of CM042695.1, from coordinate 215,696,496 downwards.
TTGCTATAGAAACCAAATTACAATTATGAGTGTCGGAACGACCCAAGTTATGTATTTCAGTAGATTAGATTTGATAGCGTTCACATATTTCACTCATGATAAGTGTCATATAGCTATACTAAAACATTACAATCGCGAGAGTCCAAAATAACTCAAGTTATGCATGTATTGGAGAAGAATTGAAGACGAAGTAAAACTTCTGGTTCATGCGTCGGTAGCAAAGAACAAGTCAGCAAGATCATGCCAACAAGCCAAAAGGTTTAAAACTTTTGATCAAAACAGATGGAGTTGATGAAAACAATTTGAATAAAATCAGGAATTTTAGAGATTTCAAAGGATTCAAGTGAACAACGAATTTGAAGATTCAAAGGTTTTTTATTTTAAGAAACTTTACTCTGACACAAACAATAAACTTATGACGGTACTACGGATAGCCGAAGACGTTCGAACCTAAAGAAGATGATGAGAACAGATAAAACATTGCACTTCCTTACCAGAAAAATGGTGGGAGGGTGGGACAAGAAATAAAGAGCAAGAAGTCCTACTCTCCGATTAGTTTTTCCCTAATATATAGCTACCAAAATATTTTTCGAGACTCAACAACGTCCGCTGCAAGGGATCCTAGTAGGTCGACCATTGATGTCTACGCACTTCTATTCTTGTAGACGGTTATTGGGCCTCCAAGTGCAGAGGTTTGTAGAACAGCAGCAAGTTTCCCTTAAGTGGATTACCCAAGGTTTATCGAACTCAGGGAGGAAGTAGTCAAAGGTATTCCCTCTCAAGCAATCCTGCAATCAAGATATAAGAAGTCTCTTGTGTCCCCAACACACCCAATACACTTGTCAGGTGTATAGGTGCACTAGTTCGATGAAGAGATAGTGAAATACAAGTGGTAACGGTGCCAGAAAATAGCTTGACGGTGAGGTAAAGACTACAGGCAAAAGGATGGAAGCAAGGAAACATGCAACAGATCAAGATGCAAACGGTGTTTCAATGCTTAGAAACAAGGCCTAGGGATCATACTTTCACTAGTGAACACTCTCTCATATAAATATCATCTCTTCATGATACTACTCTTAACTACTCTCTTGTTGGACACTCTAATCATCGGTAGGGCTATAACAATACTTCTCAAAGTCTACCTTGCCCAATCTAGATAACCCCACACTATCACCTTGAGCGCTAGATGGTTCCAAAAAACACCACAATTTCATAGAGACATCCAACTCCAAATATAACTCATAACAAATATTCAATCTAGCCAAAGTGCCACACATGGTATGCACACTGTCACTTTCACACACATGGGGAAAAGCATAGATCTATTAAAGCACAAAGAGTATTTATGTAGACTCAAACCTAAGTGCCACCATGGCGTGCACGCTGTCACTTTCACACACATGGGGAGAGTAGAGATCTATTGAAGCACTTGAGTAGCAAGGTAGATCTACTTGATTACAAAGCTCATGATCATAACAAGATCATGCATAGAGAGAGATGAACACATAGCTACCGGTATAGCCCTTAGCCTCGAGGAAGAACTACTCCCTCCTCATCATGGGAATCAGCAACGGTGATGGAGATGGCTCCGGGGGCACTTCCTCGTCCCGGCAGGGTGCCTAAATAGAGACTTTCTGTCCTCTGAATCTCCCTTTCGGTGGCGGCGGCGCTACAGAGGTTTTCGTGGATTTCTTCTGGATGCCCTAGGGTTTTTGGGTTGGAGGCTTCTTATAGGCGTAGGAATCAAGGTCGGTGGGGGTCCAGAGATCCCACACCCCCTGTGGGCGCCTCTAGGGCTTGCCCACACCTAGAGGGGGTGCGACCACCCTATGCCCCCCCCCCCTCTGACTCTGCTTCATGTTTCTGTGTTGCTCCGGGAAAATAATGACTTTGGCTTTTGTCCCGTCCAATTCCAAGAATATTGATTTTCTTCCTTTCTAGAACCAAAAACAGAAGAAAACAGGCAACTGGCACTGTGGCAACTTGTTAATAGGTTAGTTCCAGAAAAGATATAAAAACATCTCAAAGTATAGACAAATCAAAGAAAAGTAGATACAAAACAAGCATGGAACATCAAAAATTATAGATACGTTTACGACGTATCAACCATGCTCTGATACCAACTTGTAGAGCCCAACCATCCGACGCACCTAAACTTCTAGCCGGTATAACCCCACTACAAGGTTATAGCTTCTAGAGTGAGCACGCATCGGCCCGGTAATCGCGCCTCAGCGTACACAAGTGAGTATGTACGCTGGCGACATACAAACACATATCAGAGCACGCAATGTACAAAGAAAGGAAATATAGGTAACAAGATCAAAATATATATGTTTATAGATAGGTAGCACATAGAGGACAAAGGTTCCAACAATACATCATACATCAAGCAGAAAACATGATATAACATCCGAGTACAAGTAAGATCCAAAAAGGCATAAGATGCCAAGAAATAAGCAAGTGAGCTCCATGCCCACACGTCTCAGGACTTCCTGGTAGGATCCCGACTACTGCTCGTAGTAGTCCTCATCAGCGTAATCGACGTAATAAGATCCAGACTCATCCACCTTATCACACGTACCTATTCGGCGGGAATGAACCCAAAGCAAAAGAACATAAAGAAAACAAGAGCGTCAGTACTGAGCCCAGAACACAGCGAGACTAGAATTCAGCGGTCCTCGCCTACAAGGGGTATATGGTGTACTTACCGGCGGCAAAGCTTGCAACTAACTAGCTTATAGAGACACACTACAACATCGGCTATTAGAGCGAGATAAGAGAGCGCTAAACGTTAACTTTAAGGTAGCTCCAGGCATAACCCATTCGAGACTTTCCCCCTCGAAAACCAGTCGAGGAAGTAGTCCCACGGAACACACACGTTGTAATTTTAGTTAAGTTGTTGTTTAATTGATAAGACTAATTACTAGTCATATTATTAGGCAAGGTATTAGTGGCGTTGTCTATTATCATGACACTGTACTCCTGAGGCGTCCATAACCATGGACACACGGCTTCTTAAAAAGATTTACCATGCATGGGTGCACAACTGTACTCAAACGCATGTTCAACCCTTCAAGCACTAAAGCGCAAATAGGCGTGCCGTCCAAATCTCACAACAAGAACTGTCTCATAACTACGCGCACAACCAGGGGTATCACCTACTGAGTGATAGGGCAAAGGTGTCTGATCTTTCGATGAGATGGTGATAGTCGATTTGGTGGAGTTCGGACTTGACGATCCGACTACACGTGCGAGCAGGAGCTCCAATGCAATCGCTAGGCCAATCTCCAGGAGGTTACCGATCCTGCGGGAACACGATCAGCCTGACCAGCGAGGGTCTTAATTCCTACCTAAAATCGAGAACAAGTAAGAACTAATATTGCAATCAATATATTGCGGATTAAGATGAAAGCTTTATTGAAAAGGTGGGATCCTGTATAGGTGCGAAGTACAAGAGGCCTCTGCGATGCTCGAGCCTTGGCGAAGTTGCTATGATGGCTAACTTTAATGTCTAAACAAAATCCGAGTCTACGGTGACGGCTATGGAGAGTATTTAAGGAGGAAAAGGTGGGGTTTCGGCCAGCCATAGAAGTGGTGGCTGAATCCAACCCTAGAAGTCCTTTTATCCTCAAATACGGACTCTAAAAGTGGCTAATTAAAATCCTGCGAAAATTACATGGGCATGGCCCAAAATAAAGGTGTCGCAGCACCATATTAAGCTATGGACGAATTTGTGAAGTATTAATCTTGAATATTTCGTCCAAGCCTTCATTCTTCATTATGGTGGCATCAAAGTTCTGAAATCTTCATCCGTGGCCTTCTCTTGAATCATCACATGCTTGCTGCCATCTCTATGCATGGCCATGCTCCAATGCTTGTCCCTCTCATCCATGCTTGGTCCATCATTCCTAAGATGAAGAAATACATCTGATTTAGGCAACATCATATTCTCATGTATGTGAGGAATAGTTCCAAGAAATGAAAGTACCTGATAGTTAAGTTGTTTGACACGAGATCGAGTGATAGGTCCTTGTATGTGTGTAGCTGTAGGTAAAACGGTTGTATCAATAGATGGGATGTCCACATCATGCTCCCCTTCTTGAATTGAAGTCTTTCTCGACGCAATCTCATCTTCCTCACCAAAGTAAGGCATCAAATCTGCAATGTTAAACGTAGGACTAACCGTACCAAAGTCTGCAGGCAACTCAAGTTTATATGCATAATCGTTTTTTTCTCTAACACCTTAAAAGGACCAGCAGCACGTGGCATTAACTTAGACTTGCGTAAATCAGGAAAACGATCTTTACGCAAATGTAACCAAACAAGATCTCTAACATCAAACACAACATGCTTTCTCCCTTTATCGCCAGCAAGTTTATACTTAGCATTCATGTGTTCTATGTTAGCTTTAGTAGTCTTATGCAAGTTTAATATCATTTCAGCGCGTTGAGTAGCATCCAAATTATTTTGCACCGAAGAAGGTAAAGGCAATAAATCAATAGGTGCACGAGGAACAAAACCATACACGATCTCAAACGGTCACATCTTTGTGGTAGAATGCAGCGAACGATTATAAGCAAATTCTATATGAGGTAAACACTCTTCCCACAATTTTAAGTTCTTCTTTAAAACAACCTGCAACATAGTAGACAAAGTTCTATTTACTAGTTTAGTTTGTCCATCAGTTTGGGGATGACATGTAGTACTAAACAGCAATTTAGTCCCCAACTTTGCCCATAAACATCTCCAAAAGTGGCTAAGAAATTTAGTATCACGATCAGAAACAATAGTATTTGGCACACCATGTAAACGAACAATTTCACGAAAGAACAAATCAGCAATATGCGCAGCATCATCCGTTTTATGACAAGGAATAAAGTGTGCCATCTTAGAAAACCGATCCACAACAACAAAAATACTATCTCTCCCCTTCTGTGTACGTGGCAATCCCAAAACAAAGTCCATAGAAATATTCTCCCAAGGAACACTAGGAACAGGAAGATGCATATATAAACCATGTGGATTAAGGCGAGACTCAGCTTTTTGACAAGTAGTGCAGCGTGCCACAAATCTCTCAACATCTCGACGCATACGTGGCCAAAAGAAGTGTGCAGCAAGAACATCCTCCATTATCTTGACACCAAAATGTCCCATTAATCCTCCTCCATACGCCTCCTGTAACAACAAAAGACGAACAGAACTATCTGGAATGCATAGTTTGTTAGCACGGAACACAAATCCATCATTGAAGATGAACTTGTTCCATGTTCTACCATATCTACAATTCTGCAACACATCTTTAAATTAAGCACCATGCACATACTGTTCCTTAATAGTTTCTAATCCAAATATTTTGAAGTCAAGTTGAGATACCAAAGTATAACGGCGTGACAAAGCATCAGCAATAATATTATCCTTACCCTTTTTGTGTTTGATAACGCAAGGAAAAGACTCAATAAATTCAACCTACTTTGCATGACGACGATTCAACTTAGCTTGACTACGAATATGCTTCAAAGATTCATGATCAGAATGTATAACGAATTCTTTAGGCCATAGATAATGTTGCCAAGTTTCTAATATCCGAACCAACGCATATAATTCTTTATCATAAGTAGAATAGTTCAGACTAGCCCCACTCAATTTCTCACTAAAATATGCAACAGGTTTTCCCTCTTGTAATAACACACATCCCAAACCAATTCCACTAGCATCACATTCAAGCTCAAAAGTCTTAGTAAAATCAGGAAGTTGGAGTAAGGGAGCATGTGTTAGCTTATCTTTCAATATGACGAAGGCCTGTTGTTGTGCATCACCCCAAACAAAGGGCACATCCTTCTTGGTAAGTTCATTCAGCGGCACGGCAACTGATCCAAAGTCTTTGACAAAGCGCCTATAAAAACCAGCGAGGCCAAGAAAACTCCTCACTTGTGTGACAGTCGTGGGTTGTGGCCAATTCTCAATAGCTTCAATCTTGGCTGGATCCACTTCAATACCCTATGATGTAACAACATAGCCAAGAAACACAACTCGATTGGTGCAAAAGGTGCACTTCTCAAGATTATCAAATAAACGTGCATCACGTAAAGTATTGAAAAAAACACGTAAATGGTCCAAATGATCCGCTAAATATTTGCTATAAATCAGAATATCATCAAAGTAGACTACCACAAAACGTCCAATGGAAGCACGTAAAACTTCGTTCATTAATCTCATGAAAGTGCTGGGTGCATTAGTTAAACCAAACGGCATCACTAACCACTCATATAAACCGAACTTAGTTTTAAATGTTGTTTTCCATTCATCTCCCAATTTCATACGAATCTGGTGGTAACCACTATGCAAATCAACTTTAGAAAACATGGTAGATCCACTCAATTCATCAAGCATGTCATCCAAACATGGAATAGGATGACGATATCGAATAGTAATATTATTGATAGCTCTACAATCAGTACACATGCGCGAAGAACCATCTTTCTTAGGTACCAAAATAATAGGAACAACACAGGGGCTAAGGGACTCACGAATATGAGCTCTGTCGAGTAGTTCCTGAATTTGGCGTTGTATCTCCTTTGTCTCCTCTGGATTGGTTCTATATGGCGCGCGGTTGGGCAACGTAGCACCAGGAATTAGATCAATTTGGTGCTCAATTCCTCTAATAGGAGGAAGTCCTGGTGGCAGCTCAGCGTGGAAGACGTCCTCATATTCCTGCAAAAAGTTAGCAATAGCGGGTGGCAAAGAAGGAGGCATATCCTCAAATAAAAACAAAACCTCTTTGCAGACAATTGTATAACATTGAGTATTGTTTACATCTAGTTCAACAATATCAATTTTATTTGGAAGCATACATGGAATCTTCAAACGAATTTTAGTAGCATGTTTAGAATCAGATTTAGTGTTCTTTGGTGGTACAAAATCTGCAGCAACAATCTGATTCTCACTTTTATTTTTCTCCTCAGTTTTAGCTCTACTAGCTCTAGCAAGATCATCTTTTAAAATCTGTTCAGGAGTCATAGGTTTTAGTCCAATTTTCTTTCCATCATGCATAAGAGAATAGTGATTAGTTTTGCCATTATGAACAGATTCTCTATCAAATTGCCATGGTCTACCAAGTAACAAAGAACAAGCTTGCATAGGTACAACATCACAATCAACAAAATCAGAATATGTACCAATAGTAAAGTGCACACGTACCGTTCTTGTTACCTTGATCTTGCGAGAACTCTCAAACCATTGGATGTAATATGCATGTGTGCGTTGTCTTCTTGGAAGTGCAAGCTTCTCTACCATGTCAACACTAGCCAGATTATTACAACTCCCTCCATCAATGATGATCCTTATAGCTCTTTCCTTGACAACATCACGTGTTTGGAACAGGTTGTGGCGTTGATCTTGCTCAGATTTGCTCAATTGCACACTCAACACACGTTGTGTAATTAAGCTCTTGTATTGATCAGCAGCTTTAGCTCCCATTACCTCTATCTCTTCATCAGAATCACAATTGTCTCCATCTCGAGCAGAAATAAGGGCTAATGTATCTTCATCAAAGTCACTCGCTGAATCGTATTGACCATCATCACGCACCATCATAACATGTTGTGTTCTGCACTGTCTCGCAATATGACCAAAACCCCAGCACTTGCGGCATTGTATATCCTTTGTTTTACCCGTGGAAGCCATAGAAGATGCACTACGAGCAGGAGCATTGGATGACGGTGGAGGAGCAGCTGGAAATCTTGTGGTGGCCTTGGATGTGGTAGTAGGTGGTGGTGAATCATGAGAAGGAGGCGCTGATTGTCGGGATGTCCAAGTGGATGTGCGACCTACAGAATTATTAGTCCTCCTCCATGGTGTTTGGCGATCCTGCACTTCACGTTCAGCTTTGCAAGCAAGATGAAACAAACGAGTGATAGAATTATATTCCTTATAATCTAATATGTGTTGAATGTCCTTGTTTAATCTACCAAAGAAACGTGCAAGCATTTGTTCAGTAGTTTCAACAAGACCACACCGAACCATCCCCGTTTGCAATTCCTGATAATACTCTTCTACAGAATTTTTCTCTTGTTCTAAACGTGTCAGACTCTTTAGTAAATCACGTTGATAAGTGGGAGGTACAAAACGAACACGCATAGCAGTTTTTAAAGCAGTCCAAGTACTAGGAATAGTAGTAGGATTTAAACGACAATACTCAGACCACCAAAGGGAAGCAAATTTAGTAAATTCACATGTAGCAGCACTAACACGCATATTCTCAAGATATTTTAAACATGCAAAACGTTGTTCTACTTCCATCTCCCATGTAAGATATGCATCAGGATTATATTTACCCTCAAAAGATGGAATATTTAATTTAAGCTTTGCAACATGATCATCATCACGTACCGGTGGTCGAGCGTCGCGGTAGTAATGTCGGGGACGGCCAGCAGGGTGTGGAGGTTGTTCAACCTCCTTGTCAAACAGATTGTCATCATCGGGGTCGTAGTAGTACCCGTCATCTGTCCCCAATGTCGCAGCAGCAGCCACGGTGGAAGTCTGAGGTGCCTCAGCTGCAGCGGTAGCCGTCGGAGGTGCGGTGGCAGCCGAACCAGCAGTACGACCCGTGATCGGAATGCGCCATGCCGAGGTGCCAATGGGGCGGGTGCGGGAGCGGGTGCCGGCAATCTGTCCAAAACCTCCTTGAACCGAGCGTCAAGCTTGTCGTTGAAGGATTTCTCGAGTCCATCTATCTTGTCCATGGCGTTGGTGAGCTTGGTGTCAAACTCCTCTAGTCGTGCATCCACATCCTCAGCGCGACCGACCAAGATCTCGGAGAAGTGGGCATGTAGTTCTTTGTTCGTCATTGTGGCAGGGTTCCGCGAAGTATCTGTCATGGTTAGTCCTTTAAAAAGCACAGGTATATATGCCTATAACTACGGAAATATGATGGAAGGCACGCGTAATCCGTCAAGCAATATACGAAGCTCTTACAAGTTCTTACCAAACAGCAGGAAAAAGGCGATGTGCAACCGCGAGGAGCAGTCGAGCCAGAGATTGAACCGAGCGATTACCAGGGGTCGAGACAGCGCACGTGGAGAAATCTGTGGAGCTCTGGGAAGGCTTGGCAAAGGGGTTAGCAATTATCAAAACAGCAATGCAAATGTTGAAAGAATGCTCAACGACGGTACTGTGCTGGTCCTAGGCTAGACCATACTAGAGGCGCGAGCCTAGATCACCAACGATGTCACGACGCGACACAACAAGCAATGTATGATGATATGACACCCTGAAAAGCGAACCGAGATGTTGAAAATCACTATGATGGCGAGTGTCTAGAACTGATCTACGGGGTCAAAAAACGGGTTAGCCCCAAAAAAATTGAAATTTTTTATATTATGCTCCGGAAAGCGCGCAGGCGCCAAAAAAATATCGCTATAACGGCCAATGGAGAAAAGTGATCCCCGGGGCCGAAAAATATCGCTATAATTTTTTTTTGCTCTCCTTCTGGACTTACGATCGAAATCTTAGCTTGACACGGACTTTAGCTCAACACGGAAACACCAAGGAAGGAAAGTAAAAAGAAAAACTATGAAACAATAACTCAACTCGGACTCGTGCAGCGGCAGGAAAAGTGATCGGATCCGTGTCGCGGTAGGCAGGCGGTGGCGGAGTTTTAGGGTTTATGGTGGCTGGGTGTATGGTGGCGGAATATGGTGGCGGTGATCAGCGAGTGTGGCGGTGACTACTGTGATCAGAACTCGAAACTCTAAGGGACGAGATACTAAGACCAGCAACTCGACGCGACGATGCAGACACAAATTCAACAATGCAAAAACTAAAAAGATAATGCAAGGCGTAGATTGGTGATGGGATGGATCTAAACCCTAACTGTGTTTTTGGCTTTTTCGTGGGTTATAGGTAAAACCGATCTAATCTACGAAAACAGTAAAATCTCACCGAGCAACCTGAAATCTGATACCACTTGATAGGGCAAAGGTGTCTGATCTTTCGATGAGATGGTGATAGTCGATTTGGTGGAGTTCGGGCTTGAAGATCCGACTACACGTGCGAGAACGAGCGCCATTGCAATCGCTAGGCCAATCTCCTAGAGGTTACCGATCCTGCGGGAACACGATCAGCCTGACCAGCGAGGGTCTTAATTCCTACCTGAAATCGAGAACAAGTAAGAACTAATATTGCAATCAACATATTACGGATTAAGATGAAAGCTTTATTGAAAACGTGGGATCCTGTATAGGTGCGAAGTACAAGAGGCCTCTGCGACGCTCGAGCCTTGGCAAAGTTGCTATGATGGCTAACTTTAATGTCTAAACAAAATCCGAGTCTACGGTGACGGCTATGGGGAGTATTTAAGGAGGAAAAGGTGGGGTTTCGGCCAGCCATAGAAGTGGTGGCCGAATCCAACCCTAGAAGTCCTTTTCTCCTCAAATACGGACTCTAAAAAGTGGCTAATTAAAATCCTGCAAAAATTACATGGGCCTGGCTCAAAATAAAGGTGTCGCAGCACCATATTAAGCTATGGACAAATGTGTGAAGTATTAATCTTGAATATTTCGTCCAAGCCTTCTTTCTTCATTATGGTGGCCTCAAAGTTCTGAAATCTTGGCCTTCTCTTGAATCATCACATGTTTGCTGCCATCTCCATGCATGGCCATGCTCCAATGCTTGTCCCTCTCATCCATGCTTGGTCCATTATTCCTAAGAGTAACAAATACATCTGATTTAGGCAGCATCATATTCTCGTATATGTGAGGAATAGTTCCAAGAAACAAAAGTACCTAAAAGTTAAGTTGTTTCACACGAGATCTTGTGATAGGTCCTTGTATGTGTGTAGCTGTAGGTAGAACGGTTGTATTAATAGATGGGATGTCCACATCACTGAGTTTGACCCACACGAGAGATACAGCTGATTCTCCAGGTGGCACAGCGTTTGAGTCTACGGTCGGTCGACGATCGGAAGATAATTTGTAGAGCTCCATCCCACCTCCGACATAAAGGTATGGTACTAAAGCATCGACATTAAGGATAGAAATAGATCAACAGAAGAAAGTAAAGACTATAAATGCAGAATAGGTAGAAGGGGGTGAGGTGCTCGCCTGACTGCTCAAAGGAAGGAGTCGGTACAGACTCGAGAGGGTACTCACACTGCTCAAACTCCTGTTGGTACTCGTCAGGCTCGCCTTCTACCGATAAGAACCACATTCCATACATAAAAAGGAAATAACGCAATCAACACATAAACGATGCGATGCAATCAATAATGTATCATGGCAGTATATGATGCAATATGTTTAATGATTCAAATTTAAGTGACCGAGGACAAAAGTATAGCAATAAGGAAAATCGGCCACATGTTACTTAGGTGTTCGGGTCAAATTTTATTAAGGTTCGATGATGCATGATGCGAAAGTCCAAACGGATACCACAGTTGTGTTCGTGTCTTCGAGCTGATCGATTTGACATATCATTTGTAAAATTTGGAATTACGGATTAAAAGTTATTAAATTGCATTTTTATGGTCAAAAGGGCAAAAATGTCAATGTTGTAATAGTTGGGGTTGTATCTGCAAAATTCCACTTAAGCCATTTTATTCATCTTAGAAAATCATTTACTTTTTATGTTGAAAATATTTGCAAATTTGAAATTGTTTGGAAGTAATTTAGATTTGAATGAACTTGCATTAATTGAATTAATAAAAAAATAGACAGAAAAAAAGAGGTGGGCCGTCGTGAAGAACTAGGGCAGTGGCATGGTTATCTACCACACGGCCCGGAAGAGCAAGACGAGCCGGCCCATCAGAATCCGGCCAGGAGAGGACTCCGGGTGAAGATCAGTAGATGGTCAGGGGCCTTTTTAGAAAAGCTTCACGGATCTGCGATTTTGAATTAAAATCGACCTGACTTCAGATGACGATGGCGTTTGAAGATTCCGTAAGAACGAAAATTGTAGATCTCGCAAGGTCTACAACTTTGATTAAGGAAGATTTTCCAAAAGAGTAACAGGTGCACCAGAAAACGACGGTTTTCCGAACAGGTTCAGTTAAACTTCACGGAAACAGAAAAATTGTCTTGACTTTGAACGGGCGATGGCGATAAATCGGGGCAGAATTGAGAGATTAAGTAAACATGAAAATTATAGATCTAGCCAAGATCTATAACTTAGCATAAGGAAGTTTGCCCTAAAGAATAACGTGCGCGCCGGAAAACTCGGGGATACAGAGGGGATTCAGTTTGCACTCTCGAGAATTTTCAGAAAAACAGATTATTGTCCTCATCTTCGACTGAAGATTTCTTCGCCTGTAGAGATCCAAAACGAGTGCCGTTTGTTTTTTTGAAAAGCTGGGATGTGGGAAAACAAGTTTCGTTCAGGAAGTTTTTGCAAAGGAGCAAAAGAGGTGCGGACAAAAATCAAGGAAGATAGCCTGGGGGAAACGTACGTGCTGCTGCTGTATGTCTCGGGTTCTAGGCAACGACAGCGAGCACGGCGGCGGCGAGCGGCGGAGAGAGGCAGGGGAAGTTTAGGAAGAGGGAGAAGAGGAAACGAAGGTCTGCCTCACAGTGGGGGTGCCGGAGAAGGTGACCGAGATGGGGCGGCGAGACGGCGGCGACAACCTGCGGGTACGACGGCGAGGCGAGCATCTGGCCTGCTCCTCCTTGGTACAGCGGCGGCGGTCGATGGTGCCGAGCGACGACAGAGACATCTAGGTAAAAAGATAGCAAGGCGGCGAGACGACCATGGCAAGGCAGCGGCCTGGTTTTTCTTGGAGGAAAAGAAGGGCGAGCAGCAAAGCTGTGTGCTGTTGGCTCTGTCGCTTTATGCAGAGAGAAAGAGGGCAGACCCACGCGAGACGCGTCTGTGATGCACGATTACGTGAGCGGGGGCGTGGGACGCAGCTGCGACGTGCGCGCTGTGTATACGAGGCAGGCGCACTAGGTGCTGGTCGCGCGCCTGCTAGTGCGTGTAAGACTAAGGCTACTAGTGCGTACAGCGTGCTAGTTCAGCAGCTTCTGCTAGCTGCCAGGTTAAGATAGATGGATTAGGAGTTTAGTCGAAAAATTAACATGAGTTTTAGAAAGATTAAAAGGTTAGATACGATGGGTGAAGATAGATGGTTAGCTAGATTAGCAATTAGGCTTTTAGATGGGATTTTGAAAAGTTTTAGGATAGAAATTAAAATGGGGCTTTTGGAGAATTAAGGAGGATAGACAAAAGGGGTAGATATAGTTGTAGGGATTAAAAGAGAGGCTCTAGATAGAGATATGGGATCTTTTATAAAAGATTAAAAAGAGTAGATTTTAAATAGAACGCAAAAGGAGATTATTATGTGTGTATGCATATACACACAAGAAAGACAAAGGAGATGGTCAAGGAGTAAGAGGGAGGAGAGCACGAATATAACAATAAACCAAATACAAATAAATGGTAGAGTGGATCATGTGTAGGTGAATATATGGGCAAGATTTAAAATAAAAATAATCCAACAAGAAACCCACATATATAATGGCAAGATGGTGATGAGATTGTTAACATGTTAGTAGGAGGAAGGAAATAAAGAGAGATACCCTCAACTCCAATTAAGCATTATATCAAATTTAATAAAAGCCAAATACAATTATATCCATAACCAAAACAAAAGCCAACAAACAAATATGATGCATGCATGATAAAGATAAGAAATACACAAATCATGACAAAGGTTGGGGATTGGAACCTTGGGATGTCACAACGGCTTACCTGGAAGCTCCCGCAAATTGGGACTACACGCCCTAGCTACCCCGGCTCGCGCCAGGAGGAACGAAAGGCCTCGTCGAACAAGATCCACCGCTTCCCGATGTAGCACCCTCAGGCGGGGAGATTTCCTCTCGAGTGTGCTTCCCTCGCGCCACCTCAAGAGGATAGGCCTCACTGGCGAAGCTTCTCACCCCGAGGCTTCTGCTGCGACAGCCCCTAGAGGACATTCGGAGGGGACAACGGCCGGAGTCTCCACATCGAGGGGATCCGACTGTTTCCCCATGTGGCCCGGAGGGAGAGTACTGCGCCTTGCGAGGATCAAGGTAGAGGGGCAGAACACCCTCAGGCAGCTTGGAGGCGGTGGAGGTGTGTACGACCTCGTGGAGTTCACCACCACGGGGTCGTCGGTGATGCCGTCCGCTAGGGTCAGGTGATCCCCCGCGGTGAAGTCCCACGGGTCTTTGCCGTGCTTCTGCAACGGAGCGATCCTAAGATGAAGATACTCCATGGCCACCAGAGGGCCCGTAAGGCTGGAGGAGTTGAGCAGCTCGATGTGCACGACCAGGGGGTCGACCTTGTCTCCCTCCAGACCTGCTGTGGACCAGCGGCTGCTGACCTTCTAGGCCAAGGCTATGGGAGGAAGGAGACGAGGGCTATCGTCTTGCAAATCCATCAGGAGCCAACGCTTTCAGAAGTCCTCCATGCATTTCGACCAGCCCATCTAAAGGCCGAATGACCCTTCCTTCACGAAGGAGGTGCAGCCGGCTATGCGGGAGGTGGAGGTTAGACGGAGAGCATATATGTGGCGCAACAGCGCCACGGAGGGCTTCACCCCCACGAACATCTCACATCAGAACACAAAGATGGTGAAGATGGTGACGGAGTTAGGATGCAAGTGAAAGACGCAGATCTGGTAGTGCTCCAACACCGCCATGAAGGGGGAGAACAGCGAAACCAATCCCGCTATGATGGTGTGGTAGAAAAACAGGCGCACAAAGCCAGAGAGGCCTGCCGGATCCGCCGACCCAGGTGTAACACCCTCAGATCGGTCCTATGCAAGTTTTAGCGATTCCCGTCAAACCCGCATAGAAACGATTCAAAGGTGCCCACCAGGCACTTTCGTGCCGGTGGAAAAGGAAGTAATATCATTACATAATAGTCCACGATGGAACCCATAGAACGGATATATACAACACAACTCCATGAGTCAAGAATACAGATATACAATACAAAGATCCAAATCACCTTAAAAACGATACAACGTCTGAGTACGGACAAGATGCAAATTAGGCTAAGAGCCCTGAAAATAACCAATGGCGTCCATAACCCTGCCCAGGCCAAGCCGAAAGAGTAACCCTGATAACGATGTCGATCCTAAACCTGCTCAAACAGAAGGGGTGCCGACAAAGGGCAAAGGAAAAGGAGAGCGATCAGTACTAAGGCTAGTACACGGCGAGACTTAGAATTCGGCGACTCTCGCCTACATGGGTATGGTGGACTGAAGCGGCAGCGAAGCATGCGCTAAACAACCTATAGAGACTCGATACAATTGTCGGCTATCAGAGAGCGATGAGAAAGACCTATTTGAAACCAACCTGATACTACCACCAAACATACCCATCCTGGTATTTCCCTGTCGATACCAAACGAGGAAGTCCTGCCGGGGAAACTCACCGGTTGGCAATTATATTCATTCTTTCCATGATGGTTATCCAACTTACTAGTCATATCAGATACAAGTCAAATTTATAACAGTAAACTTTATTTGTTATCTATGGTCGAGATATTGTGCTCCAAGTCGTCCATAACCGCGGACACGGCTTTTCAAAGATTTAACCCTGCAGGGGTGCACCAAAGTTTTCACACGCACTTCGACCCTTTTTGCCAGATCAGTTAACATACTATCATCGGTATGTCGACGGGGCCTAGGACACAACGCTTTCACAGACCCAAAGCAAGTATATGGGGACCACCCCAATAAGCTACCCGTAACGAAGTCAGCCGAGCTGCAAAGATGGACCCAGAGGTTGCGAGATCAGCCAAGAGATCAGAGGCCATAGGTATAATCCTCAACATAACGACCAACATCCTAAATAGTACAGTAGTAAACGCTCATCGAGCAACAGATAATATAAACATGGCGTAACATGGCATACATGGCATGAAAACGTCAAACTATTTTGTGGCCCCTAGTACAGTACTTTAAAATCAGGTACTAAGCCATAGGGTGCCCACACACCCCACATGTGTTTAGCGCGCTCAGTCTCGAAACAGGTGTCAAAAACTCAGGTCCTAGGTGAACACAAGTGGGCGGTTAACAATCAAATCTTAAATATTACCCATCGATGCCTCTTCATTAATTATATCAATTTTAATATTTAAGTAATCATCTGTAATTAAAACCACGATCATCTCTACTTTTTATGAATATGCCAACTCCCAATATCAGTGGAACATCGACGACACTAAACAACACCTGAGCAAGTAACTATGACTCGCAAGGCCGACTATTTACCAAATAAGAGGTAATAGGTGGTGTCCAAGACAAAATAAGGGCTGCAAGTAATATAACAGGGTACGGACACTAAAGCGTCGTAACACGGATAGCAATAGATAAAGACTAGAAATGTAAAATAGGTAGAAAGGGTGAGAATACTCGCCTGAAAAACAATGTCGAAGGTTCATCCAAAGATCGGGTCGACACTCACATCAACTCATCGGCCTAATCCGTGAAGAAGCAAAGCACTAGAGAAAACAACGAATACACTATTTAATACTACGGCAGAAGATCGGGCATGATGCATGTCATGGCAAGGATACGATGCAACAAGGCAATATTAAGCAAAACCGGGGTTCCGACAATTAATTAAAAGATTCATGTTGTTTAGATATCCGTAATTTAATATTGTATTAACAAGTCAAAATACGACAATAATTCACTACATAAATTTAAATACGGCCAATATAAGCCTAGAAAAGTCCACATATGATCTTCATAATTAATTATTAGGTGAATCGCAAATACCTCTAAACAAACAAGTAAATATGTATGCGAGTAAGAATAATTTAATATGCATTAAGTTAGATAATATTATTTAAAAATAGAGGTGGAGTTGGGCTCTCACGGTTGGAATGGGAAAAAAAGAGATGAAGTCTTCGGATATGGTTGAAGTAGCAAAAGTAGCCAAAATACACGCAGTGAAGAAGATCCTGACGACAAGTAGCTTTGGCGGACGTCAATTTTGGCGCGGCACGACGATACAGTAGTCTAACAAAACAGGGGAAATCAGAGATGCCGGATAGAATAAACAGACTAAACTGGTGTGGTAATTTTGCCGAAGACCTACGGGGCAGACACGAATAAAATACGTGAGTGCTGAAGCAAGACGGCAGTGGCAGTGGACCTTTGGACATCTCAGAGGATCGGTTGACTGTCGGTTCTGAATACAAACGGTGAATTGAGGCTAGCTGATCCAAATATTAGATGAAGATGGCGACAAAACTAGAAAGCTTTTGGAGAAGATATAAAACGAAAAATGTAGATGTCACTTAGATCTACGACTATTGTGTTCAAGGTTTCTCCAGAGGAGGTCTATAGCGGCCGGTAATCATAGAGGAACAGAGGGGAAAACACGTGGAAAAACTGACGAAACTGCACTTTGAAAATCACAGCAACATAGTGAAATTGGACAAACTTCGTCAGAAGAGTCTAAGAGATACCGACCACCGTTTTGAGTGATTCCTTTTGGAATGGACAAAAGGGGAAAATCTACTCTGTTTTTTGATCAGGGAGTTTCTTCGGAGGAAGACTACAGCATCTGGGATCTGGCGAGGAAGAGGTGAGAGCAAGCTGCGCGTGCTGTTCGCGGGCGCGCGCGGCAGGGAGGCAGGGTGTCGAGCGAGCCGAAGGACAGAGAAGCTGAAGGGTACAGGGATAAGGGGTGGAGGAGGTACCAGGGAAGTGGAGGGGAGCTCACCCAGGCGTGATGCGGTCCTTGCCAAAGCCGAGGCCAGAGAAGAAGTAGACGGGACAGTGTCCAAGCGCGCGCGCGTCCTTGGCGCCCTCCATGTCGCTGCATCCGTGCGTGCTTGGATGAGCTGTTCGGTTGACGAGGACGACAACGACATGTTGGTACTCCAGGTTCGCTCCCGGCTACGAGAAGGTCCAGCATGCCCACCCGAAGTTCCTGGTCGAGGTGGCAAGCCACGCCAGCCGCAGGTCACCGACGAGGTAGAAAGCAGGAGCTAGGGTTCTAGCCTGGCCATGGCGGCGACAGAAGGGAAAGAAGATGGGGAGAAGGCGATCTTGCAGGAGATGGGGAAAGTGGTTGATGATGATAGATATGCCTTGTTGCTTGCTTTATGCACAGGGAGAGGGGTCACACACGCGGCATGGGTGCCCACGTGCTCGAGGCCACGAAGAAGAAAAACAGGAGCCGGTTTGGTGAGCAGGTTGACTGGGCCAGACCAAAGGAGGGGGATTCGGTTGTCTGCCGGCTTGGTCAGCTAGACCAGGGAGAAGGCAGGAGGGGGTTCGCTGGCCTGCTGCCGCTGCTGATCAGAGGGTGGGCGATAGACAGGAGGGAGGCAGGTCGAGGGTTGGGTGGCACCAGGTGGCCGGGTCGATAGGTGGATGGCAGTGGGGGTTTAGCAGATGGAAGAGGTGGACAGAGGTTTAGGTAGGTGAGTGTGTGTATGTGGTCACATATACACAAACGGTTGTTAATTAGGTATAGTTTTTAGCTAGGAAACATGGTGTGTGTCACACACGGGTAGCTAGAGAGAGTAGATAGATTAGAGAGTATACGTGTGAGTACATACAATTGATGTAGGATTGAGTTCAGATAGATTGGATGGGTAATAGGTTTTTAGAAAGATTTAGATAGACGAAACAGTTAGACCACGATATACATGTTTTAAAGGAAGATCACATGAACAAATGAGGCATGTGTCTACTTATGGCCACATGTTGGTAGAGGGGTTTGATGGAATTTTAAACACATGGACAAGTTGAGCAAAAATCAATAATTCAAATAACCAAATATTTCAAATAGAGGGAAGTAGATCTCACATAGACATTTCTATTCCATGTGACTAGAACGGCTGATTATTGCATGTTCCATGCAATTGCACCCTACATGCATGTGTGGCATTTTGTGAAGACAAGAATGTGTATGATGCATGTGAGATATAGATGGCCATAAAATAATTGCTAATAACAAGAATTGTGGAGGAAGTGATAAAGGGGTTAACCTCTTGGGTGGCCCGATCTTCACGGATCTTGTGGTCAAATCGATGGGAAAGCGAGGGGAAAGGGAGAAGGTAGCGGAAGCGAACACACACCTCGTGAAGAACACGATGAACACACGCAAAATTCACACGATACAAGGCCGATTGCTCCCGGACGGCGGCACCGGTACGATAGAATCCTCGCAAGGAAAGATCAGTCAACGTGCTCCCTCAAATCCACATCGGAGAGGGAAGAACATCTTGGGGAGGGTCTTGACAACTTGGAGACGAGACACCGAACTCCAAGGCCTTGTTCAATGATGGATGCGTGATGCAAAGTCCAATCGAGGTTGGTGACGATAGTCGGCCCCCTTGGTAAAAGGGATGAGGCAAAACTAGAGATTCTACACAAGGGGGTTGTCTTTAGTCTATCATCTATGCCTAAGGGATACATGAGGGGTGGGGGCTCTATTTATAGGCCAGCCACTAAACAAGGGGTAGTTTGGGAATAAATTAGGCAAAGGGGTAAGTAAAGGGAATATTCCAGGACATCAAACCTAGATCCGTGCGCAGACGGGGAGTTTATTGATAAGTCCGTGGCGAATCTGGTGCCAGATTTCGGCCGTCGCCGGATATTCGATCGCATACCAAACAGCATCTGAGAGAGTGCTTGCGCGGTGGTTCGATCACTGGTCTGGCGTCGGGATTCCGGTAGCCCGGTTTGTCGGGGCTATCGCCGGAGATTCCAGCGGTGACTCCAGTTCGCCGGTCCTGTCGCCGATTCCAGCTGAAGCTTCTTCCGTCTCCTCTTCAAAGCCTCCGTCTTGTTAGGCGTGAGTCCTCGGGCTTCCTCCCTCGTCTCCGTACTCGTCGGTGTGAACCTATCATGGTCATAGGATCGAGAATTAAGTAGTATACCATTCAATAGGGTAGGAGGTGGGATCTCAGAGAGGATAGGATTCACCTTTGGAGTCCATGACGACTTGGCATAAGTTGGAGACCTTGATGTGGCAACGACCGTAGGTTGGGCTGCATCAGCTCCCCCCTTCAAAAAGAGTCATCCTCGACTCTACATGCTAATCACATAGTAGAAGAGGTCGAGAGACCTTCTTGATCCTGGGGTTCACCATATATTCGTCCTCGGAAAGATTGACTTGACCACACTTCAATGTTTATTCACATTCCATGAAGCCTACAAAGCTCACAACAAAAGCGAAGCAACACTCAAAGCGTAGCCAATTCATGAAGATTATCATATGAGTACTCAAATAGAAGGAAGTCACCTTAGCTTGTAGAGATAGCTCGACGAAGGGTAGCCATAGGTAACTCTCTTCGGTTCTTCTTGTCAACACATGGTTGGTAGAGGTTGACATGTATGAATTGGTACCTTCATACAACAAAGACCAAGCAACATATGTTTGTGTGTGATAGATGAGCATGTCATTTGTGGCATGTCCATTCTTGTTCACAACACTATTAGCACAACTCAAGTATAGCAAAAGGGATGCATATGCAAGGTCAAAGTGTATGGAAATCGTTGCAAAATCATCCAAATGTGAGAACTCAAAAACTCCATATAATATCTTAGTGTGGCACTCAAGGCACTTGACTAGAATTTTGATCAACATCCTTGATGCGAGAATTGGAGAATTCGGCAAAAACACAAAAGGAAGAATGTCCAAAACAACATCATTATGTGTAAAAACCAACCATTGGAAAAATAAATTGTTTGACATGTTGGATGTCACACACAAATCATCGAAAGCAAATGTCATGGGAATATGAGTATACCAAGCGGAAGCAAAAATAACATGTTTGCAAACAAACCAAATGAAAGAGCTAGTGGTCCTTATGTTTGTTGCAACAACAAGACGAGATTCTTGGAAGCTCTCATGACAATACATGCTCTCAATGGCATTATGGTTGCACATAAAACATCGGAAAGAGAAATTGTTCAATAGTTCTGTTGCAACACACAAAGCATCAAAATCCAATAGCAAAGAAACATGATTGTCATAAGGGGAGATAATACCATTAACATGCTTGCAAAGAAACCATAGGAAAGAGCAATTTTTCAACATGAAAGATGCAAAGCATGCAAAAGGTATCAGAGCTGGGTTCGATCTTGAACTCACTTGTGGGATGCTCTCTAGAGCTCTTTTTGTCAATTCGTGCTCAACCGAGGTTGACATTCTTGTACGGGTACCTACAGACATCATACACCAAAGGAAGAATGTGTGTGCATGGTAGAGATACACATCATCCATCATGACGTATCTCTTCTTGTCCACATCACCATTAATGTCAATCAAGTATGACATAGATGTATGGTGAGTATGCAAGTGGGGAACATGCTTATCATGCCAATCATCAAAATCTCCAAAAATTTAGAAAGCTATGGGGGCCATCTGATTATAACACATATGATCAATATTGTTGCAAGCAAAACAATTGAAATAGCAAACATTCATCTTATCGCAAGCAATGGGAGAAATTGAATGACTAGCATGACAAGGAAAGTCTGAAGCAATTGGAGGATACACACAAGATGCATAGCATGGCATGTTTATGGCAATGATATCGCAATCAAACAATTACACATGATCAATATTATGCAAAGGCAAAGCATCACATGGGAATATGGATGAAGCATAAGTAATGTCATAAGTATCATCCATAACATGCATATCCTCACAATTCATCATGTCCACTAGTGGGATCATCGCATCATCAACACCCTTATTGTTACCTTGTTGATACCTCTCATATGAAGTGGGTGTTGTGGTAGTAGTGGCCTTCTTGTGGACGACTTCTTCTTCTTGATGTAGCCATGGCGTAGCATCATCTTCATCCACCATGTACATCTTCTCCATTGGAGGCATCATTGCTTCATGGCTTGGCGCATCTTCATCCATGGAATTTAGCACAACATAAGAGAACACACTGGAGGTAGAGGGTAAGTTGTTATAAATAGAAATGGTCTCACTTGACCTATCAACTACCACTCTCAACTCACTCGGTGTATCACTCATGCCCTCAAAGTGGGAGCACTCAATCTCGCATAAGGTGGAGTCACTCATCTCACTCTTGTTCTCACTCAAGTGGGCTGAGTGGCTCTCATACTCATATGGGATTGGTACCACATCATTACTCAAGCATATAGGGATATGCTCGGTTTCCTCAACTCCATGCTCCTCCTTTGGTGAAGGGAAAATCCCATGCTCACCATTCTTGACCTTGTCGCCTCCAAGGTTGGATGCCATAAGATGGGCATCATCGCTCGCCTCCATGGTCGAAGGGAAAATCCCATGCTCGGCCGTCTTGTGGCCATCTTGTAGTAGTGGTGGAGGTAGGCTCATGCTATCCAACTTGGCGAAGTCGAGGTCTTCATTTTCCTCGTTCATGAGATCTTCGAATGCAAGCGTAGTCGTTGAAGCTTGATGGCATGGACGAAGGCTTTCTCTTGGTGCCATTTTCATGGTGGAACTAGTAGTTGAAGGTGCTCTACGATGGTGTCGACGGAGTTCATTGGCGTGCCTTGCTGAAGGTTGATGTGGGTGAAGCACTTGGTTATCCACATGACGCTCGCGACGGTGATCATTTGCCTTGGCACTCTTCTTATGCTTGTGGTGCCTTCTTGAGCTTGATTGAGCATTATGGTTGGTGCCCATCATGAATACTACGTCTTGGTGGTGAAGATTCCTTTGACGATGTCTTGTATCCTCTTTATGGTGGCGATGCTCATGAGAGGATTTTTGTCGATGAAGGTTCTTGTTTCTTGGCGCCTCTTGATGTATAAGATGTTTGGATGCCACTCTTCTTTGGATAGGATTTGGAGCTTGGCGCCTTGGAGGTGATAGAGCTTGGCGCCTTGGAGATGGTGGAGCTTGACGCCATCTAGGTGGTGGCACTTGATGCCTTGTCGATGGTGGCGCTTGACGCCTTTGAGGTGGTGGTGCTTGTCACCTTGGAGGTGGATCATCGAAGTAGGTGGTGCCCGTTGGTGTGGCACGCTTGGCCTTGAAGGTCATGGAATCTTGATGATGCGCCTCCTCTTGCTTGGCATAGTCGGCTCCCATCTCTACATGGTGGAGGAATTCTTCATGGCTCATGGAGGAGCCATCAAAGTTGATGAAGTTCTCTGTGTCCGCCATGCTCGGCGAGGCGTCGTCGATGTCGCACTCGAAGTCTCCATGCTTGGGGATTAATTGTTGGTGTAGTACTCCATATCACCCAAGCATGTGGAGCCATTGTCGGTGTAGTGCTCCATCATGTCCTCTATACTTGTGGAGTCGTAGTCATGGTGGCTCATCATGGATTCTTCATAGATATCATCCTTGGTTCTAGAGTCCCTAGACATGATTCACAAGACCAAGTGTTGCATATGGAAGTGGTAGCGGGTGTTGGAGATGCAACGTCAAACCTTACTTTACCATGGAAGATAGTATCGTGCAAGTGGCCACACTTGAGAGAAATAAACCAAGCAAAGTGAAGTTCACGCGGAACACCAAAACCAACTACTAACCAAACAACACACACAAGGCCTATGGTGGATAGGTATAGAAAGTGGCATGTCAAAAACCAATCCGAAATCAAGATATTGTATTGGCAAGTAAAGAACCACAATGATCACAAAGCAAAACAAGTCAATCCACAAGATAGGAAATATGTACAAGGAAACACACACAGATGGATAAATGGGACTTGTGCGATGAAGAAAGTGAGCTAAGAACCAAATGATTACCTAGCGAAGACTATAAGCTCGTGTCACACAAGTACAAGGAGAGACGCTAGTTCGATTGCACAAAATTGGTGGGCTACAAGATATGCACAATAAGTACCACCTATATGATGTTCATCGAGCTTGCGCTTCCTATTCTATAAGGCGCATGTATATTTCTTTCTTTTTCACTTTCTTTTTCTTTTTTCTATTTTGTTTGTTTGTTTCTTTTTCTTTTTCACTTGCCTCTTCCTTGTGCCAACAACTATACAAGATAACTATACGAGATAGCGCTCACAATGTTTGCTCGGAATCTACAAGGTATCAAATGTGCATAGCCCAAGCAATCATAAGAGGAACTAGTCTCAATAGGTGTTTGTTGCTCGCAAAGAGAGTGGGGTTCACAAAGGAATGCAAGTGGGGAGAAGTCGCGGAATGTTTATACCTTTCGTCGAGGATCTTCACCCTTTATTGTTGGATTCCGCCTTGCTCACAGATTTTGGATGGATTAGATAGCATGAACAACGTGGATGATGATGTATATCTCCTTCTCCTCTTCGAAACGAGATAAAGAACACCAAAATCCGAGTTCGAATGCAAAAGTTATGCTCAAAACGTGCGGAGCTGAATCTGTTGGCGACCAGGTCGGCGGACCGGAAATTCCGGCGGTAGGTCCGGTTTGACCGGAAATTTTGGCGGGAGCTCTGGTACGCCGGATCTGGCGCTGGAACGAGTTCAGGAACGCAAAAACTCGATTTTCTGCGGAAAAACTCGATGGGAAACTTCAGATCGGAGGGGGAAATCAAGGAATTAGGCCATGGGAACGCAGGGGAAGGTAGATCAACAAGTTTAGCAAGTAATCCACTGATCAAAACCTACCAAAACTCACTCAAATCATAGATCGATCCAAAACACGAATTGGAGCTATTTTTGGTGGAATTTTCGAATTTATGGGGAAAAGACCAAATCAAAGAGAAATTTGTGGCAACCAAAAGCTACTAATACCAGATGATGAAGGGTTTAAACTCTTGGGTGACCCGATCTTCACGGATCTCATGGTCAAATCAATGGGAAAGTGAGGGAAAAGGGAGAAGGTAGAGGAAGCGAACACACACCTCGCGAAGAACATGATGAACACATGCAAAACTCACACGATACAAGGCCGATTGCTCCCGGACGGTGGTCACCGGTCCAATAAAATCCTTGCAAGGAAAGATCGGTCAACATGCTCCCTCAAATCCACATCGGAGAGGGAAGAACACCTTGGGGAGGGTCTTGACAACTTGGAGATGAGACATCGAACTCCAAGGCCTTGTTCAACGATGGATGCGTGATGCAAAGTCCAATCGAGGTTGGTGATGATAGTCAGTCCCCTTGGTAAAGGGGATGAGGCAAAACTAGAGATTCCACACAAGGGGGTTGTCTTTAGTCTATCATCTATGCCTAAGGGATACATGAGGGGTGGGGGATCTATTTATAGGCCAGCCACTAAACAAGGGGGCAGTTTGGGAATAAACTAGGCAAAGGGGTAAGTAAAAGGAATATTCCAGGGCATCAAACCCAGATCCACGTGCAGATGGGGAGTTCCGGTGGTAAGTCCGGTGGCGCCGGATCTGGTGCCAGTATTTCCGATCGTCGCCGGATATTCCGGTCGCGCACCGAAACAGCATACAGAGAGTGCTTCCGGCGGTGGGTCCGGTCGACCGGTCCTGGTGCTGGGATTCCGGCGGGGCACCCGGTTCGCCGAGGCTGTCGCCAGAGATTCCGGCGGTGACTCCGGTTCACCGGTCCTGTCGCCGATTCCAGCTGAAGCTTCTTCCGTCTCCTTTTCCAAGCCTCCGTCTTGTCGGGCGTGAGTCCTCGGGCTTCCTCCCTCGTCGTCGTACTCGTTGGTGTGAACCTATCATGGTCATAGGATGGAGAATGAAGTAGTATACCATTCAATAGGGTAGGAGGTGGGATCTCAAAGAGGATAGGATTCACCTTTGGAGTCCATGACGACTTGGCATAAGTTGGAGACCTTGATGTGGCAACGACCGTAGGTCGGGCTGCATCAGGAAGAGTACATGGCATATTTAAGAATGGTTTGGATCAAACCCTAAGGTATCCATGTGATGGGGATATGCCTGTCGTGGGAATGACCACGGCAGATGCTGCAATCGACAATGAGTAGTAGAACATAGGGCTAGGGCGGCCAGCCATCTGCGGTGCGAGATGAGGGCGGAGACCCAGGGTTTTACCCAGGTTCGGCCCCCCGGAGGGTAAAGACCTACTCCTGGTAGATTGTATTATGATGGAAGTACAATGGGGCGAGCTCGACGGCTAGGCGGCGAGTCGCTTGGGTGGATGATGGAACGTATCCTCTACACGCCCTCTAGGGAGGTTTATATAGACTCACCCCCCCTAGGGTTTACATATCTCAACCGAATTAGTTAAGGTTTCGGCAATCGTTTAACCTAATCCGACTGGGCCTATCTACTCTCCTGGGCCTTCGGCTTCCAGTCGCTTGAATCTAAGCCAGGCCTTGATCCAGTCGCCGTCCTGCGCAGCTCACTCGCCGTTCTGGGCGGTCGGAACGCCCCTGCTGGGTATACCCCGGTAGGCATATCCCTATCAGTAGTCCCTAAGGCCGTCGTTGATTGGTCGCAGGTGTTCGTTGGCAGTCGGAGTATACGGGTCTAATGCGGACGCCCAGTCGAATCGGCGGCGGACTCCTGAATAAAGGAAAAAACCAGTTATTCTAGTCGCGATGATAGCGGTCAATCGGGTCGCAGTTCGGCGAACGGGTCGGCGAAATGTTCGATCCATTGTAGTGACCGAATCGGCGAAGTCGAGCGGACGATTGGACCGTCGATGATCAAAACTAGCTGTTGGGGTAATCCAACGGTAACTTTGGCGTAATCACCGCGTAGTAACGGCTCCCGAAATTGGCGGGTAGCAACCGCTATATAAGGGAAATGGCAGGAGATCGGTGAACCACTCCTCCGTCATTTCCTCCAATTTCGCCCATCTCCGTCTTCCTCCGCCCCGCGATCCGATCGATCCGAAAACCTTCGACCCCCGCGAATATTTCTGCCAATGGCCCCCTCCACCGAACTATGGGGCAGGTCCAAGTGCACCAGAGCGCTACTGGCATCCTTCGAGGAGGCCGGGATCCTGCGCGCCGGCAGGTGGCGCATCCCCACAGCCGGAGAGGTGACTCTGAACCCGCGCGAGGGATAATTTATTTGCTTCACCAGCCACCTTGAGCAGGGGCTGGGGTTTCCCACATCTCTCTTCTTCCGGCGCTTCTGCGCCTTCTACGAGATCCAGCCATCAGACCTGGGCCCGCACAGCATCGAGCATGTCGCCATTTTCGTGGCGTTCTGCGAGTGCTACCTGGGCTGCAGGCCCTACTTCCCCTATGGCAGGATCTGTTCCACGGGAGGATCAGTTGCGAAGAATCTGGTGGCCCGATGCTTGCTACGGGTGGCCTGACGTTTTAGTTGAAGTCGAAGGCCTCCTTCTTCGACCTGAGGCTACCCGCCAAGGCGGCGAGCGAGTGGAAGAAGTCCTGGTTTTATGTCACCGACCAGAACTTGCCGACTCCAAGTCGGCAAGCTCCCGATGAGACCAGCGGATGGTCGTGGGACGAGATGCTTCAAACCATCCGCGGCCGAAGAAGAAGGGTCTTCAAACCATCAACTTCAGCAACTGGCTCGGGCGGCGACTCGTTCCCCTGGCCCACCGTGACCATTACATGTACGAGTACACGGGCAGGGAGGACTCGACGAAATCCTGCCTCGCCGAGTGGAAACTCGAAGACTATACCCTGGCGCTAAAGAAGATCACCCAGGCGGCATACCTGGACGCGAAGGTTGGGGTCGCCCCCTACACCATGAAGCATCCAGCTCCGACGGTAAGTCACTGTTTTCACTATCATTCGCAGTCGCAGTTGATGCTGTCACGGTTATACTGATATTTTCTCGTGCTTGATGCAGCTATTCCAGGTAGTGGAAGGGTGGCTCCCACCCGCGGACGACGAGAACTCAAGCTCGTCCGTCCAGGACGGGGACGAGTCACCTCCTGCCAAGGGCGGCGTCGGGAGCGACGCGAGTGATGACGACAATGACGATCACGAGCCCAGGGAAGACGCCGCCCCGATGGTCCGCAAAACTCGCGGGCAACATCAGCGCGAGCTCGAGGCGAGTAGAAGCCTCGAACTGTAGGGGTTCGTAGCATGGAAAACAAAAAATTTCTATCGCATACAAACAAACAAGCCAAGATCTATCTACTAGATTGCAGCAACGAGTCGATGGAATAACTCACCCTCGAAGATTCCAAAGTGTTTAACGAGCGATTCTCGTGGGTGATGTAGTCGTACTCTTCCGATCTCAAGATCGCGTGACGATCCTTCCGCGCCATTCGCAAGCGCTCCGCAATCGGTCACATCGTTCGATTGACGAAGACCTTCCTCTCCTTGTTCCAGGCAGCGGAGGTTGTAGCACTCTCTCGCGATTCCGGCTGACAACGGCGTGGTGCCGGAGGTAGAGGGAAATCCCGAGGCTTCGCCTTAAGCCGGTGCGAGTATGGTGGAGCTTATGAGAGAGGCTATTAGTGGTCTAGTAATTAGACACACCAATTAGAGGGCTCTAAACCAATTAGAAGGCTCTAAACCGAAATAGCTCTAAACCGGGGTCTAGATCTAGGGTTTAGTTTAGAGGATAGGAAACTTGTGTGTACAAGGAGGGGAGCCCTGCCCCTCCTTATAGGTGGGAGGGCTGGCGGCCAAGGGAGGAGTTCCTCCCCAACTCGCCTTGGGAGGTGCCGGCCAAGGGAGGAATTCCTCCAACTCGGCCTCCTCCTCCTCCTCTTTCCCACTTCCCAAAACTTGCCGTTTGACTTTCAAACCGTTTGACTTTCAATTTAGGATTTAAATAAACCCTTTATTTTGGACAGCAAGAACACCTAGTACATGATGCAATCATTCCAATATGTAATGACACATTCATGTACCCTTCCCTCCGAGTGCCGGACATTCGGACCTTCTAGAATGTTCCCGATGAAAACACGGAACCATTCCCCAACTCAAACGGGACTTTCCTTATATGAATCTTATTCTCCGGACCATTCCGGATCTCCTCGTGATATCCGGATCCCATCCGAGACTCGAACAACATTCGGTCTCTTTCTCATAATACCATAACTACTCAAACAACGTCGAATCCTTAAGTGTGTCTCCCTACGGTTCGTGAATTATGCGGACATGATCGAGACACTTCTTCGAACAATAACCAATAGAGGAATCTGGAAATTCATATGGCTCCCACATATTTCTATGATTACTTTGCGATCGAATGAACCACTTACATACGATACCAATTTCCCTTTATCTCACGATATGTTACTTATCCGAGGTTATGATCGTCGGTATCTCTGCATACCTAGTTCATCCTCGTTACTGATAAGTACTCTTTTCTCGTTCCCGTGATATGTGATCCCTTGTGACCAAGTCACATGCTTGCAAGCTAATTGGATGACATTTCACCGAGAGGGCCAACAGAATATCTATCCGTCATGTGGATGGACAAATCCCTCTTGATCCATGTGTTTCAACCAATACTTTCCGAACACTCAATGCCACCTTTATAGCCACCTGCTACGGTGGTGTTTGATGACATCAAAGCATCCATCCAAAAAGGTGATATGCATGATCTCATGGTCGAAGGAATTAGGTTACTATGTATCAGAAAGCATATAGCAATTGAACTATTGAAATGACTTGATCTTTATGCTACGCTTGTCTATAGGAGTATGTCCACCATATCATTCTCCTAACGATATGATCTTGTTGTTGATAACATCTCAATGTTCATGATAGAGAAACCACAATCATCAATCAACCAACAAGCTAGTGAAGTATAGAGGCTATACTAGGGACTTCAAATTAAGTTTACAAATCACACAAGTATTAATGGTTTCCTTGTTAATACTATTATAGCATGAATGTAAACATTCATCATAAACACAAAGATATATAATAATAACTACATTTATTATTGCCTCTAGGGCATATCTCCAACAGTCTCTCACTTGCACTAGAGTCATCTAATCTAGATTACATGGTAATATACCGAACACCCATGGCAGTTTGATGTTGGTCATGTTTTGCCCTCGGGAGAGGTTTAGTCAACGGATCCGCCACATTCAGATCTGTGTACTTTGCAAATCTTTATATCCCCATCTGGATATGTTCTCGAATAGCGTGGAAACGCAGCTTGATATGCTTGACTTCTTGTGTGACCTTGGTTCTTGCGCATTGGCTATGGCGCCCATGTTATCACATAGATAGACATTGGGTCCAGCGCTTGGAACCACACCCAGCTACTGTAATGAACTCTTTCATCCATATCGCTTCTTGTGAAGCCTCCGAAGCAACCATGTATTCCGATTCGATTGAAGATCTCGCCACAACGCTTTGCTTTGCACTCCTCCATTAATCACTGCACCATTCAAAATAAATCGTATCCAGTTGTGATTTAGAATCATCCGGATCGGTGTTCCAACTAGCATCGGTGTAACCATTAACAACGAGCTGTTCATCACCTCCATAAGAAAGAACCATATCCTTAGTTCTTCTCAAGTACTTAAGGATGTTTTTGACCACGTCCAATGATCCACTCGGATCACTTTGATATCTGCTAGTTAGACTAACGGATATGCGATGTCGGGTCTAGTACATAGCATGGCATACATTAGAGATCCTATGGCTGAGGCATAGGAGTCTTACTCATCTTTTCTCTATTTTCGCGATGTCGGACTTTGAGTTTTACTCAAGGTCGTATTGGGCAACATGGGCAAGAACCCTTTCTTGCTATCTTCCATTCCAAACCTCTTTAGAACTTTGTCCAAATATGTACTTTGTGACAATGATATTTGGCGTTTCGATCTATCTCTATAAATCTTTATGCCTAATATCTTCGCCAAGATCCTTCATTGAAAAACTATTATTCAAATATTCCTTGACACTATTAAGAAGGTCTACATCATTCCCAATCAACAATATGTCATCCACATACAGTATTAAGAATGCTCTGAGCTCCCACTCACTTTCTTGTAAACACAAGCTTCTCCATAAGTTTGTATAAAACCAAAACTTTTGATTACCTTATCAAAACGTTGATTCCAACTTCGGGATGCTTGCTTCAATCCATAGATGGACCGTTGAAGCTTGCATACCTTGTTAGCACATTTAGGATCGACAAAACCTTTGGGTTGCATCATATACAACTCTTCATCAATGTCTCCATTGAGGAATGCTGTTTGACATCCATCCGCCATATCTCATAATCATAATATGCAGATTGCTAACATAATCCTCACAGACTTTAGCTTCGCTACCGGTGAGAAAGTCTCATCGTAGTCAACTCCTTGAATTTGTCGAAACCCTTTGCGACAAGTCGAGCTTTATAAACATAACATTACCATCAGCATCTGTTTTCTTCTTGAAAATCCATTTGTTCTCGACAGCCTTCCGGCCATCCGGTAAGTCCACCAAAGTCCATACTTGGTTTTCGTACATGGATCCAATCTCGGATTTCATGGCTTCTTGCCATTTATTGGAATCTGGGCTCATCATCGCTTCCTCATATGTCTCGGGGTCATCGGTGTTGTCCACCAACATGACATTCATAACGGAATCATACCAATCTGGAGTGGTACGAGTTCTCGTTGACCTCCGAGGCTCTGTAGTAACCTCAAACGAAGTTTCATGATCACCATCATTAGCTTCCTCTCTTATTGGTGCAGGCACCACAGGAACTTCTTCCGGTGTTGCGCTACTCGCAATTTCGAGAGAAGGTTCGACAACCTCGTCGAGTTCTACTTTCCTTCCAGTCACTTCTTTCGAGAGAAATTCCTTCTCTAGAAAGGATCCATTCTTAGCAACGAAGATTTTTGCCTTCGGATCTATGATAGAAGGTATACCCAATAGTTTCCTTCGGGTATCCTATGAAGACGCATTTTTCCGCTTTGGGTTCAAGCTTGTCCGGCTGTAACTTCTTTACATAGGCTTCGCATCCCCAAACTTTAAGGAACGACAATTTAGGTTTCTTCCCAAACCATAATTCATACGGTGTTGTTTCAACGGATTTAGACGGTGCCCTATTTAAAGTGAATGCGGTTGTTTCTAATGCATAACCCCAAAATGATAGTGGTAAATCTGTAAGTGACATCATAGAACGAACCATATCTAAGAGAGTTCGATTACGACGTTCAGACACACCATTACGCTGTGGTGTTCCCGGCGGTGTCAATCAAGAAAGTATTCCACATTTCTTCAAATGCTCGCCAAACTCGTAACTTAGATATTCACCTCCATGATCGAGCGTGAAATTTAATCTTCTTGTTACGTTGATTCTCTACCTCACTTTGAAACTCCTTAAACTTCTCGAAAGTTTCGGACTTATGTTTCATGAAATAGATATACCCATATCTACTCAAGTCATCCGTGAAGGTAAGAACATAACGATAACCACTGCGCGATGCTACACTCATTGGACCACATACATCGGTATGTATGATTTCCAATAAGTCCGTAGCTCGCTCCATCATACCAGAAAATGGAGTCTTAGTCATTTTACCCATCAGACATGCTTCGCATCTTTCAAGTGATTCAAAATCAAGTGATTCAAGAAGTCCATCGGAATGGAGTTTCTTCATACGCTTCACTCCAATGTGACCAAGACGACAGTGCCACATATAGGTCGAATTATCGCTTGATTTCAAACGTTTAGCCTCAATGTTGTTGATATGTGTATTTCCACTATCGAGATTCAATATGAATAGACCATCTATCAAAGGTGCATGTGCATAAAACATTTTACTCGTATAAATCGAACAACCATTATTCTCGGATTTAAACAAGTAACCGTCTCGCAATAAACAAGATCCTGATATAATGTTCATGCTCAACGCAGGCACCAAATAACAATTATTTAAGTATAAAACTAATCCCGATGGTAGATGAAGAGGTAGCGTCTTGACGCGATCACATCAACCTTTGATCCGTTCCTCGCCGCATCGTCACCTCGTTCTTCACTAGCTTCCGTTTATTCTGCAGCTCTGCTTTGAGTTACAAATATGAGCAACCGAACCAAGATCAAATACCGAGCACTACTACAGTACTAGTGAGATACACATCAATAACATGTATATCGATATACCTTTCTTCTTGATGTTGCCGTTCTTCAAATCCGCCAAGTACCTTGGGCAATTCCGCTTCAAGGACCTTCTCCCTTGCGTAAAAGCACTCGTTCAGGCTTAGGTCCAGCCTTGGTCTTCTTCGTCGGCGTGGTAACTTTCTTACCACCCTTCTTGAAGTGTCCCTTTTTAGACTTGCCTTTCTTGAATTTGGTGGTCTTATTGACCATCAACACTTAGTGCTCTTTCTTGATCTCCACTTGCAGATTTTAACATAGCAAATAGTTACAGCAACTCTTTGTTCATGTTACGCATGTTGTAGTTCATCACAAAGTTCTTGTAACTTGGTGGTAGTGATTGGAGGATCGGTAAACCCCAAAGTATTAGGAATCACTATACCCAAACTTTGAAGTTTATTTGCGTGCCCGGACATCTTAAGCACATGCTCCTTGGAACTACCCTCTTCCATCTTGCGTTAAAGAACTTTTGAAGCTTCATAACTTTCAATTCGCATGAGTCTCAAAGATTAATTTGAGATCCTCGACAATATCATATGGATCGACTCTTCAAATCTTTTACGAAGCTCGATTCTAAACCATACAAGATAGCACACTGAACTATGGAGTCTTGATTCTTAGAAGCGAGGTAAACATTCTTTACTTCATCGGTAGCATCAGTGCAGTGGGTCACCTAGCGGTGCATCCAGCACATAGGTCAAATTACCGGTGTGAGACAATCCTCAAATTGCGGAACCAATCCATGAAGTTGCTTCCATTGTTTTCAACTTTTCTTTCTCTAGGAACGCATTAAAATTGATGGTAGGGGCTGCCAGTGATCTACAACATATTTGCAATAGTTTAGACTAAGTTTATGACAAATTGAGTTCAAATTAATTAATGAAATTAAACTAGGTGAACTCCCACTCAAAACAACATCCCTCACATTGTTTTAGTGATCACACGAACCAAATCCACTACATCAACACCGATCATCACGAGAGTTGATATAGTTTTAATGGCGAACAATCATCATGTTCATCATATCTACTATATGATTCATGCTTTACCTTTCGGCGATCCGTGTTCACGAGGCCATGTCCGACATGCTAGGCTCGTCAAGATCAAACCTTAGCTACCGCATAAGCAAATCTGGCTTGCTTCGTTGTATTCACCGCGGAATCAAAGACACCCGATCATCACGTGGTGCTTGAGCAAGCTTTGTAGCAGTGCATACTAAGGGTGAACACTTTAGAACTTGAAATTTATGTGCATGAGGGATCATCTTATAATGCTACCGTCGTCTACTAAGCAATACAAGATGCATAAAGGATTAACATCACATGCAATTCATAATATGTGATATGATATGGCCTTTCTTCTTTGTGCTTCCGATCTCCATCTTCAAGCACGAACATAATCTCCATCATCACCGGCATAGCATCAAGGTCAATGATGCTTCTTCATGGTTGTCGTCCACCAGCTTCAACTATTACAACTATTTTGAATAGACACGCAGGTCTTAACAGAATTTAAAAACAACCATATGGCTCCAGCCGGTTGCCAACTTACAATAAGGAACATTGCATACATCAAATATAATCACAATCATGGCCATATCACATCACTGCACACCCCTGCAAAACAAAGTTAGACGCCTCTACTTTCTTTGCATATTTTACGTGGTTTGGGGCTTTCAATGAGTGTTGTTCTAACTTACGAACAAGAACCACAACATTGATACTAGCATTGTTGATCACCCGTTGTAAATTGGATCTATACTATGCTAGGAGAAACAGGCACCCGCAAAGCCACTTATGCAAAACGAGTTGCATGTCAAGCGTGGAGCAAGTCTCATGAACGATGTCATGTAAGGATAGCCGGGCGCTTCATCCCAACATACGCAAGATGCAAAGTACACAAAAAGCAATCTACAATAAAGCATCAACGCCCACAATGACCATTGTGTTCTACTCGTCTGTGAGATCTACATATAGACCGGCTCGATACCCTTTGTGGGGTTCGTAGCATGGAAAACAAAAATTTCTATCGCATACAAACAAACAAGCCAAGATCTATCTACTAGATTGCAGCAGCAGTCGATGGAATAACTCACCCTCGAAGATTCCAAAGTGTTTAGCGAGGCAGATTCTCGTGGGTGATGTAGTCGTACTCTTTCCGATCTCAAGATCGTGACGATCCTTAAGTATACGTTCAGCAGCGCTCCATGATCGGTCCTGCGTTCGTACTTCGGAAGACCTTCCTCTCCCTTGTTCCAGCAGGCGGAGGTTGTAGCACTCTCCTCGCGATTCGGCTGTGGCGTGGTACGGAGGTAGAGGAAATCCTGCAGGCTTCGCCTTAAGCCGGTCAGTATGGTGGAGCTTATGAGAGAGGCTATTAGTGGTCTAGTAATTAGACACACCAATTAGAGGGCTCTAAACCAATTAGAAGGCTCTAAACCGAAATAGCTCTAAACAGGTCTAGATCTAGGGTTTAGTTTAGAGGATAGGAAACTTGTGTGTACAAGGAGGAGCCCTGCCCTCCTTATATAGGTGGGAGGCTGGCGGCCAAGGGAGAGTTCCTCCCCAACTCGGCCTTGAGGTGCACGCCAAGGGGAGAATTCCTCCAACTCGGCCTCCTCCTCCTCCTCTTTTCCCACTTCCCAAAACTTGCCGTTTGACTTTCAAACTTGCCGTTTGACTTTTCAATTTAGGATTTAAATAAACCCTTTATTTTGGACAGCAAGAACACCTAGTACATGATGCAATCATTCCAATATGTAATGACACATTCATGTACCCTTCCCCCTCCGGAGTCTGGGACATTCGGGACCTTCTAGAATGTTCGATGAAAACACGGAACCATTCCCCAACTCAAAGCAGGACTTTCCTTATATGAATCTTATTCTCCGGACCATTCCGGATCTCCTCGTGATATCCGGATCCCATCGAGACTCGAACAACATTCGGTCTCTTTCTCATAATACCATAACTACTCAAACAACGAATCCTTAAGTGTGTCTCCCTACGGTTCGTGAATTATGCGGACATGATCGAGACACTTCTCGAACAATAACCAATAGAGGAATCTGGAAATTCATATGGCTCCACATATTTCTATGATTACTGCGTCGAATGAACCACTTACATACGATACCAATTTCCCTTTATCTCACGATATGTTACTTATCCGAGGTTATGATCGTCGGTATCTCTGCATACCTAGTTCATCCTCGTTACTGATAAGTACTCTTTTCTCGTTCCCGTGATATGTGATCCCTTGTGACCAAGTCACATGCTTGCAAGCTAATTGGATGACATTTCACCGAGAGGGCCAGAGAATATCTATCCGTCATGTGGATGGACAAATCCCACTCTTGATCCATGTGTTTCAACCAATACTTTCCGAACACTCAATGCCACCTTTATAGCCACCCTGTTACGGTGTGGTGTTTGATGACATCAAAGCATCCATCCAGTAAAGGTGATATGCATGATCTCATGGTCGAAGGAATTAGGTTACTATGTATCAGAAAGCATATAGCAATTGAACTATTGAAATGACTTGATCTTTATGCTACGCTTGTCTATAGGAGTATGTCCACCATATCATTCTCCTAACGATATGATCTTGTTGTTGATAACATCTCAATGTTCATGATAGAGAAACCACAATCATCAATCAACCAACAAGCTAGTGAAGTATAGAGGCTATACTAGGGACTTCAAATTAAGTTTACAAATCACACAAGTATTAATGGTTTCCTTGTTAATACTATTATAGCATGAATGTAAACATTCATCATAAACACAAAGATATATAATAATAACTACATTTATTATTGCCTCTAGGGCATATCTCCAACACGAACGTCATGACGATGACGACGACGAGCTTCCCGAGCACACCTCGCATCGTGAGGCTACACCATTGAAGAAGAAGATGAAGGAAGTAAAGGCCCCACCAAAGAGGAAGACGAAGCCGGGGAAATAGGCATCTCCGCCTCGCTCGGCGAGTAGTTCCGACGCCACCAGCTTGGCCAAGGATGAAGCGCCGCAGACGATAGAAGCACCGGATGCCACTGCCGCCCTGAGTGAGGTACCTCTGGCCTCGCTCCCCCCCCCCCTATTCGCTCCAGTCTCTGGGTTGGGGGTTGCTCCAGCCGCAGCAGCTTCGCCTCCTAGGAGAGATCCTGCCGAAGTCGTTCTGGAGGCTCCTGTCGTGGCCTCGTCGTTGAAGAGGCCTTCTGTGTCTTGGGCACATGATGTTTTGGAGATGGGCCTCGATGAACGGGCCCCGACTGGAGAAATCGGCCACATCCGCAGGCTGCAGTTCATACCGATCGCCAAGTAAGTTTTGTTCAACTGCTTTGCCTTTCGTTGTAATCAGACATTTTGCTCATATAATCAACTCATGAGGACGAGTTAAAATATAGGCCACCCGTCCGTGGCCAAAAGTGCCACCGATGTCGTTGAGGAGGACCCCTCGCGGAAGAGGAAAGGCAGCGAGTTTGCAGAGCAGCAAGAAGGCCAAAGGGCGATGATGTTGTCACGGTGTCGATGACACAGCGGTTGCTCAGTGGTCCCTCCCATGCGCGACGGAGGCAGCTGTGAAGACCAAGGAGGATGCTTCTCTTGGTGCTGGAGCGTCCACCGCGACCTTCCCCCGCTTCATGGCCAAAGCGGCTATAGCGAGTGGTACAACGCCATCGAGCCACGCGCCTGGGGTCGCCGAAACGGAGGTCGAACAGCGTCGCGGGCACACTCTGGCTCTTCTCGCATCTATGGACGCGCTGCAGCTCCATGGCATACTAGGCGCAGTGATAGGGCAAAGGTGTCCGATCTTTCGATGAGATGGCGATAATTGATTTGGTGGAGTTCGGGCTTGACGATCCGACTACACGTGCGAGCACGAGCGCCAATGCAATCGCTAGGCCAATCTCCTGGTGGTTACCGATCCTGCGTGAACACGACCAGCCTAACCAACGAGGGTCTTAATTCCTACCTGAAATCGAGAACAAGTAAGAACTAATATTGCAATCAAGATATTGCGGATTAAGAGGAAAGCTTTATTGAAAAGGTGGGATCCTGAATAGGTGCGAAGTACAAGAGCCCTCTGCGACGCTCGATCCTTGGTGAAGTTGCTATGATGGCTAACTTAATGTCTAAACAAAATCCGAGTCTAGGGGGTCGGCTATGGGGAGTATTTAAAGGAGAAAAGGTGGGGTTTCGGCCAGCCATGGAAGTGGTGGCCGAATCCAACTCTAAAAGTCCTTTTCCCCTCAAATACGGACTCTAAAAGTGGCTAATTAAAATCCTGCGAAAATTACATGGGCCTGGCCCAAAATAAAGGTGTCGCAGCACCATATTAAGTTATGGACGAATTCGTAAAGTATTGATCTTGAATATTTCATCCAAGCCTTCTTTCTTCATTATGGTGGCCTCAAAGTTCTGAAATCTTCATCCGTGGCCTTCTCTTGGATCATCACATGCTTGCTGCCATCTCCATGCATGGCCATGCTCCAATGCTTGTCCCTCTCATCCATGCTTGGTCCATCATTCCTAAGAGTAAGAAATATATCTGATTTAGGCAGCATCATATTCTCATGTATGTGAGGAATAGTTCCAAGAAACGAAAGTACCTGATAGTTAAGTTGTTTGGCACGAGATCTTGTGATGGGTCCTTGTATGTGTGTTGCTGTAGGTACAACGGTTGTATCAATAGTAGGGATGTCCACATCATGCTCCCCTTTTGAATTGAAGTCGTCCTCGACGCAGTCTCATCTTCCTCAC
Organism: Avena insularis; assembly: GCA_023614405.1. NCBI lineage: Eukaryota > Viridiplantae > Streptophyta > Magnoliopsida > Poales > Poaceae > Avena > Avena insularis. The sequence goes on along the minus strand of CM042695.1, from coordinate 215,657,845 downwards.
CAAAGTAAGGCTTCAAATCTGCAATGTTAAACGTAGGACTAACCGTACCAAAGTCTGCAGGCAACTCAAGTTTATATGCATTATCATTTATTTTCTCTAACACCTTAAAGGGACCAGCAGCACGTGGCATTAACTTAGACTTGCATAAATTAGAAAAACGATCTTTACGCAAATGTAACCAAACAAGATTGCCAACATCAAACACAACATGCTTTCTCCCTTTATCCCCGGCAATTTCATACTTAGCATTCATGTGTTCAATGTTATCTTTAGTAGTCTTATACAATTTTAATATCATTTCAGCGCGTTGTGTAGCATCCAAATTATGTTGCATCGAAGAAGGTAAAGGCAATAAATCAATAGGTGCACGAGGAACAAAACCATACACAATCTCAAATGGGCACATCTTTGTGGTAGAATGCAGCGAACGATTATAAGCAAATTCTATATGAGGTAAACACTCTTCCCACAATTTTAAGTTCTTCTTTAAAACAGCCATAACATAGTAGACAAAGTTCTATTTACTACTTCAGTTTGACCATCAGTTTGGGGATGACATGTAGTACTAAAGAGAAATTTAGTCCCCAACTTAGCCCATAAACATCTCCAAAAGTGGCTAAGAAATTTAGTATCACGATCAGAGACAATAGTATTTGGCACACCATGCAAACGAACAATTTCACGAAAGAACAAATCAGCAATATGCGACATCATCCGTTTATGACAAGGAATAAAGTGTGCCATCTTAGAAAACCGATCCACAACAACACAAAATACTATCCTCCCTTACGTGTTCGTGGCAATCCCAAAACAAAGTCCATTGAAATATCCTCCCAAGGAACACTAGGAACAGGAAGAGGCATATATAAACCATGTGGATTAAGGCGAGACTTAGCTTTTTCACAAGTAGTGCAGCGTGCCACAAATCTCTCAACATCTCGACGCATACGTGGCCAAAAGAAGTGTGCAGCAAGAACATCCTCCATCTTCTTGACACCAAAGTGTCCCATCAATCCTCCTCCATGCGCCTCCTGTAACAACAAAAGACGAACAGAACTATCCGGAATGCATAGTTTGTTAGCACGAAACACAAATCCATCATTGAAGACGAACTTGTTCCATGTTCTACCATCTCTACAATTCTGCAACACATCTTTAAATTCAGCATCATGCACATATTATTCCTTAATAGTTTCTAATCCAAATATTTTGAAGTCAAGTTGAGTTAACAAAGTATAACGGCGCGACAAAGCATCAACAATAATATTATCTTTACCCTTTTTGTGTTTGATAACATAAGGAAAAGACTCAATAAATTCAACCCACTTTGCATGACGACGATTCAACTTAGCTTGACTACGAATATGCCTCGAAGATTCATGATCAGAATGTATAACAAATTCTTTAGGCCATAGATAATGTTGCCAAGTTTCTAATGTCCGAACCAACACATATAATTCTTTATCATAAGTAGAATAGTTCAGACTAGCCCCACTCAATTTCTCACTAAAATATGCAACAGGTTTTCCCTCTTGTAATAACACCCCTCCCAAACCAATTCCACTAGCATGACATTCAAGCTCAAAAGTCTTAGTAAAATCAGGAAATTGGAGTAAGGGAGCATGTGTTAGCTTATCTTTCAATATGACGAAGGCCTGTTGTTGTGCATCGCCCCAAACAAAGGGCACATCCTTCTTGGTAAGCTCATTCAGCGGCGCGGCAATTGATCCAAAGTCTTTGACAAAGCGCCTATAAAAACTAGCAAGGCCAAGAAAACTCCTCACTTGTGTGACCGTCTTGGGCTGCGGCCAATTCTCAATAGCTTGAATCTTGGCTGGATCCACTTCAATACCCTGTGATGTAACAACATAGCCAAGAAACGCAACTCGATTGGTGCAAAAGGTGCACTTCTCAAGGTTACCAAACAAACGTGCATCACGTAAAGCATTGAAAATAGCATGTAAATGGTCCAAATGATCCTCTAAAGATTTGCTATAAATCAGAATATCATCAAAGTAGACTACCACAAAACGTCCAATGAAAGCACGTAAAACTTCGTTCATTAATCTCATAAAAGTGCTAGGTGCATTAGTTAAACCAAACGGCATTACTAACCACTCATATAAACCGAACTTAGTTTTAAATGCTGTTTTCCATTCATCTCCTAATTTCATACGAATTTGGTGGTAACCACTACGCAAATCAACTTTAGAAAACATGGTAGAGCCACTCAATTCATCAAGCATGTCATCTAAACGTGGAATAGGATGACGATATCGAATAGTAATATTATTGATAGCTCTACAATCAGTACACATGCGCGAAGAACCATCTTTATTAGGTACCAAAATAATAGGAACAACACAGGGGCTAAGGGACTCACGAATATGATCTCTGTCGAGTAGTTCCTGAATTTGGCGTTGTATCTCCTTTGTCTCCTCTGGATTGGTTCTATATGGCGCGCGGTTGGGCAACGTGGCACCAGGAATTAGATCAATTTGGTGCTCAATTCCTATAATAGGAGGTAGTCCTGGTGGCGACTCGGTGGAAAGACGTCCTCATATTCCTGCAAAAGGTTAGCAATAGCGGGTGGCAAAGAAGGAGGCATATCCTCAAATGAAAACAAAACCACTTTGCAGACAATTGCATAACATTGAGTATTGTTTACATCTGATTCAGCAATATCAATTTTATTTGCAAGCATACATGGACTCTTCAAACGAATTTCAGTAGCATGTGTAGAATTAGATTTAGTGTTCTTTGGGTGGTATAAAATCTGCAGCAACAATCTGATTTTCACTTTCATTTTTCTCCTCAGTTTTAGCTCTACTAGCTCTAGCAAGATCATCTTTTAAAATCTGTTCGGGAGTCATAGGTTTTAGACCAATTTTCTTTCCATCATGCATAAGAGAATAGTGGTTAGTTTTGCCATTATGAACAGATTCTCTATCAAATTGCCATGGTCTACCAAGTAACAAAGAACAAGCTTGCATAGGTACAACATCACAATCAACAAAATCAGAATATGTACCAATAGTAAAATGCACGCGTACCGTTCTTGTTACCTTGATCTTGCGAGAACTCTCAAACCATTGGATATAATATGAATGTGGGTGTTGTCTTGTTAGAAGCGCAAGCTTCTCTACCATGTCAACACTGGCCAGATTATTACAACTCCCTCCATCAATGATGATCCGTATAGCTCTTTCCTTGACAACACCACGTGTTTGGAATAGGTTGTGGCGTTGATCTTGCTCAGATTTGCTCAATTGCACACTCAACACATGTTATGTAATTAAGCTCTTGTATTGATCAGCAGCTTCAGCTCCCATTACCTCTGTCTCTTCATCAGCATCAGAATTGTCTCCATCTCAAGCAGAAATAAGGGCTAGTGTATCTTCATCAAAGTCACTCGCTGAATCGTATTGACCATCTTCTCGCACCATCATCACATGTTGTGTTGTGCACTGTCTCTCAATATGACCAAAACCCCAGCACTTGCTGCATTGTATATCCTTTGTCTTACCCGTGGAAGCCATAGAAGATGCACTACGAGCAGGAGCATTGGATGATGGTGGAGGAGCAGCTGGAAATCTTGTGGTGGCCTTGGATGTGGTAGTAGCTGGAGGCGAATCACGAGGAGGCGCTGATTGTCGGGATGTCCAAGTGGATGTGCGACCTGCAGAATTATTAGCCCTCCTCCATGGTGTTTGGCGATCCTGCACCTCACGTTCAGCTTTGCAAGCAAGATGAAACAAACGAGTGATAGAATTATATTCCTTATAATCTAATATGTGCTGAATGTCCTTGTTTAATACACCAAAGAAACGTGCAAGCATTTGTTCATTAGATTCAACAAGACCACACCGAACCATCCCCGTTTGCAATTCCTGATAATACTCTTCTACAGAATTTTTCCCTTGCTCTAAACGTGTCAGATTCTTTAGTAAATCACGTTGATAAGTGGGAGGTACAAAACGAACACGCATAGCAGTTTTTAAAGCAGTCCAAGTACTAGGAATAGTAGTAGGATTTAAACGACAATACTCAGACCACCAAAGGGAAGCAAATTTAGTAAATTCACATGTAGCAGCACTAACACGCATATTCTCAGGATATTTTAAGCATGCAAAACGTTGTTCTACTTCCATCTCCCATGTAAGATATGCATCAGGATTATATTTACCCTCAAAAGATGGAATATTTAATTTAAGCTTTGCAACATGATCATCATCACGCATCGTGGTCGGCGTTGCGGTAGTAATGTCGGGACGGCCAGGAACTGTGGAGGTTGTTCAACATCCTCGTCAAACAGATCGTCGTCGTCGGGGTCGTAGTAGTACCCGTCGTCTGTCCCCAATGTCGCAGCAGCAGCCGCGGCGGAAGTCTGAGTCGTCGGCCCGCAGCAGTAGCCGCCGGTGCAGCGGCAGCCAACCAGCGATCCGACCCGGATCGGAATGCGCTTGCGGCGCCATGTGGGTGCGGTGCGGGCAATCGGTTCAAAAGCTCCTTGAACCGAACGCTTTGGCGTTGAAGGATTTCTCGAGTCCATCGATCTTGTCCACGGCGTTGGTGAGCTTGGTGTCAAACTCCCCGAGGCACGTATCCACGTCTTCAGCGCGACTGACCAAGAGCGCGGAGAAGTGGGCATGTAGTTCTTCGTTCGTCATTATGGCAGGGTTCCGCGAAGTATCTGTCATGGTTAGTCCTTAAAAAGCACAGTTATATAGTACAGAAATATGGTGGAAGTCACGCGTAATCCGTCAAGCAATATACGAAGCTCTTACAAGTTCTTACCAAACAGCAGGAAAAGGCGATGTGCAACCACGAGGATCAGTGGGTCCAGAGATTGAACCAAGCGATTACCAGGAGTCGAGACACTGCACGTGGAGAATATCTGTGAAGCTCTAGGAAGGCTTAGCAAGGGGGGTTAGCAATTATCAAAACAGCAATGAAAAGTTGAAAGAATGCTCAACGACGGTACTGTGCTGGTCCTAGGCTAGACCGTACTAGAGACGCGAGCCTAGATCACCAACAATGTCACGACACGACACAACAAGCACTGTATGATGATATGGCACCCTGAAAAGCAAACCGAGATGCAGAAAATCACTATGATGGCGAGTGTCTAGAACTGATCTACGGGGTCTAAAAATAGGTTAGCCCCAAAAAAAAATTCGAAATTTTTTATTTTGCTCCGGAAAGCGCGTCGGCGCCAAAAAAATATCGCTATAACGGCCGATGGAGAAAAGTGATCCCCGGGGTCGAAAACTAGTATAGCCAGAAAAAATATTTGGAGGCGGTTCCAGACTTTTTTTGCTGTCCTTTTGGACTTACGACCGGACTCGAAGCTCGACACGGACTTTAGCTTAACACGGAAACAACAAAGAAGGAGAGTAAAAAGAAATAACTAGGAAACAATAACTCTACTTGGACTCGTATCGCGGCAGGAAATCTGATCGGATCTGTGTCGCGGTAGGAAGGCGGTGGCGGAGTATTAGGGTTTATGGTGGCTGGGTATATGGCGGCGGAATATGGTGGTGGTGATCGGCGAGTGTGGCGGTGACTACTATGATCAGAACTCGAAACTCTAAGGGACGAGACACTAAGACCAGCAACTCGACGCGACGATGTAGACACAAATTCAACAATGCAAAAACTGAAAAGATAATGCGAGGCGTAGATTGGTTATGGGATGGATCTAAACTCTAACTGTGTTTTTGGCTTTTTCGTGGGTTATAGGTAAAACAGATCTAATCTACGAAAACAGTAAAATCTCACCGAGCAACCTGAAATCTGATACCACTTGATAGGGCAAAGGTGTCCGATCTTTCGATGAGATGGCGATAATCGATTTGGTGGAGTTCGGGCTTGACGATCCGACTACACGTGCGAGCACGAGCGCCAATGCAATCGCTAGGCCAATCTCCTGGAGGTTACCGATCCTGCGGGAACACGATCAGCCTGACCAACGAGGGTCTTAATTCCTACCTGAAATCGAGAACAAGTAAGAACTAATATTGCAATCAAGATATTGCGGATTAAGAGGAAAGCTTTATTGAAAAGGTGGGATCCTGAATAGGTGCGAAGTACAAGAGGCCTCTGTGACGCTCGAGCCTTGGCGAAGTTGCTATGATGGCTAACTTAATGTCTAAACAAAATCCGAGTCTAGGGGGTCGGCTATGGGAGTATTTAAGGGCGAAAAGGTGGGGTTTTGGCCAGCCATAGAAGTGGTGGCCGAATCCAACCCTAAAAGTCCTTTTCCCCTCAAATACGGACTCTAAAAAGTGGCTAATTAAAATCCTGCGAAAATTACATGGGCCTGGCCCAAAATAAAGGTGTCGCAGCACCATATTAAGTTATGGACGAATTCGTAAAGTATTGATCTTGAATATTTCGTCCAAGCCTTCTTTCTTCATTATGGTGGCCTCAAAGTTCTGAAATCTTCATCCGTGGCCTTCTCTTGGATCATCACATGCTTGCTGCCATCTCCATGCATGGCCATGCTCCAATGCTTGTCCCTCTCATCCATGCTTGGTCCATCATTCCTAAGAGTAAGAAATATATCTGATTTAGGCAGCATCATATTCTCATGTATGTGAGGAATAGTTCCAAGAAACGAAAGTACCTGATAGTTAAGTTGTTTGGCACGAGATCTTATGATGGGTCCTTGGATGTGTGTTGTTGTAGGTACAACGGTTGTATCAATAGTAGGGATGTCCACATCATGCAGCCATACAGGTATGTCCAGTCCCCGAGGATCGGGCCACTGAATTGTAGTGGTCAGATTCTTTTTGTTGTTTGTGTTTTTTTGTAACACCCAGTCCCCGAGTGCCTAGTCGCTGAATTTCGGCGGGTGGGCACTTAGGCTTTTTTGATCTCCAGTCCCCGAGTGTCCAGTCGCTGAATTTCAGAGGGTGGGCACTTAGGTTTTTTGATCTCCAGTCCCCGAGTGTCCAATCGCTGAATTTCAGTGGGTGGGCACTTAGGTTTTTTGATCTCCAGTCCCCGAGTGTCCAGTCGCTGAATTTCAGCGGGTGGGCACTTACGATTCCGTTGTTTGTTTAACTGTTTGACTTGTGCACAGGGCTTGCAGCGTGAATCAGCCGACCGGCTTGTTGTGAAGTGTCGCGCGGAGAAGGATCTTGTTGCCGTCCAAGAGACGAACAAGGGACTCCAGGCAATCGCTGCCAAGGCAGAGAGGTCCGCCAGGGCCTTGTCCCGGCGAGTGAACTGTCGGCGGCTCGCTGCCTTTGAGTACGGCAAAGGTGGATCGCTGATCTTGGCGCGAGCTGAAGGAAGTGAAGGCGAGGCGAAGTTCAGCGGATGGGCGAGCCAAAGCTGCTATTCTTACGCTTGAAGAGCGGAAGGTCTCTGACGCCCTCGTTGCTGGGCTACAAGATGACTTCTCCTCTCTTCAAAGCTTCATCACGGGTCTCTGCCGTCCTTTGATTGGTAAGCTTTCCTGCCTTTGCCTGTAGTAGCTCTGTTATGGAATCGTCGTTGTATTTACTGCCGGCCCCTGTCCACGGGTCGGATTATCGACAGCTCGGAGGAGGCGCAAACGTATGACGCACGGCAGTGCGTGGACACTCTGGTCGACTCGACCACGTTGTATGCGGCTTGCATTCGAGCTTATCTTCAAGAGATGTCGCCCATGGAAGTGATTCCCAGCGATCTCGTCGAAGTTTGGCGATATCTGGAGTAGGCACCGTCAGTCGTCGAGTTCATGACGCGGTCGGCGTTCCGGCGTGGGGCGGCAACGGCGCTTAGCCTTGGGCTTGCCCACTTCCCGGAGGACTTCGACCTTGACGACGTGACGAGTGGCTACCCCTCGTCGACGGGCTCGGTGGAGATTGCCGAGTCTTTGAAGTCGACGGACAGACGCGGTATACTCCGATCGCGTCTGGGCGATGGGCGACCTTCTCCCTTATCAGGAGACGATGTCGCGCCCAACGATCCCGAGCCACCGCACCGGGAATTCAAGGTTGAGCAGCCCTTCCGTGCGGCGATGGCGGGTGAGTTGACGATGTACCCGTCGAACCCGTACACTCCCTTCATTCGCAACCGCAAGGGTGGCGGCGAGTCGACGTCGAAGCCTGCGGAATAGAAGCATTGTGCCTTGGGGCGTTAGTAGTAATTTGGCCATTGGGCTCAACTTGTATTTTGTAACAACTTTGTTATGTTGTAATGGAATTTCGCATTATTTTGTCTTGCAATTTTGATTGATGATTGGACGAGTCCCCGAGCGCGTCCACCCTTTTTATGGGGTTTACCTCGTTTGTTATGTGTTTGTGGTTTTGAACATTTTGTCAGTTGTGTTGTTATTGAGGTCGACTCACCCGAGCTTGGAAAGCCAGTCGCAGGGCGACTCCCATGAGTGCTCTTTACTTGACCGTTTTCCCTTGCGTGAACGAGGTCGGGTAGCCGAGTCCCCGAGCGTGGTACTTGGTGGTTCTAGTCGCGGCTCTAGGGTGGGTGAGGACTGTGCGCGTTAGAGTGAGCGCATCTCTCCTGCCTGGCCCGTCGGGTCAGTCGCGTGGTGAGTCCTGGGCACGCTCTCGTACTTGGCGTTTTTCCCTAGTCGCTCGTGCTTAACTGGTCGTCAGTCCCCGAGCGTGGTACTTGGCCGTTCGAGTCGCTTTGTCGAGGATGCGGAGGATCACGGTCGTGAGGAAGCGGCGTTGTCTTGGCTCGTTAAGCCCGGTCGAGCTAAGCGACTCAATGGGGCTCGGGTAGGCATTTTTCGTGGGCGTTACGAGTCCGGGTAACCCATGCCTTGTAACGCACTACTTGGCCGCGTCGCCGCTGTACCAGAGGTTGACTTCTGCAGTTAGCTTGACGCTGTTATTACGAGTGCGAGTGGCACAAGACACGGAGAGTAGACGCAATTTGCGGTAACCGATATATTTTATTTCATAGCTAGTGGAGGGTACATGTATGGAGTTCTAGGAGTAGAACTTCCGTAGGAGGTTTACATTCCACGGTCGCTTGACGTCGAGTTTCCCGTCTCCGCGGACGTCGGTGAGGTAGTAGGCGTCGTTGCCGAGTACTCGCCCGATGGCGAATGGTCCCTCCCACGGGGGGGTGGGAGAGCTTGTGCATGCCCTTCTTGTCCTGGATGAGGCGTAGCACCAGGTCGCCTTCCTGGAAGGTGCGATTCCTCACCCGTCGGCTATGGTAGCGGCGGAGTCCTTGCTGGTAGATGGTAGTGCGGGAGCGAGCTAGGTCGCGTGCCTCGTCGAGTTGATCGACTCCGTCCTGGCGTGCGAGTTCGTTCGCAGACTCCGTGTAGTGGACGACCCTTGGCGAGTCGTGCTCTAGGTCGGTGGGCATGACTGCCTTGGTGCCATACACCATGAAGAAGGGGGTGAACCCTGTCGACCTGTTGACCGAGGTGCGGATACCCCAGATGACGGAGGGTAGCTCCTCGACCCAGCACCCGGCGGTGCGCTTGAGTGGTACTTGGAGCCACGACTTCAGGCCGTGGAGGATGCTCTGGTTGGCCCGTTCCGCCTGGCCGTTGGACTCTGGGTGGGCGACTGAGGCAAGGTCGAGTCGGATGTGATGTTCCTCGCAGAACTCGGCCATGGCTCCTTTGGCGAAGTTGGTGCCGTTGTCCGTGATGATGCTGTTTGGGAACCCGTAGCGATATATGAGCTCGCGTAGGAACTTGGTGGCGGTCTTCCCGTCGCATTTCCGGACTAGCTTGGCCTCCACCCACTTTGTAAATTTGTCGACCGCGACCAGGAGGTGGGTGAAGCCGGAGGGGGCCTTTTTGAAAGGGCCTACCATGTCCATACCCCACACGGCGAATGGCCAGGTGATGGGGATTGTCTTGAGCCCTGAGCTCGGCACGTGTGTCTGGTTGGTGTACTTCTGGCACCCGGCGCACCGCTGGACAATGTCGACGGCGTCTGGGTGTGCGTTGGGCCAGTAGAAGCCGTGCCGCATAGCCTTTGCGACCAGAGAGCGGGCGCCGGCGTGGTGGCCGCAGTCGCCAGAGTGGATGTCGTGGAGGATTTTGCGTCCTTCAGCGGGTTGGACGCAGCGTTGGAACACGCCGGTCACGCTGCGCTTGTGGAGCTCGCTGTCGATGATGATGAAGGATTTGCAGCGGCGTGCTATCATTCGGGTGTCTGATTCGTCTGCCGGCAAGGTGCCTCCCTCCAAGTAGGCGATGTATGGCATAGTCCAGTCTTCTGGCTCGGCGATGAGTGCGACCAGGGCTGCCTCTGGTTGCAGCGGGACTCTGATGTCGATCTCCCTTGGGGGAGAGATGGAAGGCTTGGTGATGGTGTCGAGGAAGATGCCGGCGGGTGGTGCGAGTCGAGCCGAGCCGATACGAGAGAGTGTGTCGGCCTCTTCGTTTTTCCGCCTGTCGATCCACTCGACGGAATAGCCTGCGAAGTGTCCGCCCAGCTTGTCCACTACGTGGCAGTATGCTGCCATGGTGGGGGAGACGGCGTCGCAGGTACCAGCGACCTGCCCAGCGACGAGGTCGGAGTCTCCATAGCAGCATAGGCGGTTGACATTCATCTCCTTGGCGGCTCGCATGCCATGGAGTAGTGCCTCGTACTCGGCCATGTTGTTGGTGCAGGGGGTGAAGTCGAGGCAGAGGACGTAGCGGAGCTTGTCGCCCTTCGCGGAAGTCAGCACGATCCCTTCTCCTGTGCCGTCTGCATTCTTGGAGCCGTAGAAGTGCAGGTTCCAGTAGTGAAGGTACGACAGCTTTTCCGGCTGCTGGGCTTCTTCCCAGTCGGCGATGAAGTCCGCGAGAGCCTGCGATTTGATCGCTTTGCATGGCTCATATTTGATGTTGTGGACGCCGATTTCGACGGCCCACTTGGCGACTCGCCCGGTCGCCTCACGGTTGCGGATGATGTCCTGCAACGGTGCTGAGGAGACGACCGTGATCGGGTGCTCACGAAGTAGTGCAGCGACCGTTGTGCTCAAGATCGCGTATACCAGCTTTACGCATCATGTTATCGGCGTGACTCGGTGAGGACCTCGCTGATATAGTACACCGGTCGCTGTACCGGGCGCTCCTTTCCTTCCTCTGGCCACTCGACGACCATGACAGCGCTGACGACGCGCTCGGAAGCCGTGACGTAGACCAGCATGGGTTCTTGGTCGACGGGGGCAGCGAGTAGCGGTGCTGCGAGTAGCACCTTCTTGAGGTCGCGGAGCGTGTCGTCCGCCTCCTTGTCCCACTGGAAGGTGGGGTTCTTGCGCATCAGGCGGTATAGGGGCATCGCCTTTTCGCCCAATCAGGGGATGAAGCGACTGAGAGCCGTGACTCGCCCGGCCAGCTTCTGGATGTCGCGCAGGCACTCGGGTTTGCCGAGTCGAGCGATCGTGTCGATCTTGGTGGGGTTCGCCTTGATCCCGCGCTTGGAGACGACGTAGCCCAGTAGTTGCCCTGCTGGTACACCGAAGGTGCATTTGCCTGGGTTTATATTTATCTTGTATTTCCGCAGGTTGGCGAATGTTTCCGCCAGGTCGGCGAGTAGGTCGCTCTGGCGAGCGGACTTCACTACCACGTCGTCGATGTAGACATGGATATTGCGGCCAATTTGGCTCGCAAGGCATTCCTGCATGCACCGCTGGTAGGTCGCCCCGGCATTCTTGAGGCCGAAGGTCATGGCGGTGTAGCGGAAGGCTCCGAATGGCGTGATGAACGCCGTCTTTTCCTCGTCCTCGACAGCCATTTTGATCTGGTTGTACCCAGAGTAGAAGTCGAGGAAACACAGCGACTCCGAGCCCGCGGTGGAATCGATTATTTGGTCGATCTGCGGGAGGACGAATTGCTCCTTCGGGCAGGCGCTGTTTAAGTTTGTGTAATCGATACACATCCTCCAGGTCCCATTTTTCTTCTCGACCAGGACTGGGTTTGCCAGCCACTTGGAGTATTTGATTGGCCGGATGAAGCCTGCAGCGAGTAGATGCTGCACCTCCTCGGCGATGGCTCGGCGACGCTCTTCATTGAAGGGCCGCAGCGACTGCTTGACAGGTCGCACTTTGGGGTCGGCGTTGAGTTTGTGCTCAGCAAGTTCCCTAGGGACACCAGGCATGTCATAGGGCTTCCATGCAAAGATGTCCCTGTTCTCACGAAGGAACTCGATGAGCACGCCTTCCTATGTTGGGCTCATGCCCGTCCCGATCGTCACCGTTTGGCTGGAGTCGCCTGGGACCAGCTCGACGGTGCGGGTGTGCGTCGTTGCCTCAAAGGCTGAGGTGTTGCCGCCTTCCGAGTTGGGCTTCTTGAGTATAGTGGGGTCGTTGTTGTTGACCCCGCTCGCGTACTTGGCGAGCTCGTCGGCGTGGTTGGCCTCAGCCGTGATGATGGCGTCGGCGAGTTTGGCTCCTTTGGCCTCGCACTCGGCGGCCATGTCGGGGTTGCCGTGTATGGTGATGATGCCACGTGGTCCGGGGAGCTTCATCGCGTTGTACGCGTAGTGGGGCGCCGCCATGAATTTGCGACGCCTAAGCGCCCAGATGGTAGGGCTGTCGAAGGGCACCAGCTCGAAGACGATCCGCTCGGTGCGGAAGTTTGTTGGTGTGCCGAAGGTGACTGGCAGCGTGACCTTGCCGATCGGGTACGCCTTCCGACCGGGGACGATGCCGTGGAACATTGTGTAGGTCGTCTCGACCATCGACTGCGGGAGCCGCAGTCGCCTGAAGGTGTCCAGGTACAGGATGTTGATGGAGCTGCCGCCGTCCATCAATGTCTTGGGGAGCCAGTAGTCTCCCACCTTGGGCTTGACCACCAGGGCGACTCGGCCTGGGTACTCGATGCGTGGCGAGTGGTCCTGGCGGCTCCAGGTGATGGGTTGCTCCGACCAGTTGAGGAACTGGGGAACGTCCACCTGGGCCACCGCGTTGACGGCGACGGCGCGGGCGATGACCTTCTTCTCGCGCTTCGTGTTGAAGCATGTGAAGGTGTGGAGCAAGCCGGCCATGCTGCCGAATTTTCCGCCATTTGGTGGGTTGTTGTCGGGGTCCTCTCGCGCTCGCCGTGCCTTCTAGATCTCCTTGAGAGAGTGGCAGTCGGCGGTCATGTGCGTGGCGGGCTTCCCTTCCCTGCTGTGAAACGCACAAGGTTGGTTAAGTAGGGCCGCGGGGTCGAACCTTGGTTTCGCCTTGTAGTTGCCGCCGTCACGGCGTTGCCCTCCATCGCGGCGGAAGCTCTTGGGCTCGCGCTGCGCGTGACCAGCGTTGGCGACAAAGTCAACTCGCCCGTCACTGTGGCGCTTGCCGGTGAGGCGAGTGTTGCTGTAGCGTAGGTCGGACCGTCGTCCGTTGTCGTTGCCGTTCGTGCCGCGTTGACCTCCCGACTCGTCGTCGGTTTCCTAGTTTGGGTCTTCCTCCGCGTATCTTTTGGCGATCTCAAGGAGGTCCGGTATGTTGTCGAGTCTGCGGTATGCTCGTTTGAGCTTGGCGACCAAGGGCTCGTAGCGGCACGAGGTCTTGAAGCAGTGGATCGCGGTGTCCGGGTGGATGCCGACCGCGTTGTACCATAGTTCTTGCCACCGTTGGACCCAGCTGCGGGTCGACTCGCGGGGTCCCTGGACGCATCGTTCTAGGTCCTCGATGGTGGTGGCGCAGGTGTAGGAACCCTCGAAGTGCCTGACGAAGGCATCGCGCATCTCTTCCCAGGAGTCGATGCTATTCGGGGGGAGAGTGTTGATCCACTGCCTGCACGCTCCCTCCATCATCAGGGGGAGGTAGCGGGCGGCTAGCAGGTCGGTGTGGCCAGCGATCCCCATCGCCATGAGGTAGGTGTCCAGCCACACGGAGGGGTCGTACGAAGGGTCATACTTATCTATTTCCTTCGGCGCTTTGAAGTCCGCCGGGTATTTTTCGCCTCGGATCATCGGTCCGAAGCATCGGGGCCCGAGTCGGCTTAGCGACCCCATCGGCTCGCCATCGCGGCAATTGGTTAGGGTGTGTCGCAGGTCGTCGGGCTGGCGTGCGCGCCAGCTCTGGTTGTTGATGATGTGGGTGCAGGCGTCGACGGGCTGACCGTTGGCGGCGACGAAGTTGGTCGCTGGCCTGGGGTCGTTGGTGGAGAGTGCCGTGTTCGCGGGTCAGTGTTGGAGCTGCAGTGGTTCGGGTGGCGGGAAATTGAGGGTGTTTGCCGCTAATGGGCGGCCGCTTGAGGCCGCTCTGCTACCCGATGAACGCGTGTACATCCGACCCTGTGAGTCGACGCCTGCATTTTGTTGCTCGACCGCTTTTGCGAGCAAGGCCTTGACGTATTGGATCTATAGGGCGCCGTCGTCGGTGGCCGTGATGTTGTCGGCCGCTGCTCGGCCCGCCACGAGGTTGTCCATCGGGGTGGAGAACAGTGGTAGGCCGTTCGCGTCTCGCTCTCGTGAGGAGACCACGATCCGCGGCTGGTCCCTGGGGGGTGCGCGGTTGGGTGGAGGTGGGGCACTGTTCGCCGTTGACCCTGGTGGGGGCCGGTCGCTTCCTCTTGGTGGCACGTTCTTGCAGATTGCACGCTCGGCCATGCGGGTCGGGTCGTTCTCGTCGTCGAAGTTCAGGGCACGCCCCTGGACGGTGGGGTTCAGGCGCGACCTGATTCGTTGCTGGTGGTAGTGCGATAGCTTCTGCGCCGTCACCTGCTCGAGGCAGAAATTTTCGAGCTCGGCTTGCTCTTTGCAGACTGCTTCCGCCAGCTTAAGGCGGAGTTCCTCGACCTCCGTTGCCGTTGCGTTGGGAGGGATCGGGGTGGAGAAGGGATCCTCCGGTGGGTCGGTGCCAGTCGCCATGTAGGTCGCGGCGTGGCGACCGGTCCCGTCGAGGAGATCGACAGAGTTCTCCGACCCGGAGTCATAGTCGAAGATCCCAAGGATGGAGGGATCCTCTAAGTCTCCTACGTTGGAGACCTGGGTGATGGAGCCCGTGGGCGAAGCCGCGATGATGGATCCGGCGAGTGACGCCGAGGACGCCGAGTCGGCATCGTCGTTGAGGGCCGCGTCTTCCGCGGCCGCGGTGGTTTCGGCCACGTCGCTGTGGGCCGAGTTGTACTCGGAGGCGAGGCGGTGGATCGTGCGGACCTGGCTCTCGGAGAGCCGGTCACGTGACGGCGACTTGCGGATGCGAGCCAAATCCTCCGAGACGATGACGTCGCTGAGGCCGACGAAGAGGCTGATCATGCTGACTGGCAAGATCATGCTATGCGTGATGGGTCGCGCCGCCGGGACGTAGCTGCTCGGCAAGATCTGGAGCATCTCGCCGATCGCTATCATGCGGCCGGTGGCGACCGACTCGTTGATGGGCAGATTGGATCTCGCCGCAGAACACCGGCCAGACCGGCCAGGCCCCACGGTGGGCGCCACTGTTGTGGGAATGACCACGGCAGATGCTGCAATCGGCAACGAGTAGTAGAACATAGGGCAAGGGCGGCCAACCATCTGCGGTGCGAGATGAGGGCGGAGACACAGGGTTTTACCCAGGTTCGGCCCCCCGGAGGGTAAAGACCTACTCCTGCTAGATTGTATTATGATGGAAGTACAATGGGGCGAGCTCGACGGGTAGGCGGCGAGTCGCTTGGGTGGATGATGGAACGTATCCTCTACACGCCCTCTAGGGAGGTTTATATAGACTCACCCCCCCTAGGGTTTACATATCTCAACCGAATTAGTTAAGGTTTCGGCAATCGTTTAACCTAATCCGATTGGCCTATCTACTCTCACGGCCTTCGCTTCGATCGCTTGAATCTAAGCCAGGCCTTGATCCAGTCGCCGTCCTGCAGGCCCACTCGCCAGTTCCTGGGCCGGTCGGAAACGTCCTGCTGGGTATACCCCGGTAGGCATATCCCTATCAGTAGTCCCTAAGGCCGTCGTTGATTGGTCGCAGGTGTTCGTTGGCAGTCGGAGTATACGGGTCTAATGCGGACGCCCAGTCGAATCGGCGGCGGACTCCTGAATAAAGGAAAAAACCAGTTATTCTAGTCGCGATGATAGCGGTCAATCGGTGATTCGTGACGAATTCGGCGAAATGTTCGATCCTTTGTTGTAGTGACCGGGTCGGCGAGTCGAACGGACGAAGTTGGACCGTCAGATGCAGTCAAAACTAGCTGTTGGGGTAATCCAACGGTAACTTTGGCGTAATCACCGCGTAGTAACGGCTCCCGAAATTGGCGGGTAGCAACCGCTATATAAGGGAAATGGCAGGAGATCGGTGAACCACTCCTCCGTCATTTCCTCCAATTTCGCCCATCTCCGTCTTCCTCCGCCCTATGTTCTACTACTCGCTGCCCATCGTAGCATCTGTCGTGGCCATTCCCACGATAGTGGCGCCCACCGTGGGGCCTGGCCAGTCCGGCCTGAGTTCTACGGCGAGACCCTATTTACCAATCAACCGGTCAATCGCCACCGGCCGCATGATCGCGTGCGGAGAGATCCTCCAGATCTTGCCCAATAGCTACGTCCCGGCTTCGCGCCCGGTCACGCACAGCTCCATAATGTAGGTCGGCACCATCAACCTCTTCGTCGGCTTCACGGACGCCATTATCTCCAAGGAAATGGTGATCATCGGTGGATCACCACCACGCGATCTACTCTCGAAGAGCCAAGTCCGCACGATCCATCGCCTCGCCTCCAAGTACGACTTGTCCAACAGCAACGTGGCCGAAACTGATGCGGTCGCGGATGACGCGGCCCTCCACGACGATGCCGACTCGGAGACCCCTGCGTTGGTCACTTGATCCATCATCGCCGCGTCGCCTGAAGGCTCCATCGCGTGAGTATCCAAAGCGGGGATTTTGAGGATTCCTCCATCCTCGAGATCTTTGATTCCGACTCCCGGTCGGAGACCTCTGGCGATCTTCGTGCCAGATCTAGTCGCTTCACCATGACCTACATGGCGGGTAGCACGAGCGCCCCGCCGGACCCCTTCTCCATGCCAATCCCGCTGACCGCAACGGCGAGAGAGGTCGAGGAAGCCCACATGCGGCTGGAGGAAGCGGCGCGCAAGGAGCAGGCCGAGCGCGAAAATTTTCGCCTCGAGCAAGCAACGGCACAGGAGCTATCTCTCTACCACCAGCGCCGCATCACGACACGCCTGAACCCCAGCGTTCAGGGCTGCGCCCTGAACTTCTACGAGGACAACAACCCGCGTGGCCGATCGCGTGATCTGCGAGAACGCGCCGCCCGGCAGCAGCTCTCGTCCACCACCAGGAGCACCAGTGAGTGGGGCTCCCCCGCCACCCCCGATCGCACGCCACCCCCGACCAGCCAAGAATCCTCGTCTCCCCGCAAGCCCGCGACGCAAATGGCCTCCTGCTGTACTCCACTGTAACACCCTCAGATCGGCCCTATGCAAGTCTTAGCGATTCCCGCCAAACCCGCATAGAAACGATTCAAAGGCGCCAACCAGGCACTTTCGTGTGGGTGGAAAACGAAGTAATACCATTACACATTAGTCCATGATGGAACCCAGAGAACAGATATT
This sequence comes from Avena insularis, assembly GCA_023614405.1. Lineage (NCBI taxonomy): Eukaryota > Viridiplantae > Streptophyta > Magnoliopsida > Poales > Poaceae > Avena > Avena insularis. The sequence goes on along the minus strand of CM042695.1, from coordinate 215,640,382 downwards.
TACAACAACGACTCAACGAGTCAAGAATACAGATATATAGTACCAAGATCCAAATCACCTTGAAAACGATACAACGTCCGAGTACGAATAAGATGCAAATTAGGCTAAGAGCCCCAAAGAATAACCAATGGCGTCCATAACCCTGTCCAGGCCAAGCCGGAAGGGTAACCCTGCTAACGACGTCAATCTCAAACCCGCTTAAACAAAAAGGGGTGCCGATGAAGGGCAGAAGAAAAAGGGAGCGGTCAGTACTGAGGCTAGTACATGGCGAGTCTTAGAATTCGGCGGTCCTCGCCTACATAGGTATGGTGGACTGAAGCGGCAGCGCAGCATGCACTAAACAACCTATAGAGACTCGATACAACTGTCGGCTATCAGAGAGGGATAAGAAAAACCTATTTGGATCCAACCTGAAACTATCACCAAGCATACCCATCCTGGTATTTCCCCCTCGAGACCAAACGAGGAAGCAACCGAGGAACTCACACAGTTGGCAGTTTTATTCATTCTGTTATAGTTGCGGCAATTACTAGTCAGATATAGATAGCATGAGTCATTCTGATAACATAAGCAGTGGGCAGTTTTAGTTAACCATTCCGTTGTAGTTGCGATACTTACTAGTCAGATACATATAGCATGAGGCATTCCAAAACCCAGAAGTTGTTGGTACTTTTATTTAGCCATTCCGTTGTACTGAAGCTGATTACTAGTCATTTCAAGGTCAAATTTATAACACTACTTTAGTTATAGTTGTTTATGATCGAGATACTGTGCTCCAAGTATTCCATAACCGAGGACACGGCTTTCAAAAAGTTTTACCCTGTAAGGGGGCACAAATAGCAACACATGCACGATCAACCTCAGAAAAACCAAATGAAAACCCAACGAGGCATCACGACAAAGAAATCGCAAGATTCATATAATATTTCAGGAGACCACCCCACTAAGCTACCCACAACGAAGTTGGCCGGCTCCGAGACGGACCCAGAGGTTTGTGTCAATGGATGTAAATGACTGGGAACCGAAAGTGTGACTGGGCTTGTAGATACCGCGAAAACATTCCACTTACCTAAATAGTACAGGCGCTCCACGCGCAATAGTAAATAAAGCAGTAAAGCATGGCATAATCATGGAATAACAACATGATAGTAATAAAGCTCCAAACTACTTTGTGGCCCCAAGAAATAAGATATGACTCAAGCTCATGCTAAGGGGATTCATGGTCCCACATACGAATAGTGCGAATATTCAAGGAATAGGTATCAAGTACTCGGGGTTCTACGGGACACAAGTGGACGGTTATAAACCAAATAACATCTATTGGCCACCTGTGCCTCTGCATTATTTACCTACTTTCAATATTAGTTGTTAAACTGTAATTAAATCCATGATCATCTCCAACATAAAGCATGAGGCATTTCTCTAGCAACTGTGGTACTGACGACATCAAAAGCACACCTGAGAAAGCAGCTATGTGTACCCTTTAAGGTAAAGGCCCCTGTGATTGCAGTGCTAGTCTCTAGATCGAAATGCTAGCACCAACAGTTTAAGATGCAGTACACAAATACAAAGGTCATTATTGCATCATAATTCCAGGAGTACAATAGTTCATACAACTCATTATCCCAAGGCTAACACATAGATTTCTCATTACAAAGTATATAAATAAAGTCTTCATCTTCATGTGCCACAGGCAAACATGTTGAGTGTAGACTCATAACCCTACTCACCATCAGAGTAACCTACAACATAATAAGTTATAGCCACAAGGGGTCAATATATTTGGAATTGTATTGGCAAGTGATATCATAGTTATATAGTAGAGACTATCATCTACATGAATTTGGCTAAGTGTGATTTCAGGCTGGCTTTGCACAAAGTAGTTTTATCCTACTAGTTGAAAACACTAAGTTTTTTCTTTACAAAAACTTTAAGGTACCACCAATAGACATTGGTGAACCGCCCTTGTTCACCCATCATTTTTAACTTAGAGAAATTAGGATGAGGAGATCCTTGATCATTTTAGTGTCTTCGATGCTCAAAATGTCCATTACCGGGGACACGGCTAAGTACTTAGGTTTTACCCTCTCGAGAGATGGTGCACTTTCCCCACAAGACTCGACATGCATCGAGATGAGACTTTTCAGAAGCATTACCTCAGACTACCATGGACGTGTTCCATCCTATCAACCCTCCCACCAACTGTCCATATGGCTGAGTTCTTGCAACCTAGTTGGTCAAGGCAGAGCCCATATGCCATGTGGTTGCACTGGAATCTTCTCAACACTAAACATCTCAAATCTCTTTGTTCCTGGATGGCCGTCTATAAGTGTGATACACAGGGTGAACCATATACATGGGCCCTGTGTAACCACTCAACATAAACCATTTTTCCCATTCCACCCAGGTGTTTCATTAACAAGTTGTTTTCTTAGTCCAAAAACATATAGGCATAATCTTTCCATAAGATCATAACATGAATTTTTCACCCTTGACTTCTATTATCTAGGCTAAGCATACTAGCATAACATGTCTCTTAACTTAGGAAAATTCCTACCAAGATATCATCTATAGGCTCCACCATAGAATAACATATACTTTGAAAAACTATCATGCAAATCCTACTCAAAATATCACTAATGCATTAGGAAAAATAATAGGACAAAAAGATGAAATATCACTTGCCTTGGTAGCTAGGGAAATAGACACAATCCTCACAATCACACTCTCCAAATTCCACAAAATCTACACAACAATTTATACAACAAAATGATCACAAATCAATATACACACAAAAATAATTATGCATGCAAAATACAATATGATGTTTTTCCATAATTTTAAAATCCAACTCTACTGTAATGAAGACAAAGAATATAATCTAAAGTCTAAATAACACAAAAACCACCTAAAAATAATAATCCAAATAATTTTTATAGCCAAAATAAGCCTGCAATTGTCTCTGCATAAAATCCTAATTTTCCAGAAGCAAATGACCAAACCAAGGCCATAGATGCAAATATCTCATTTTTATGAATCCGTAGATATAAATTTGCAATTTTTGGATTTACAGAACAAAAGTTATGCAATTTGCAAGTTTAAACAACTAATAGATAAAATCCTAGATTTTAAATCAAATTCACAGCCACGCGGCGTGTTCTGATTAGCGCGTACCGGTTCGGGTGGATCACGCACGTGAAACGCGGGATCTAAGTGGTGATGTGCAGTCCATATCTAAGCGTACATGTTCGCGTCTAAATCTAATATTGACCGATGGATCTAGATCCAGCGGATCCTACTGCTTTGACCAAACACGGGTGAAACAAATGGCAGGCACGGCGGCGACGCTACTTATGGCGACGCGCCGGCAAGGCTAGGGGTAGGAGAGGGGGTGCTGGGGCTCACCGAGGTTGCGGGGACGTGGCGATGCTCAACGTGGTCGCGGTTGGGGTGGGGGCACACGGACACGAACAAAATCGCTCGCCGGAGTTCGTCTCGTCGTCGGGTGCTCCCAGTTGAAGACGAAGGCGACACTCTGGTGCAAGAGGAGACAAGTGGCAAGTATTAGCAGGTGAGCAAGGACCTGGTGAACAAATTCGCGTGAACCAGAGACAGGGGGATGGTCGGTACTCACCACGATACCTCGTCGGAGATCGTCGGAACTACGGCGGAGTGAAGCAAAATAAGGGTAGCCTGGCGGCGCTCTGGTGGTGCTGGGTGGGGGGAAATGACGAGGAGAGGGAGGGATTTAAGTAGCCAGAGCAGGGACGAGAATCACGCACGCATTCATCGGCAATCAACGCGATTTGATTCAGGTTGAATGGGGGAGGAAACGGCCACAGTGAGCTGGTCCCGCACGGTGTTTGGGGACGACGGGGTTGACATGACGACAGGGTCCACGGGTCAGTGAGTGGATGCGCGCGCGTGGTAGGAAACAGAGAAAGAGGGAGGTTTCCCGAGTGGGCTTAGTGGGCCGTGAGGGGAGTTGGGCCAAAAGGGTTGCTGGGTTCTATTTTTTCTCTTTTTGCCTTTTTCTTTTCTGTTTTGAATTTTTAAATGAGATTTGAATGGCCAATTCAAACCCAATTCAATTCAAATCTTGACCAAGATTTTGTGAGGTGACCCTACTGTTTAAAAGTGTGTCAAACATATCAAATCACTCCAAAAACATTTTGGGTCATAAAAATAAAATAAAAACATGCCCCACACATATAATATAAAAGGGGTTTAAATATGGTTTTATTAGGGTTTAAGCTTTGAAATTTTTTATGCAAAGTAGACATGCCATGATGATATAAATGCAATAAAATGGTTTTAAATTTGATGAAATTTGGGATGTTACAAATCTAACCCCTTAAGATGAATCTCGCCCTTGAGATTCGGATTGGCTAGGAAATAGGTGAGGGTGATATTTCCGAAGTTCATCTTCTCTTTCCCAAGTTGCTTCTTCCTCGGTATGATGATTCCACTATACTTTGTAGAATTTGATCATCTTAGTACGAGTAACTCTTTCTGCTGTCTCGAGAATCTTGATAGGTTTCTCTTCATAAGTGAGATCATTCTCTAGCTGAACTTCTTCTAGTGGTATAGTGTTTTTTAACGAACTTTCTTCCATCCCTGGATGACACTTTTTCAACTGGCTTACATGAACACATTGTGAACTGCTGACAGAGATTCTGGTAGTTCTAGCTCATAGGCCACTTCTCCTTTGAGGCTCATAATCTTGAATGGTCCTACATAACGAGGTGCCAATTTCCCTTTCACTCCAAATCTCTTCACACCACGAAGTGGTGAGACTCTAAGGTAAGCTCTATCACCTACCTCATAGGTCACTTCTCTATGTTTTGGATCTGCACAGCTCTTTTGTCAGGATTGGGCTATCTTTAATTTGTCCTTTACCATTCTAACTTTCTCTTTGGCTTCCTTGATTAGATCTGGTCCAAATAAATTGCTTTCTCCTACTCCATTCCATAATAATGGTGTAGTATACTTCCTTCCATAAAGGAATTCAAATGGAGCCATCTCTATGCTCACTTGATAGTTGTTATTGTAAGAGAATTCTGCGTATGGCAGAATTTCATCCCAACTAGATCCATAGTCTACTGCACAATCTCTCAACATATCTTCCAAAATATGATTGGTCCTTTTTGTCTGTCCATCAGTCTAAGGATGAAATGTTGTGCTGAATTCTAGTCTAGTTCCCAATGACTCATGCAGCTGCTTCCAAAAATGTGAAGTGTACTGAGTTCCTCTATCAGACACAATACTCTTGTACTCCATGCAGACACATAATCTTGTTAATATAGATCTTGGATAATTTAGCACTTGTATAGGTGGTCTTTACGGGTATGAAATGAGACACCTTTGTTAAGCGATCCACAATAACCTATATAGAATCATATCCGGACCTAGTACTTGGCAATCCTGTGATGAAATCCATACCAATCTTATCCCACTTCCAATCAGGTATTGGTAGTGGTTGCAATAACCCTGCCGGTTTCTGATGTTCTGCTTTCACTCTACTACACACGTCACACAAAGCAATGTGCTCCACAATATCTTTCTTGAGATTGTTCCACCAAAATCTTTCTTTCACATCCATGTACATTTTGGTGTTACCCGGATGAATAGAATATGGTGAATTGTGTGCTTCTTGCAAGATCAGTTTCCGAAGTTCGGGATCTTGTGGAATGCAGATACGCTTTCCATACCATAAGGTTCCTTTTTCATCTTCATGGAATCCTTTCGCCTTTCCTTTACTGATTTTACTCTTAATCTCCTCTATTTCTTGTACAACTTTTGGGCTTCTTTGATCTTATCTAACAGTGTTGGTTGAACTTTGATGGCACTTGTTGATGTGGAGCCTGTTGGGAACCCCAAGAGCGAGGTGTGAAGCAGCAAGCAACAAGTTTTCCCTTAGTTGAGACCGAGGTTATCGAACCAGAAGAAGGAAGGAAACGTCACACAAGTGTTGCAAGCAACGTGGAGACCTGCACAACACAAACTCAATACTTTGCCCCAACGAATTAGTGAGGTTGTCAAGCTCACCGGTTTGCTGTAACAAAGGATTAAACGTATGGTGTGGAAGGTAATGGTTTGCAGAAAGTAAACAAGTAATAGTGGAAGATGTATCAATGGTAAAGATTGGACCGGGATCCATAGTTCACTAGAGGTGCTCTCCTTAAATAAACAGCATGGCATGAAGGGTAAACAAATTAGGGCAATTGATGGGAACTGAGCAAGGCATAACAATGCAATTACTAGTCAGAAAGATCCTATGAGGTTGATTGGGCAATACAACAAGATACATAGACCGCCATCCAACTGCATCTATGACTAGAAGTCAACCTTCAGGTTATCATTCGAACCCCCTCCAGTATTAAGTTGCAAGCAACAGACAACTGCTTTAAGAAAAGTGTGTAAGGTAAACAGTCCACGTGTTCCATGAACAAGAGACCGTTGTTTTCTCCCTAGTAGAAAAAGCACATCTACAACCGAAGAGATTATTGTCACTTTCCTTGGAAACTAGAGGCATGAACCCACTATCGAGGATAAATACCCCCTCTTGGAGTCACTAGCAACTACTTGGCCAAGATAGCTACTAAAAACGGAGAGCATGCAAGATCACAAACAACACAGACATGATAGAATCATAAAGACAAAACCATTAATCAAACCAACATAATAATCTCAATATCCATTGGATCCCCACAAACACAACATGCATGATTACAAATAGATTAGATCTTGATCATGAACGGAGCTCACAAGATCTATACATGAAAGCACAAAGGAGGAGATACAACCATCTAGCTACTACATGGACCCATAGTCCAAGGTGGAACTACTCACGCATCATACCGGAGAGAAGGCCTCTAGGATGATCTCCCCTCCGGCAGGGTGCCGGGAAGAACTTCAGATCCCCTCGATCTAGGGACGATGGTGGTGACGGCTACAGACGGTTTCGTGGATTTCTGATCAGGTACCCAGGGTTTCTGCATCGGTGGCTTCTTATAGGCGAAGGGGGAGACCGAGGAGGTGGCCAGGGCCACCAAACCCTAGCCAGGCGCGGGGTGGGGCCCACCCACGCCTGGGGTGGGTCTGCCCCTCTGGCCGGCCCCTCGGGCTCTCCTCTGGACTTCTTGTTCCCCATGGAAAGTAATTGACTTTGTCCTTTGTCCCGTCCAATTCCGAGAATATTTCTTTGCTAACTTTTTCTGAAACCAAAAACAGCAGAAAATAGGCATCTGGCACTGTTGCAACTTGTTAGTAGGTTAGTACTAGAAAACATGTAAAAAGCACCTCAAAGTGTGGACAAGTAAAGCAAAGTAGATACTAAACAAGCATGGAGCATCAAAAATTATAGATACATTTCCAACATATCAGCATCCCCAAGCTTAACTCCTACTCGTCCTCGAGTAGGTAAGTGATAAAAAGAATAATTTTTGAGGTGACATGCACCCTCAAAATAAAGATCCAACCATTTGCAAGCATTGAAAGCTGGGATCAAAGAACTCTAAACATGTGCATGAAAGATGGAGTTCTTACAATAGGACATAGTAACTATGCATGCAACATGGGAAGCTACAAACAAAGATCATGAATAACATGCATTGAAAAACATTTGTTTGTTTCACATAAAGAAAACATAGCATAGTGGCAATCAGCTTGTCCCTCATAGAGTAGCAATATAATGCATAGGACACCTGCAAAGTTCACAAGGGTGACTAGAAACAGTTAGCACAAGAGCAAGTAATAACACAATATGCGTCAATTAATAAGCTATGAAACACTGCACACAGAATGACAACTATGCTCTCTTAATGGTGCCTAAAGGTAGAAGGTGGACACTCAATAGTGGTGGAAGAAAGGCCTTTTTGTAAAGGAAGCAGGGATTACAAGTTTCAAAAAGAGAATACCCAGTACAGCCCATATAGTTGGGCTAGACCACATGGTTTGGTCGAGCCCGATCATCACTCGCTTTCGTCCTCCCCTCGATCGCATCCTTCTCTCTCCCAGGTGACCCCATGGCGCCTCCACCGCCGTTCCCCGATTCTGGCCGGCTCTGGCCACTATAGACGCCATCGTGGTGTGAGATGACACTATGGACGACGCTGCCTCAATGGGCCTAGCTTGATTTGATGCTCGAGCCCTCTCCTAGTCGTGCTCCCCTCTCTCTAGTGGCAAGGGTTTGCGCCATTGCCGATGATGGGGGTGCTCCAACGCACTTCTATCATTGCCCGGGTGTGTGGATGGCACAATGGTGCTAGTTGGTGCTGCCTCCTTCTCCTATGGACACCGTGACCACGGCTTGGCGCGGGTTGCAGCGCCCTCAGGTGCTTCCCGTGTCGCCGTGTTTTTCGCCATCGGCCAACCTTTGCTTCCTCTTCTAGTTTCTAGCGAGGACCACGGGTAAGTTGTGCTTCTCCTTCCCCTCTCGGTTCCTCTCTAGATCCCTCTCTGCGGTGATACGACTATCCTAATTAGTGCTGAGACTCTATTCTAGGGTTCATCTTACTGCTAAAATTATCTGTGGCTAGTGGTTAAATTGAATTGAGTTAAATATTTCCTAGTTTGCCATTAATGTGTTGGCCTCTGGCTTGCTAGTGGTTGATGATGCTCAGCAGTATTGCTAGCTAAAATTCCTGAACTTGGATGAGCAAGTGCTCTAGTGGTACTGATTTGGCTTGGTGGTTCTGTTGTTAATGGTGGTGATTGTGTTTATAACTTTTGTTGACCCATGTTATACATGTGCTGTGATATTGGGTTATGCTACCAAGGATGCTTTACTAAATCTAATGCTTCAATGTGGATGATTGAATCATCCCTGGCCTTTGTGCTAAATTTGTATAATTAAAGTGTGATGTTCTAAACTCAGTGGTGCTATACTTAATGATCTATAACCTATTGTGGTATTTCAATTGATGGAAACTATATGATTTCTAGTTGTCTAACTAGAAAAGTGATTTTAAAGAGTTGCCCACTTCTTACAGATAGAGAAATGATGTACTTGTTGTTGTGTTTTCCTTAACCTGGACTAATGTCTTAGGCTTGGCTGTATTGGAGGATATTCCATATCTTGGTTTACTGGAATTTTACTTTAGTGAGATGATTTGATTAGTTTCTATCAATCTTGATAACAGAAAACTAGTAAGATATTATTCCTGGATTCTTTACTAGGAAAATGATTTAAAATTCACTCTCTGATTATTTGTAGAAGAGTTTGTGAATAAAAAATGGTTAGTGATCTTCTAAAGATTGCTATTACTGCTCTCCATTAGTTCATATATGATGAACTAGAGGTTTGGAATTACAGAATTGCCCTATACACTCAAGTATAGGTTTAGTTCATGGACACTCGATTACACAAAACTGATGGCTTAAACTAGATCAAGAAAGTGGTGATTTACAGCTTAGTAACTCATGTATCACTAGTTAGAATTAAGATAAACTTTGTGGTACTTCTTTGGAAGATGCACAGATTTATATTTCTCTAACTAGCTTGTGTGCTGAAGTGGATTAGGCTGTTTTAAGCTGCTAGATCTTTGTAAAGCTAAATGATGGTCATAGGTTTTTAAAACATTCTTGATGTAAACTGATGAGTATAAATGACGTGCTTGATTTCTTGATTAGCCGATGATGCATAGGCTGAGGCCTAACTTATTTTTTATATAAGAATGGATAATCGAATGGTTTTCCTAGTTCAATGATGACACTGGTGTAGCACTTCTACACCGGTCTGAGAGCCCTCAAATTTTCCCTACTAAAAATCATGCTCTAAAAATAAGTGAAAAGAGCAGATGCTATTACTGTTATAAGTTGGCAACCTAATATGCAGAGTAGATCAGCTCGAATTGGTGAGGTTGTGGATAAGCTATAGCTACTCTTGATCTAATGCTGTTGGATCTTGTGGTGGCAACCTATTGTTGTGTAATAGTTGATGTTGCTTGGGTGGATCTTGGTTGCTTGCTTGGTCAGATCTTCTCTTTGTACTCCAGATCTGCACCTCCTACTGCTGCACTTGATATTAGTGTCCTGTTACACTCCTTGCAGCTGCGGTTTCATCTTGGTCTACTTTTCATGTGGAATTCTTCCTTGTTCTAGCCCTTGGATGGCTTCCCTAAGCAACCGAGATGCTAGGACTGAGTAGAACTTGGAGTGCTGGTACTATTAGATAATTTGGTGGTGCTCTTGCTGATGATTTGATGGGTGATCTATGGGATACTAATGTTGAACTAATTGTTCTTATACGGTTTTAGATATGATGGTGGTGTGAAGAAATGGTTTCTTGGCTATGTGGAGAAAGTGTGTGTTTTGCCTGGCAGCTTAGCTGCTATGGTAGCACTCCCTCTTATCCTGCTTTGGTGAGTTGTTCCTGTGCTGACAGCACAACTTCATGCAGTGTGTGAGCTGCTTACTAGTGGGACCCTCCCAGGGTTCAAGTTTCACTGTAAAGATCTTTTGATGTGAAGATCAGCTCGGATGGTTTGGTATTATCCTATTCTGATTATTTCTTTGTACTAAAAATGGTAAAACTTGCCCTAGGCCAGTGATGCATGAGTCTGAGGCCAAATCTTGGATAATAACAGATACTATGATTTGGTGGAACTTGCCCCTTCGAACAAGCTCAATGATGAGACAAAATAGTGCACTTCACTATTGATATCTGAGGGCTCAATATATGCTCTAACCCCCTTATTCCTTTACTTTTGTTTTGTGTTCTTTTGTATTGTTTTGCAGGTATACATGATTAGGAATGAAATCTTCAGGACATGAAGATTTAGTTTCGGATTTCATCTATTATTCTTGTAATCTTGTTTTTTTACTTTGAATATTGTAATTAACAGTGTAATATGGTATAATAATAAATTTAAATTTTCTTTTTGTAATTTGTATCGTGTAATATTTATATCTTGTTTAAAAATATGAATCAATACTTTACAGCATTGTCATCACATATGTTTATACTTTTGAGACATAAGGTTTATGTCTATTCCTTAAGTATTATGATTAATTTCTTTCTCTTGTATTATTCATATTGACACATTCTTTTCTATTTGAATAAATGTAATTATATTGTAACATTTATATTAATGTAATAAAGTATTCCTATATCCTTTTATTTATATCAATTAATTTACTATTATTTATTTATTATAAAATCATATTACTTTATTCAAGAATTTATATTCCATCTCTCCTAAGTATTTAAATATTCCATAATTCAATTTGTGAATTTTTATAAATCCATTTGAATTAAATTTTGAAATTCAACTACATGTTTGAATAACTTTCCCCCTAAACAAAAAATTCGACAAAGGTTATGTCGAAATCTATCGCAATTTCGCTGATGTTTCCACCAGAACAAGGGATACCTTGATCACTCTGTAGCCCTTCAGCTTTGCGTGAAAATTCCCCTGATTTTCTTATGCATGAATGCAGTGCACACACATGTTTCCTCTCTATTTTTAGGTGCTAATTCTAGGATGTTACACCCGGCCTCTAGGGCTCTTGCCTGGACGCGCGCTTGGCAAGTTCGTGTGCCTCATAGTTGTCCCCCCGAGGAATGTGGAGCAGGTCCATGCCCAAGAATTACTTCTTGAGCCTCTGCATCTCCTCGAGGTATGCCACCATGTGCTCGTCCTTGGGGTTGTAGCTTTTATTGGAAAAGTTAACCATGAACAGGGAGTCTCCTAGAACCATGATACGCTTGATGTCGAGGGCGATAGCTACCTTGAGGCCAGCGATCAAACCCTCGTACTCGGCAATGTTGTTGGAGCGCTTAACTTCGTCCCTGAAGCATTGCTGGACAGCGTAGTAGGGCTTGTCACCGGTTGGGGATGTGAGCACGGCGGCTGCTCCCGCTATGTCACTATTGAACGCCCTCTCGAAGCTAATGCTCCTGCACCCCGGAGCCAGCTTCCTAGGGAGCTGGTTCATTTCCTCCCGAGGCTCGTTCCTCCCCGACTTAGTCCATTCTATCGCAAACTTTGCCAGGGCCCTCCCGCAGACAGTGGGCGTGGTGTTGAAAAAGTCAGCTTGAAAGGATGTATCTTGATGGCCCACTCGGACACGTAGCCCGTGGCATTGGGGTTGCGAAGGATCGTCTCGAGAGGAAACGTGGTAACCACTATGATGGGGTGGCTTTGGAAGTAGTGGTGCAACTTGTGTGACGCCACGAGGAGCGCGTAGAGAAACTTCTATTGCATGGGGTACCTCTCTCGAGCGTCTCTGAGCATCGTGCTAGCGAAGTAGACCGGTCATTGCACGCGCTCCGTGGTTTTGGTCGGGGCTGCACCCGTGGCCTCCCCCACTAGCTTCTTCCCGCGGGCCTCCGCTTTCTGCTTCAGCCCTGAGCCCTCTGTAGGGTTCAGAGCACTCTAGAGGGACACCATGACAGGATGGCTAGTGAGGTAACTCTTGAGGGCCTCGAACGCCTCATCGGCCTCTTGAGTCCACTGGAACTTCCCTGTGCGCTTCAAGATCTTGAAGAAAGGCAGGGCCTTCTCGCCTAGCTTGGAGATGAACCTCCCTAGCACCGCCATACACCCCACCAGGCATTATATCTCCTTGAGCCGTGTAGGTGGGTGCATATCCTCAATGGTCTGTACCTTGTCGGAGTTAGCCTCGATTCCCCGATGCGACAGTAGGAAGCCGAGGAGCTTGTTCGATAGAACTCCGACCATGCACTTGGAGGGGTTAAGCTTGATGTTTACCCGACACAAGTTGGCAAAGGATTCCGTCAGATCCAACACCAAAGTGTCCTTCTTCCAGTTCTTTACCACGATGTCGTTGATGTAGGCTTCTGTGTTCCTTCCCATATGCTCACCAAACACGATGCGCATGAGCCTCTAGAAGGTAGCGTCGGCGTTCTTGAGGCCAAATGGCATGCAGGTGCAGCAGTACACCCTGCAGGGGCTGATGAAGGCCATTTTTTCTTCGCCCTCTTTAGCCATCTTGATCTGGTGGTACCCTGAGAAGGCACCTGGGAAGCATAGAAGTTCCCAGCCCACCGTGGAGTCTACGATCTGGTCTATCCACGGGAGAGGGAAGGGGTCCTTGGGGCAAGCCTTGTTTAGGTCGGTGAAGTTGACACAGAGCCTCCTACCCTTGGTGGACTTTGGGACAACCACAGGGTTGGCCGACCAGTCGGTGTGCAAGACCTACTTGATAAGGTCTGCCTTGACCACCTTCTCCATCTCGGCGATGATGAATTGTTGCTTTTCTGTGAATAGCTTCTGGGCCTTCTGCTTCACCGGGCGCGTCATGGGACACACCTGAAATGGATCGTATGGGCACCTAGAGGGGGGGTTGAATAGGTGCTACCCAATTTTTAGTACTTTTTCAATTTTAGGCTTGACACAAAGTAAATTCTCTAGATATGTAACTACGAGAATTTCCCTACATGCAAACCTAGATACTAAGCACGTAAAGAGAGGAGCGAGGGAACCGTAGTGGAGCACGCGGAGACACAGAGATTTGTTTTACCACAGTTCCTTCCTTGTTAAGGGAAGTACATCTGCGTTGGATGGGTGGGCGGTTCTAAGACCACCACGCCACAATAGGCCTCACCCTATTCTCAGATGGATCTCGCCACGAGAGGCCCGATCCACCTTCTCCACTATTGGTACCCTTCGAGGCGGGAACCGGTGCCTTTTACAACGCTACCGGGGCACACACCCACAACTGAATTGGGGGCTCCCGAGATGACAACAAGCTATCACAAGAACAAGGTTTATCAATATAAACAAAACAAGGATCTAGGTATTTGCAAGAAATACTAGATCGGTGATTCTCCAAATGAATGGAGAGGAGATGAAGCGCTTGATTGCTGATGATGAAGATCGAGTTCTCCTCCTTTGATTCCCCAACGGACGGGGCCTTTGGGTGGATCTAGGTGGATCCCTCTTGGATGAAGGTTGCAGATCAGATCTTGACTTTTTCGAATGAACCAAGAGATCTGGCAGGAAGGGGAAGGCTGGCTTAAATACCCCATGCACAGATCTAGCCGTTGAACAAGTTTGGGGGCGGATTATCCGCCTTCCACTAGGGGCGGACTATCTGCCCCTGGGAAAACTCCGCCCCCAGGGCGGATATTCCGGGGAGAAAATCCGCCCCCTCTCTAGGGCTGGCGCCTACAGAACTTGATGAAGACCTTGGGGGGCGGATTATCCGGCCCCCTCCAGGGGCGGATTATTCGGCGTGGCCGGAAAGTCCAGCCGAAACTCTGCCCCCTCTCTGGGGCTTGCGCCTTGGTAGTGAACATGAGGGGAAGATTATCCGCCCCCCCTAAGGGGCGGATTATCCAGCGGGGTCAGAAAATCCGGCCGAAACTCCGCCCCCCTTCTGGGGCTTGCGCCTATCTGGGAAAAGGGTGGGGCAGATTATCCGCCCCTGGTGGGGGCGGATTATTCGCCCCCCAAAGGCAGATTCCTTTTCCTTTTATCCTTAGAGAGAGCTGCAACAGTTTAACACACATTAAATAATCCTTGGTATTGTTATCTAACACACAAAACACTAGGGATTATGAAATGTTCTTTCAACACCGCCATATGGTGCTCAATCACTTCCCGGGGCACCCTATTATGTCCGACGTGGTCCAAGCGAACATGTCTGTGTTGGACCGAAGGAAGGTGACGAGTGCCTCCTCTCTCTCTCTCTCTCTCTCTCTCTCTCTTAGGCGAAAGGTGGGCACCGATGGTGTTGGTAGCCCCGGGACCTCCAGATCGAGTGGGATCTTCTTGGTTTTGACCCGCTTCTGGGAGAAGGCCGGCTTCTTCCTGCAGGCGATGGCTACTATGCTCACGACATCTCTGACAAGGGATGCTGTCAGCTCCTTCCCGCTAGCCCCCGGGACCTTGCCAGACTAGGGCGACCCGCCATTCACAGATGCGTCCGCGGTCTCCTAGAGCGCGGTTGCCGCCTCCTTGTAGGCCTGCTTGAGGGAGCGCACGGCTTTGGCCTCGTCGCAGCGCACCGTGATGGGGTCCCGGTGCTGCCCCGCATCTTGACCAGGTTGTAGGCATTGTGAGTGACCACCAAATACTGAGGGTAAAAGAACAATCACACGACAAAGAAGGAGTATGTAGTGGGGCTCTAGGTATGGATACCTAACTACACCAAAGAAATTCCTAGTGCTGATCGTGTGACAAACACCCAAGAAACACATAGTGTGTCAGATATTTGTCCCACAAAGTTAACTAGGGTCCAACGAGTCCTTAGTTCAAGAGGGGGATGAACACGTGGTCCCAAGGAGTCTCGACAATGGTGGCGATAGAAGAGCACTGTCACGAGAGAGAGTTGACATAGGGTTTTTTTACCCAGGTTCGGGACCCTCGTGAGGAGGTAAAGACCCTACTCCTTCTTGGTTTTATTGATCGTGTGCTTCACGTGGGTACAATGGTGGATGAATGTCTAGGGTTTGAGATCTCTAGGATCGACTTGTCCTAAGGTAGGAGAAGGGCTCCTTATATAGCAGCGACAGGCCAATTCCCCCAAATCTTGGGCGGGAAGGGCTACCACAATGCCGCTCGTCGAGATCCTGGTTTACAAGACTACTTTCCGTGGTCTAGGTCTTGGACGCCGACGGCTTCTCCGTCCTTCTGTAAAGTGAGATTCTTTAGCACCACTTGTCCTCATATCATGTTGTCCGCTGCCCACCTTGCACCAAAATGGCAAAGGGTAAGGCCTGCTCCTGCTGAGGCCATCCGTCCTGCCGGCCTGGGACCAGTCAACCTCGCTTTTGACTAAGGCCCTAGCCTTGGGACTGTGTCGGGGTGGTATACAATGCCACCGTCGGTCTTGACGTCTTATTACGGTTGGTGCGTCGGGGCACTTCCTCCTGGCTACAGAAATTTCTTTGGCTCTAACCCTCCTAAGGGTGGCATCCATGATGGATCCCCCTCTAGAGGTCTCTAGGTCAGCCCGATGGAGCGCCCCTCGGGAGGGATCCTCCCGCCGCCTCATGAGGCGCGCTAAAGTCATGTCATGCAAGGCAGTCGTGGATGGACCAGGGTACCCCAGTACTAGGTGTCCGACAATAGCCCTCGAGCGCTCTGCCCACACGTTCTGCCTGCCGGGACGAAGGGTCGGGTGGCCACATTGATGGCTAGCCTTGTGAGGGACATGTGTAGCTCTGGGTTCTAGCCCATATAACACCCCTAATCCGTCCATACTTTACCCTTTATCCCCAAACTACCCCTATTTTAGTGGTTTGCCTATAAATATCCCCACCCCTACATTGTAAACCCTAGACTTGATATTAGACTAGAATAAGATACCCCTTGAGGATCTCTATCTAGTTGGTCTCATGCTCCTTCATGAGGAGCACCTAATATCCCAATCCTCTTTGAATCTTGCTTAATAGAGTTCGGTTTGTACAAGATCTTCATATTTAGTTTGCTCTTATGAATCTATCAAGATCTTATCAAGAATCTCGCTTCGTAGTGTCGTGTTGAGAAGGATTTCTTGCCCAATACCGATCCCATCAGATTGTATTGGACCGGTAGCCGCTGATGCGAGCCAACGGTGTATATTTTCATTCGTGTATTGCTTGTGTTCGGCGTATTCTTCATGCGTGGAGTTCATCGAGTTCATCTGTCCCCTCCTTGATTTACCATGAATCCTTCGATATTGTGAAAGATCGGGCCAACCCAAGGGACCCCCTAACAGCTTTGGTAGTGTCGTGAAGCACACACACACATATATATATATAAAAGATGCATACTCATATCTTACTATCTTTGCTCAAAGTTGCCACCATTCTAATGCAGCCTAACACACGGCATTCACCATTGTTCCACATCATGATACGCCAACCATTCCTACAAAGGTGAATTCATTCCATATCTCGTCTTCCTTGGGTTATCATGTGAAGTGGATCTTACTTGAGACAAATGCCTATTGTATGACTAGGTCCATGACCATGATACCAAGAGGAGGAGACAAGGATGCACCAGGAGCCAAGAAACCCAAGCAAGAGCCTTGGAAGAGGAGAAGGAAGAAGTAGTTGAAGCAGCACCGGAGTCTCCGGTGTAATGCCCGGAAAATATTCAAAATAAAAATTGCGTGTTATTTTTTTTTGCACCATCATGCATATTTTTCCTCTCAAAATGTTTTGTTAAAAGCCTATTTTGTTTTATAAATATTGCCCTTCTTTATTTTGAATTATAAAACCTAGTATTCCCGGATATTTTGTTGTGTAAAACTATTTGAAAAAGTATTTTAGAAATAAAACATAAAACAAAAAATGTTTTAGGGGAGGCAGCCGACCAGGCCCAGCCAGCCACCTACTACCCCAAAACTCTAATCCTACCTAACCTTAACCCCCTGCTGCACACATTTATGCCAACCGCCACACACCCGCCGCAGTTGTGCACGCACAGCAACCCACACTAGCACGATACACAACATGCACCCAACCCAACACGCAACACACCACCACGCCCCGCTGACCCACGCACGCACAGGAATTACGCAAGCGGTCGCCACCAACCCCGCGCCACCTGAGACCCCGTCTCCTTCCTTGCTCACCAAACCCCGCCACCGGTGCTCTCTCATCGACCCACCGCCCCCCTCGACTTCCTCACTTACAGCCGCCATCTCTATGGCACGGCGCCTTGTCACCTCCCTCCTACTGGAGTGAGCCGTCGCTTCGCTGAAGCCCCCGGATCTGCCACCTCTTCCTTCTCGAGCACGATCTTGAGGGCTCCTCCCTGTCACTGTCTCCCTCGTCCCCATATCCAACTCTCTGTTTACCGTCTTCAGGCACAAGCTGTCGCCCTCCATGGTGTGTCATCCTCTGCTTCCCTCGAGCGCGCCTTCCCGCCTTTGCTTCCGCACGTCGTCCTGCCTCTGATTCCCTGTTGGCAGCAACTCCCATCGCTGCCCTCTCCTAGCACCACGTGTGGCCGCGTCTATCGGCGACCTCGCCATCTATGACCCTCTCCACCTCGAGCTTCGGCCGCCATCACATGTACCCGAGCTTCCTTGCCTTCTCATTGACCTAGCTTTGCCTCGCCTATAGTCGTCACCGCCTCCCTTCCCCGATGCTCGCCTCGTGAGCACGCCCATGTAGTCCTAGCACGACGTCATCACCCTCAAGTTTGTGATGCCGCTATCATCTATGCCATGGCCTCTCTTTCCTTCACCGGTTCAGGCAGCCCATGTCCTCCTGGCGTACCCCTCACCCCAGGTGCCACACTACTGTGGCATGTACTACATGTGCATGCTTGCGGCCTCCTGTTCCGATACCTGGAGGCTAGTCCATGTTGTTTTATCCGTTCCAGTAGCTTGTGTAGTCTGAGGTGTTCCCAGATTTTATCGATAAGGAAGTAAAGCTCTAGGTCGTGGTAGATTGAGTGGTTGATGTTGAAGTTGATATGAGGGTGTTTCTTGTCAGATACTTGGTACTAGGGGTACCAGGTCCGTCCGTGACTATCCTGCCCATCAGGACCCTTTCGGCCCTTGCGAGGAGGTAGGATGCCCCTCCCGAGGGTCATCACGCCAGGCCTCCCCGGTGACTTCTAGAGCAGAGAGCCGGTGTAGGACTCCCCCCTCAGGAGGGTCTGGACCAGAGATATTTCATCGGTACCACGGGTGACGTAGCCCAAACGGTGCCATTGGCAGGGTTGTGTTCCCTCCTGCTTTGGCGCAAGTAGCCAGAAGAAGACGCACCACGGTACCAGATGTCAGCGGTGACTGAAGCCCCGAGGAGGATCGACGCTTTCCAGGAGGATAGACCCATTCTATGCAAAGTAGTCTGGTAGACCGGGATCCGTAGGAGCGGGATTGTGGTAGCCCTTCCCGCCAAAGATTGGGGGAAGAGGCCCGTCGCCTCTATATAAGGAGCCCTTCTCCTACCTTAGAATGGGTCAATCCCGGAGATCTAAAACCCCATACTTTCATCCTCTATTGTACACTCATGAAGCACACGAGCAATACAACAAAGCAGGAGTAGGGGATTTACCTCCTCACGAGGGTCCCGAACCTGGGTAAAAAAACCCTTGTGTCATCTCTCTGTCGTGTGCTTGCTTTGCCGCCACCGCCATTGCCAAGGCTCCTTGGAACTCCGTGTTCAACCCCCTCTCGAACCAAGGGATCGTTGGACCCTAATTTCCTTCACGAGACAAATCTCCGACATTTGGCGCGCTAGGTAGGGGGCTGAGGCACGCTTTCGAGACCTTTTGGACGGTCAGATCCATGGCGACAAGCCGTTGCACAGAGGCCAGCCCGGGGAGCACCCCGTGCCGGGGCACGTCCAGGATCGTCGCCTGCATCTTGGGAGGCTCCAGCCTCCAAGCGACACTTCAAACAGTTCTCCCATGGACTAGCGGCGGCAAGTCCTAGTGCTACCGCCGCCCCTCTCAGGTGGTCGCAGTTGTCGGTCTCCTTCGGCATCGTAGATCACCCTGGTTCCACCCGCCTGGTAGGAGTCGTTCCCATGGTTTGCTCCCACCATCGGCAGGGTCGCCGTGTCCAAGACCCTCATGGACGGCGCGGAGATAATAAAAGTGGTCTTAGAAGGAGCGTTCAGGCAGTTCCGGGTTCCCACTGCACACCTGTCAACACCCGGATTTTTCAATCCTAGATGCCTGTTATGCCATACATCGCAATCCCAGGATTACCATTTTTGCGAGACATAACAGAATTGGATACCATAGTACATCATCCATTACAAACGATACATAAGTTCTTACACAAATAGGGATCTCATGATCCAGTTCTTAATACAACTTCAAGCAGCGGAATATGTAATACTAACGGTAGCGTAGGCGAAGCTCCATCTTCGGGGTCACAGGCAATGCTGACGATGGGAGATGATCCTAGTTGCCGTAACCTTCCTGGGGTCCATCTTCCAGGTACTCCTCTTCATAGTCTGGCCATGGGAATAGCCAGGGACAAAGCCATGAGTACTCTTTAAGTACTCACAAACTAATACTAGCAGGTAAAGGGGTTTTTGGATAATAGGACACTAGGCTCTAGGGTTGTTTTGCAAAAGCCAGATTTATCTCTACTAGGTTCCAAAGCTAATCATAATTTTATAACTCCTAAGTGGGAACTTGTATTTCATATCACAACTCTGTTGTGGTCAAGTCAAAGTCTCAATTCATTTCACAAGTCATTTTGAAAAGTCTGACGGGGGAACAGTATGGCCACTCCAACTGTCCATAACATGACGACGCTATTCAATAGTTTGACACTCTGCAGAGATTGTACACTTTCACCACAACATTCGATACATCCGTCAGGAACAAATCCTGAATTCACCATACTCAGTATGCGGATAATCAATCCTAACCTTTCAATTACACGCCCTAGTATAAGCACCTCTCCTGTGAGTTTGGCCTCCCAACCATGACCACTGTCATCTTGGGTACTGCACAGGTGGACAATCTTCACAAGGTAGCCTCAGCTCAGACCTTGGTCGTGAGGGAACTAATACTAAGGTACATAAGTTTCCAGTCAAGCCCTACCCAATATTCGGGTATTGTGGTTATACGATAAAATTGGAATGGTATCGCATCCAGACAACCATCAGTTTTGTATAAAGGGCTAAGGCTCATGCGTTAACATTTTCATCACCAAGATCATCAGGTGTTCGGAAACACATGTCCAAAACATTTCAAAAGAATGATCCATCATTCCAAGGTTTTCATAACCATTTTTCCACCAAGTATTCCCATCTAACATTGATCAAGTTTTATGCTTAGCAGTCGCATCTACAGGTGGGGGTAAGCAATAATGAGGGATGGTAAACTAGTGGAGTTTCAACTAAGTACAACCTTACATCTTAGGATGATATCAAGGTTTCTAACTTAGGCCAAATTTTATGCTCTTTATGCAACCTTCAGCATCTTTCTAGTATCTACAAGTCACTTAAGTCAACTCTAAGTTAAAGCTTTGATAAAGAAATAAAGTAAGAAGCTTGCAAATAAAACTAGGATTGGTTTATCAAGTGGGTATGATCACATATTCTTAAGGCATATAGTAGGCATAATAACAAGTAGGGGTTTGTTGCATCAGTAGGGTATCTTTCAAGTGTTAGCATGCATAGGTTAACTTGATTAGTATGGCTTGCTAAAGTAGAGTGTCTCGCAAGTTTTAGCTTGCATTGGTATAGTATCAGCTTGCATAGGTAAAGTATCTTGCAAGTTTTTGCATGCATCATTGTCAATATAAGCTTGCACATTCACTAGTAGTATTAGGCTTGCCTTGTGCAGAGCAGTGGTTGAAGTTCTCCTCGGCTTCTTCTTCGTAGTATCCTCCTTCCTCCTCGTATCCTTGGTCGGTACTAGCGTCTATGAATAAATACGAGGTACACAATCACCAAACAATACTTAACTACTTGCAATCATCACACACAAGGGTCCTATAGATGATCTAGCATCATCTCTAACATTACAAGGTTAAGGCTTGATTTAATTCCTTTTATTTTTAGAAGAGTAATTTCTACTCATTGAAAAACTACTTAAGATTTAATATTCTCCAAACCAAACATGGGATCATGTTGACACATGTCATCACCACATATTGTAGTCCATGTAAATGTGATTTAAAGTGGTGTCACAATTTAATAAGGTTTTACCCTTTTATTTTAATTAATTAAAGTGGCTAGTAATGTCTATGGGGCATTCTTTTATTACTTGAACATTATTTCTGCAAGTAAACCTATATATTTTTATATATTCTGAAAGGTATGGTTAAATGTGATTTTTGAGAGTTGGAATCAACTCAGAAGCTATTATGGTTTAAATTTGAAAAATGTTTGAATGCAGAAAAGCTTCTGCCTTGTTATTTTTACCATGGGTGATCTATAGATCCAAATGACTTGAATTTAACGGGCTTGGATTCAGCATTCACATACCTTTCCAACAAAATTGGTTTCATTCAATTTGGTGCACTGAATCGATCTGGGTTGATTTTTGAAGTTGGGTACAGAAGTGTGTTTGAATTGAAATGGAAAAAGTTTAATTTGAATAACTGGGCTGGGCGGGAAATGTTAACGGGCCGGCCTGCTAAGCGCAGTGCTTCCGCGGGCTGCTTAAGTGGGTGTCCCCACTCGTCAGTGACACGAGGCTGGGCGAAGCGGTATGGGGCAACGTGGATCGTTCGATCTAGTTCTAATCCAACGGCTGGGAGTCATCGTTGACGCGAGACAACGCCGGCGAGAACGAAACCTAGCGGCTGACGGTGAGTCTTTGGGGGCTCACCGGTACGGGCGAGGGCGGCGAGCGAGCAGCGAAGTCGACGACGGTGAACTTCGGGGTGGTCGCGGCGGCTCTGGTGGATTTAAATTGATGGCTCCTTCTTCTCCAGAGGCGGCGGGCTCGGTGAAATTCGGCGGTGGTGCTCGCCTTGCTCTGAAGCGGTGTGTACGATCAGTGAGGAGAGGGAGTGAGATGGTGTGAAGAAATTGAGCGGGGTGGCCTCTATTTATAGTCGGCGAGGGACCGTCGGGCGCACGGTGAGCTCGTCGGGCGGCGATGTGGCTACAAAGGCATGGGAAAGGGTAGGGGATGGTGCGGTGTCTCTGGCGATGCTCAACGACATGGTTTCGAGGCATGGGCGGTGCGGCTTGTTCAGAGCAGGCGATGCTCTCTGTGAGGCGGCGTCTTTGACGGTGGGCGGTGGCTGACAAGCAGCGTGCGGGATGTCTGGCGGTCTCCTGGGTCGGTGGCGATCGTGTGTGCACACGGTGAGGGCGGCGCGTGGTCTGTGGGCGCTGGTCGAGGGTGGTGCTCTGGCGCACGCTCGGCATGGTCTCTGGCGGTCTGGGCATGGTTCGTGCGTGTGGTCCAGGGCTTGGCAACGCTCGCGGCTAGGACAGTGAGTGGCGGTGGACGGTGGGCTGCCTCCCAGACATGCTGGCTAGGCTTGCTGCTGCTCCTAGCTTGCTGTCGACTATGGGGTGGCAAGGGTGTGCTCGGCTATTCACCATTGATGGCAATGGCAAGCTCACAGTGGTGCTAGTGCTTGGCTAATCTTCCTAGATGATCTATTGAGCTGGTTGTGAGCTAACTAGGGAACAAGTTAGGCAAGAATCACTGCTCACAATAGTGTTTGATGTTTGTTTGATTTGTGTCTGCAACCTGTTTGATGAAATGGCGGCATGAAATCAAGTTTTGAATTTTGAAAAGATTTTTGGTGGGTTTGCTAGATTGGTGCTGGTGAGTCTACAGATGCTTGGGTTTTGAAAGTTGAGCTTGTTTGAGTGGTTTTTGAAAAAGTGGGATCTTCCCATATGATAAAGATTCCATTTTGAAATGTCATTTAAACTATGCATTTGAAAGTTTCTGGATGATCACAAAGTGGGCCTTGATACCTTGTTGTGAGTACATTCAAGGGGTGCAAAGATCCAGAAAAGTTTCTGTTAAGTTCTGAAAGTTTGAGACAGCCAAAGTAGGCATGAGAGTTAAATTGGTCAAAGTGACCATTCATTTAATATATGTGTTTTGATTTACTTGTCTTTAGGAAAAGTGTGGGAAATGTTTTAGATGATGTTTATTTCACCTAAGAAACATTTTACAAGCAATGAAACAAACAAACAAGGTGGTTTTAAAAGAATTGAAAATCAATGCATGCATTCATAAATTTATTTAGAAAAGTTTTTGTTAACCCTAAGTTTGATGATTAGAGTTTGATGATCCAAGCTTAGTATTTTTGGGATGTTACAAACCTTCCCCCCTTCAACAAAATCTCGTCCCGAGATTTGAAAAAGGAAGAAAAGATTACCTAGGATTTGAAGAGATCGGGAAACTCCGTCCTGATGTGATCTTCGCGATCCCAGGTAGCTTCCTCTTCTGTGTGGTTGCTCCACTGAATCTTGAGAAACTTGATGCTTCGGGTTCGGGTAGTTCGAAAAGCTTCTTCCAAAATGCGGATGGGTACTTCGGGATAGGTCAGGTCATCGTTTATCTCTATGGTCCGATGGTCGATATTCTTGAACACTTCGGTCTTCTCGGGGACTTCGAGACACTTGCGAAGTAACGAGATATGGAACACATTGTGTACTGCTGACATCTCTTTAGGCAGCTCCAATTGATACGATACTTCTCCTCGACGGTTCAGAATTTTGAAAGGTCCGATATATCTGGGGGCTAACTTTCCTTTGAGTTGGAAACGCTGCATTCCCTTCAATGGTGACACTTTCAGATAAACAAAATCTCCTATATTGAAGGCGAGGTCTCTACGTCTCTTGTCGGCGTAACTCTTCTGTCGGGATTGGGCGGTCTTGAGGTGCTCACGAATCTTGTGAACCTTCTCTTCTGCTTCTCGTAGGATGTCGGGTCTGAAAATCTGCCTCTCTCCTACTTCCGACCAGTTCAAAGGGGTGCGACACTTTCTTCCGTACATGAATTCAAATGGGGCCATTTGCAGACTAACTTGATAACTATTGTTGTAAGAAAATTCTGCGAACGGCAGACAGTCTTCCCACTTGGATCCTTATTCTAACATGCATGCTCTCAGCATATCTTCGAGTATTTGATTTACTCACTTCGTTTGTCCATCGGTCTGAGGGTGATACGCGGTACTGAAATCTAGACGGGTTCCTAAACCTTCTTGAACTTTCTTCCAGAATCTCGAGGTAAACTGAGTTCCTCGATCCGATACTATGTTCTTGGGGACTCCATGCAAACTGATGATTCTAGCGATGTACAACTCCGCTAGCTTCGAGCTCTGATATGTGGTCTTGACGGGCAAGAAATGGGCGACTTTGGACAATCTGTCCACTATGACCCAGATAGAGTCATTTCCCCTACTAGAAGTAGGTAGTCCAGTGATAAAGTCCATTCCTACAGAATCCCATTTCCATTCTGGAATCTGCAAAGGTTGCAACAATCCATCAGGTCTTTGATGTCCTGCCTTGACTCGTTGACATATATCACACTTGGCGATATAGCTTCCTATTTCTCTCTTCATCTTATGCCACCAAAATTGCTCTTTCAAATCTGGATACATCTTAGTTCCTCCGGGATGGATAGAATAAAGAGTATCATGAGCCTCCTTCAAAATAACTTCTTTCAACTCAGAATCAGCTGGTACACAAAGGCGTCGTTTGTACCACAACACTCCTTCTTCGTCCTCGGTGAATCCGGGTACTTTGCCTGTACCGATACGACGCTTGATTCCCTCGATGCTAGCATTTTCCTTCTGCGCCTCCTTAATCTGATTGATCAAAGTGGGCTGGAGTTCTATGCTAGCCAAAAATCCTTCACTTACTAATTCCATTCGAAAATCTTCCATCTCCTTGTGCAAACTTGGTTGCTCCTTCAAAATCATGGAGTTCAAGCGGCACGGCAATCTGCTAAGGGCATCGGCTACCACGTTGGCTTTACCAGGGTGATAGTGAATGTCCAGGTCATAATCCTTGATTAGCTCAATCCATCTTCTCTGCCTCATATTCAGCTCCTTCTGAGTGAATATATACTTTAGGCTCTTGTGATCCGAATAAATCTCACAACGATTTCCCATTAGGTAATGTCTCCATGTCTTCAGGGCTAGAACTACGGCTGCGAGTTCGAGGTCATGGGTTAGATAGTTTTGCTCATGTTGCTTCAATTGTCGAGATAGATAAGATATAACTTTGCCTTCTTGCATTAACACACATCCGAGACCAATCTTGGATGCGTCACAATACACATCGAAGGGCTTCGTGATATCCGGCATGATCAAGATTGGGGCTGAAATCAATCTCCTTTTGAGTTCTTGAAAACTTGCTTCACACTTGTTTGTCCATTCAAACTTCTTGTCCTTCTTCAGCAATTGAGTCATGGGTCTGGCGATACTCGAGAATCCTTCTACGAATTTGCGGTAATATCCCGCCAATCCGAGAAAAGCACGAACTTGGGTTTGAGTGGCTGGGGCTTGCCAATCTTCTACATCTTTCACTTTGGCAGGGTCAACGGCAATTCCTCCGGCAGATACAATGTGACCGAGGAATCCTACCTCCTGTAACCAGAATTCACATTTGCTAAACTTGGCATACAACTGATGCTCTCTAAGGGTTCCAAGAATGGTCCTTAGGTGTAGCTCATGTTCTTCTTCTGATTTGGAATAAATCAGAATGTCATCGATGAAAACAACGACAAACTTATCCAGGAAGTCCATAAAAATCTTATTCATGAGATTCATGAAATAAGCGGGGGCATTGGTTAATCCAAAAGACATGATATACTGCATAATCCATATCTGGTGGTAAAGGCAGTCTTTGGAATATCCTCTGCACGAATTTTGAGTTGATGATAGCCAGTTCTAAGATCAATCTTAGAAAACACTTTGACACCGGTCAACTGATCAAACAAATCTTCTATCTTGGGCAAGGGGTACTTGTTCTTGATGGTGACATCATTCAACTTCCGATAATTCGTACACAAACGGTTACCTCCATCCTTCTTGTCCATAAACAAGACAGGTGATCTCCATGGGGACGCACTTGGTTGAATCAATCCGATTTCCAACATGGAATCCAGTTGCTTCTTCAGTTCTGCGAGCTCTGACGGGTTCATACTATAGGGTCTCTGGTCTATGGGTCCGTTAGGATTAGTTCAATGATAAACTCGATATCCCGATCTGGGGCATACCGCAAAACATCTGAAATACATCGGGTATTCATAGACTATCCGGACTTGGTCAATGGTAGGTTGGGCTATACTCTTGTTGCATTTAAATTGACGAGGTAAGGTTTGGATATATGCTCGTCGATATTCCGTTGTACTTGGTCATGGTGATGGATTTCTTGGCACAGTCAATCAATCCTTTATGTTTGGACATCCAATCCATTCCTAGTACTACTTCCAAACCTTTAGTTCCGAGTACTATCAGATTAGCATAAAAATCTATGCCATGGATTCGGATAGGGACGGCTTTGCAAATTTGCCTAGCCTTGGTGGTTGATCCGGGAATTTGCACAATCATCACATGCTTCAATTTGGTTGGTTGAATTTTACTAGTGCATGTAAATTCTCCGGTGACAAATGAATGCGATGCACCAGAATCAAACAACACTCTTGCAAGTACTGAATTAACAGAAAACATACCCAGCACGACGTCTGGCGCTTCCTGAGCCATGCATGAGAAAAAGGCAGCCATTATGGTTGAGTGAATTACCTGGGGCAAATCTTCTTCAGGGATGAACACGACGCTGCTGTTGAGATGGGGCATTGGCATTGGGGGCTGTAGAATTCTTCTTGTTGGGGCACTCGTTAGAATAGTGGCCTTTATTTCCACAGTCATAACAAGTTACTTGCGACTTGTCCTTGGCTACTACAGGCACAACATTGCTTCCAGTCCTCGGGGCAGTGTTGGGGTTGGCGGTAGCATTGTTGGTGTTGAACTTGGGTGGGGCACAGGTGAAATTGCTAGAGTTGCCGGGGTTGTTGTGATTTCCTCTGGGTCTAGGGTTTCCACGGTTGGGGTAGGTCAGACGGTTCATCGGGGGTCTGTTGGTTCTTGGGGCAAATCCTGGAGATGGGTTGGGGCGGTACTTTGGGTCTGATGGGTTCCTGGCTGATGCATCATACGACACTTGTGGTCCTCATTGGCTTGGTTGATCTTTCGTTCCATCTGGATGGCAGAGTCGACAAGGGCTTCAATATCTGCAAAGGGGATATTGACTAACACCGTCTGCATCTCGTCCTGCAGACCATTCAGGAATCTTTCTTTCTTCTTGGCTTCGGTGTCTATCTCGTCCGGGGCATACCTAGCTAATGACAAAAATTTGTCACGGTATTCCACTACAGTCATTCTTCCTTGCTTCAGCTCTCTGAACTCGTCTCTCATTCTCTTGATCAAACCTAGTGGTACATGGGTTCTGCTAAACTTGACCTTGATTTCCTCCCAGGTCATCATCTGGCCTCCGGTCATTGCGCGAACACTGTTCCACCATGCCCTGGCATCTCCGGCTAGATAATGGGTGGCGAACAGGACTTTCTCGTTGGCTTCCACTCCGGCGACTTCTAGGTTATTTTCCATGGTTTGCAGCCAATCATCAGCGTCCAGGGGTTCTTCTGACTTAGTGAAAACAGGTGGGTTGGTGTTCTGGAAATTCTTGAGCTTAGATCCATGGTGGTTCTGATTTCCGTGGCCTTGGTTGTTGTGGGCTAGCTGGGCTATCTGTTGCAGAGTGGCTAGGTTGGCTTGACGTTCCGCTCTTTCAGCTTCGCGTTCAGAAGTCAATAGTTGCAGGATCTGCAACATCGGGTCCGGGGCTGAACCACTTCCTCCACGTGGCATCTGAAGATTTTGATAGATCATGAGAAAAGAGGGAAATTTCTAAGGTTTCGGGGACTTTGAAAAGTTTTAAAGGTTTGACTCAGATTTTTCTAGCAACTTGCTTTTTCATTCATTCATTCATAGCACACAGTACAACACACACCACAACAAAGAAAAATACATGGTTTTAAGAACCATTCTGGAAACTACGATACAGTGGGACCAAATACTACTCACTACGCTAGTGCTCAAGTGCTACTACTCCTCGGGGTATATGGCTTCATCATCTTCATCATCATCAATGAAGGCGAAATCATCCTCATCAGTGAAGAAGTCCATGGCCTGATCCTCCAAAAAATCATCGTCATCGCTGAGATAGGAGTAAGGGTCTCCACGAAGATCCTCTCTGGCATTCTCCCTTTCCTCCAACTGCATGTCTCTCTCGAGGATGGTCTCCTCCAAAGATGAGATGTGGTGGCGAAGACGGGCAATAATGCGCTCCTTCTTGTCGAGCTGACAGCGGCGAGACTTGCGATCCCTTGCTAGCATGGTGATGGTCTGGTCTTTTGTATTGATGATGGCAGACTTGTGGTTGCAGTAGTCACGGCAGTTGTCCAACTCCTGCTGACGATCATACATCATGAAGCTAAGGTGGTCCAATTGAGTCTTCAGCTCGGGGTGGTATGGGGCTTCCAGTGGTTGTCCATTTGCATCACGCCTTGGGCAAAACTCAAAGCAAGTACCCTTGATCTGATTGATGCTCTGCCCACACAGACGGGAAAGAGCTTCCTGCATTGCTCTGGCAAGTCCATCGAGCCAGTTGTTTTCCCTCAAGGTAAACTGAATTCCCTCCGCAGTGGGAGGTTCAATCTTTCCTCGGAGACTTGCAACAATTAGCCACTGCAGACCTTCTCCTCCTTGATCATTGAGCTGAGCTCCAAAGAACTCGGGGTGCGGACGCTCCAAAAGTTCCGAAAGCTGGTCCAGATCCCTCTCAAAGATAAGGTCTCCTCCATTCCCAAGTTGGTAAAACTTGCTGTACTTCACGTCCATCTATAAAAATAGAGGATGAGTAGATTAGCAGGGTGATCAAGTGTGTCAAAATTTTATGTATTTTGCAAGAGTTTTTGAGGAACATGAATTTTTAGGAAAGAATTAAAGAGATAAGAATAAGAATAAGTTTTTGTGAATATTTATTTTCTTTGGTTTTGAAACTAAGTTTTTGGGTTCAAACGTCTAGTCTAACTAGGGTCTCCTATGGTCAGGATGGCTCTGATACCAACTTGTCAACACCCGGATTTTTCAATCCTAGATGCCTGTTATGACATACATCGCAATCCCAGGATTACCATTTTTGCGAGACATAACAGAATTGGATACCATAGTACATCATCCATTACAAACGATACATAAGTTCTTACACAAATAGGGATCTCATGATCCAGTTCTTAATACAACTTCAAGCAGCGGAATACGTAATAATAATGGTAGCGTAGGCAAAGCTCCATCTTCGGGGTCACATGCAATGCTGACGATGGGAGATGATCCTAGTTGTCGTAACCTTCCTGGGGTCCATCTTCCAGGTACTCCTCTTCATAGTCTGGCCATGGGAATAGCCAGGGACAAAGCCATGAGTACTCTTTAAGTACTCACAAACTAATACTAGCAGGTAAAGGGGGTTTTGGATAATAGTACACTAGGCTCTAGGGTTGTTTTGCAAAAGCCAGATTTATCTCTACTAGGTTCCAAAGCTAGTCATAATTTTATAACTCCTAAGTGGGAACTTGTATTTCATATCACAACTCTATTGTGGTCAAGTCAAAGTCTCAATTCATTTCACAAGTCATTTTGAAAAGTCTGACGGGGAACAGTATGGCCACTCCAACTGTCCATAATCATGACGGCTATTCAATAGTTTGACACTCTGCGAGATTGTACACTTTCACCACAACATTCGATACATCCGTGAACACATCCTGAATTCACCATACTCGATGTATGGATAATCAATCCTAACCTTTCAATTACACGCCCTAGTATAAGCACCTCTCCGTGAGTTTGGCCTCCCAACCATGACCACCGTCATCTTGGAGTCTTTGCAGTGGACAATCTTCACAAGGTAGCCCCAGCTCAGACCTGGGCCGTGAGGGAACTAATACTAAGGTATATAAGTTTCCAGTCAAGCCCTACCCAATATTCGGGTATTATGGTTGTACAATAAAATTGGAATGGTATCTCATCTAGACAACCATCAGCTTTTATAAAGGGCTAAGGCTCATGCCTCAACATTTTCAAAGATCATCAGGTGTTCAGAAACACATGTCCAAAACATTTCAATAGAATGATCCATCATTCCAAGGTTTTCATAACCATTTTTCCACCAAGTATTCCCATCTAAAGTTGATCAAGTTTTATGCTTAGCACTCGCATCTACAGGTGGGGGTAAGCAATAATGAGGGATGGTAAACTAGTGGAGTTTCAACTAAGTACAACCTTACATCTTAGGATGATATCAAGGTTTCTAACTTAGGCCAAATTTTATGCTCTTTATGCAACCTTCAGCATCTTTCTAGTATCTACAAGTCACTTAAGTCAACTCTAAGTTAAAGCTTTGATAAAGAAATAAAGTAAGAAGCTTGCAAATAAAACTAGGATTGGTTTATCAAGTGGGTATGATCACATATGCTTAAGGCATATAGTAGGCATTGTAACAAGTAGGGGTTTGTTGCATCAGTAGGGTATCTTGCAAGTGTTAGCTTGCATAGGTTAACTTGATTAGTATGGCTTGCTAAAGTAGAGTGTCTCGCAAGTTTTAGCTTGCATTGGTATAGTATCATCTTGTATAGGTAAAGTATCTTGCAAGTTTTATCTTGCATCAATGTCAATATAAGCTTGCACATTCACTAGTAGTATTAGGCTTGCCTTGTGCAGAGTAGTGGTTGAAGTTCTCCTCGGCTTCTTCTTCGTAGTATCCTCCTTCCTCCTCATATCCTTGGTCGGTACTAGTGTCTATGAATAAATACGAGGTACACAATCACCAAACAATACTTAACTACTTGCAATCATCACACACAAGGGTCCTATAGATGATCTAGCATCATCTCTAACATTACAAGGTTAAGGCTTGATTTAATTCCTTTTATTTTTAGAAAAGTAATTTCTACTCATTGAAAAACTACTTAAGATTTAATATTCTCCAAACCAAACATGGGATCATGTTGACACATATCATCACCACATATTGTAGTCCATGGGAATGTGATTTAAAGTGGTGTCACAATTTACTAAGGTTTTACCCTTTTATTTTAATTAATTAAAGTGGCTAGTAATTCCTATGGGGCATTCTTTTATTACTTGAACATTATTTCTGCAAGTAAACCTATATATTTTTATATATTCTGAAAGGTATGGTTAAATGTGATTTTTGAGGGTTGGAATCAAATCAGAAGCTATTATGGTTTAAATTTGAAAAATGTTTGAATGCAGAAAAGCTTCTGCCTTGTTATTTTTACCGTGGGTGATCTATAGATCCAAATTACTTGAATCCAACGGGCTTGGATTCAGCATTCACAGACCTTTCCAACAAAATTGGTTTCATTCAATTTGGTGCACTGAATCGATCTGGGTTGATTTTTGAAGTTGGGTACAGAAGTGTGTTTGAATTGAAATGGAAAAAGTTTAATTTGAATAACTGGGCTGGGCGGGAAATGTTAACGGGCCGGCCTGCTAAGCGCAGTGCTCCCGCGGGCTGCTTAAGTGGGTGTCCCCACTCGTCAGTGACACGAGGCTGGGCGAAGCGGTATGGGGCAACGTGGATCGTTCGATCTAGTTCTAATCCAACGGCTGGGAGTCATCGTTGACGCGAGACAACGCCGGCGAGAACGAAACCTAGCGCGCCGCGAGGGTGCTGGGGCTCACTGGGTACCGACGGCGGTGAGGCGACGGCGAAGTCGACGACGGTGAACTCATGGGTGGTCGCGGCAGCTCCTGGGGTGGACGAAATTGATGGCTCCCTTCTTCTCCAGAGGCGGCGGGCTCCGGTGAAATTCCGGCGGGGTGGTGCTCGCCTTTCTCTGAGAACGGTGTGGCACGATCAGTGAGGAGAGGGGAGTGAGATGGTGTGAAGAAATTGAGCGGGGGTGGCCTCTATTTATAGTCGAGCGAGGGGACCGTCGGGGCGCACGGTGAGCTCGTCGGGGGCGATGTTACAGGTGGCTAAGGCATGGGAAAGGGTAGGGGATGGTGCGGTGTCTCCTGGCGATGCTCAACGACATGGTTTCGAGGCATGGGGCGGTGCGGCTTGGTCTGGAACGGGCGATGCTCTACGCGACAGAGGCGGCGTCTTTGACGGTGGGCGGTGGCTGTCTTGACGCAGGGCAAGCGGGATGTCTGGCGGTCTCTGGGTCGGTGGCGATCGTGTGTGCACA
>CM042695.1:215423006-215607643 GCA_023614405.1 Avena insularis | reverse complement strand
TACCTCTACCTTCGTCTTTGTTCTCTGGAGTGTTCTCTCGTGAGCGAGAACAACGAGCCCTTGTTGGTGGTGTCGCCGATTTCAAGATGAAGAAGGAACCCTTGTTAGTGGTGTCGCGAGGATCTACACGAAGTGAGAAGATTCAGGTCATCGGCTTTCTTCCCTGTACTAGGAGGCGGATCACGAGGGCGAGATCCATTGTTAGTGGTGTCGAATTGTAGCACCCCGGGAAAAACCACTATTAGAAATTTGCGTGTCTTATCTCTTTGCATCATCATGACATCAGCATGCATCTATCTCTAAAACCATTTTGTTAAAAGCCTTATTTTGTTTTCTATATTAATCCTCGCTATTATTTCAAATCAAAAGCGGTGTTTGATATCTCTACTTATCTAAAACAATTTACAAAAGTCTTTAAAAAAATATAAAAACCTTAAATGTTTTTTGGGGAGGCAGCCAAATGACCAGGCCCAAGGCCCAGTCAGGGGCTACCCACAACCCACCTATAGTCCCTAACCCTAATCCCACCTGCCCCTCACCCCTGACCCTGTCGCACCTCACCAAACCACCCAGCCGCCGACCTTGCACCCCAACCCCACCCTCTCGATCGATCCGTGACCCAACCACTCCCACGCCCGACCCCGCGCCTCTCGCCTCTCACAAACCTCGCGACCCCTACCTCCCATCGTCTTCCTCACCCCCGCCTACCTCTCTCCTCTGCTGCTTAAGAACCCGTCGCCCGGCTTGCTCCTTCCTCCCTCTCATGGGTCCCGTCGTGAGCCCTCCTACCGTCTTTTGGCGCCTCGGCTCGACCTCATCCACCACCTTGCCACCAGCCATGGCGCCCATCTGCGGCCGTCGACCCTCCGTGGCCCGGCGCCTCCCGCCTCCCGGCTTCCTTCCCTACATCGGTCTCAGGGCCTCCTCTCCGCCTTCCGCCACGACCCATACACACCCCATCTGCCCATGGCCGTCTTCAGAGCCGCCATCGCGTTCTCCCCGTCGGCCTCTGCTGCCGCCGCCTTTCGCCTCTGTCTCGGACCTCTCGGCTCGGCATCCGCATGGGCCTTCTGAAGCTCAGCCTTCCGCCGAGGCGTCCTCGCCTCCTCACCCGTCTGCGTCCCGCGCGCTCGTCTCGACGCCACCGCAGGCCTCCTCCCGTGCGTGCCTCCTCCTTCTCGCCGTCACCATTGTCGCCCTTCTCCTGTTCTCTTGCAACCTAGCTGGCCGTGTGTTGCCCTGCAGTAAGTTGTTGTGTCGATGTGATGAATCAGTGCTTGGTGTTGCCGTCTGGATGTATGGTTGGAGATACGGTAGTATGGTGGTGGAGCTGATGTTGGATGAGCAGACATTCGTCATGAGCGACAAGTCGAAACACGCGAGGATTGAACCAGAGAACTAACCAAGATCGACACCGACCCGAATGAGTCCGATGAACCATCGATGACCCTCGAAGAACCACCGACAAGGGTATCAAACTCCATGCTCTTCTTCATGGATCCTCATGAACTCCTCCCTGGACCCGATGTGTGCTCCACTTTTCGGACCCCTCGGAACGCCAAGACCCGGTCCCGGAATCCGAGATCGAACCCGAACCCCTTCGAGCCCCAAGATCTTCGATCCGAGATGTGTGATCCCAAATCCGAGCCCCTATTTTTATTAAATGCTATATACAATTGTTGCATATCAACTTGTTCATGTTTGCATACATATTTGTGGGTGTTTGGGGACCTTATGTCGATTCACCTTATAATTAAATATAAAGACCATATGCGGGCAAATCTAGTCTAATATTTGCCCCCATTTAAATTTGTGTAGCGAACCGATACTATGTTTTGCCATGTTAAGACAATATTTAAATTGCGGGTTATCTAAACAACATAAACCTATTAATTAATTGTCGGGACCCCGGTTCCGCTTAATATTGCCTAGTCGCATCGCATCCTTGCCATGTCATACATCGTATATGCATCATGCCCGATCTTTTGCCGTAGTATTAAATAGTGCATCCGGTGATTCTCCTAGTGCTTTGCTTCTTCACGGACTAGGCCGATGAGTTGATGCGAGTGTCAACCCGATCTTCGGATGAACCTTCGGCAATGTTTTTAGGCGAGCATTCTCCCCCTTTCTACCTATTTTATCTTTCTAGTCTTTATTTCCTCCTGTTGATCTATTGCTATCTGTGTTGCGATACTCTAGTTTTCGTATCCGTGGTATCCCTTGCAGCCTTATATTGCCGTAGACACATCCTATTACCTGTTGTTTGGTAGATAGTTGGACTTGTGTGTCGTAGTTGCTTGCTCAAGCGTTGTTGCGTGTGTAAGTACCACAGTTGTTGGAAGACATCATATGCTTTATGTTGGAGATGATCATGGCTTTAATTACCGTTTAATAACTAAAATTGAAGTAAGTAAATAATCTGCGAGGCAATTGGGCAATAGATGTTATTTGGTTTTAAGTCACTTGTGTCCGTGGGACCCGAGTACTTGATACCTGTTCTTTGAATATTACACTATCCGCATGTGGGACCATGAATCCCCTAGCCGAGCTTGAGTCATATTTATTTCTTGGGGCCACAAAGTAGTTTGGGGCTTTATTACTATCCTGTACTTATGCCATGCCTTCATGCTTTATTTACGATTAACGTGGAGCCTTTGTCTTGTTAGGAACAAATGTGGAATGTTTTTGTATCGACAAGCCCGTCACACTTTCGGGTTCCCGTCGTTTCTGACCATTGGCACAAACCTCTGAGTCCGTCTCGGAACCGGCCAACTTCGTCGCGGGTAGCTTGGTGGGGTGGCCCCCTGAAATTTATATGAATCTTGCAATTGCTCTGTCGTGATGCCTCGTTGGGTTTTTATTTCTTTTTCTCGAGGTTGATCGTGCGTGTGTTGCTATTTGTGCCACCTATGCGGTAAAACTTTCTCAAAGCTGTGTCCAGTTATGGGCGACTTTGAGCGATATCTCGATCATAGACAACTATAACTAAAGTAGTGCTATAAATTTGACTTTATAATGACTAGTAATCAGCTTCACTATAATGGAATGGCTTAACAAAAGTGCCAATAATTGCTGGTTTGGATTGTCACCTATTGCCATTGTACCTGACTAGTAAATATTGCAACTACAACGGAATGGCTAAATAAAAGTATCAACAACTGCTGGGTTTTGGGATGCCTCATGCTATATGTATCTGACTAGTAAGTACTACAACTACAACAGAATGGTTAACTAAAACTGCCCACTGCTTACTATATCCGGATGACTCATGCTATCTATATCTGACTAGTAATTGCCGCCACTATAACAGAATGAATAAAACTGCCAACTGTGTGAGTTCCTCGGTTGACTTCCTCGTTTGGTCTCGAGGGGGAAATACCAGGATGGGTATGCTTGGTGATAGTTCTAGGTTGGATCCGAATAGGCCTTTCTTATCCCTATCTGATAGCCGCCAGTGGTATTGAGTCTCTATAGGTTGTTTAGTGCATGCTGCAGCTTGATCCACCATACCTATGTAGGCGAGGACCGCCAATTCTAGTCTCGCCGTGTCTTGGCCTCAGATCTTGACCGCTCTCTTTTCCTTCGCCTTTGTCGGCACCTTTTGTTAAGCAGGTTTTGAGATCGGCGTCGTTAGAAGGGTTACCCTTCCGGCTTGGCACGGCAGGTTATGGGCGCCATTGGTTATTCTTGGGGCTCTTAGCTCAATTTGCATCTTGTCCCACTCGACGCTGTATTATTTTCAAGGTGATTTGGATCTTTGTCTTTATATCTCGTATTCTTGACTCGTTGAGTCTGTTGTATATATATGTTTTGTGGGTTCCATCGAGGACTATTGTGTAATGATATTACTTTGTTTTCCACCGCATACGAAAGTGCTGGTGGGCACCTTTGAATCGTTTCTATGCGGGTTTGGCGGAAGCCTGAAACTTGCATAGGGCCGATTCGAGGTGTTCTGACTGGCCCAAAATAAAGGTGTCGCAGCACCATATTAAGCTATGGACGAATTAAGTAAAGTATTGATCTATTTTTGCAATATTGGTTCTTACTTGTTCCTCGATTTCGGTAGGAATTATGACCTCGGTTAGGCTGATCGTGTTCCCCGCAAGGATCGGTAACCTCGGAGATGGCCTAGCGATTACGTGGCGCTTCGATGCTCGCACATGGTGGATCATCGGCGAACTCCACCGTCGATTATCTTCGCTCATCGAAGATGGGACACCTTTGCCCCTATCGAAGTGGTATTGAACTGGGTTGCTCGGTGAGGATTTTCTCTTGCATTTAGTACGTGAATTAGATCTGTTTTACCTATAACCCGAAAAGAATCCAAAAACAGTTAGAGTTTAGATCCATCCCATAACCAATCTCGCCTCGCATTATCTTTTCAGTTTTGCATTGTTGAATTTGTGTATACATCGTCAGCGTCGAGTTAGCTGGTCTTAGTGTCTGGAAGTCCCTTAGAGTTTAGAGAGTTACGATCGCCATAGTAGTCACCGCCACACTTTCAAATGATCACATACCATATTCCGCCACCATATTCACGCGCCATACCTTACCCGGCCACCATAAACCCTAAACACTCATGCCAGCCTTCCCTCTGCGACGGATCCGATCACCCTATTCACGCGGCTTGCGAGGTCGAAGTTGAGTTATTGTTTCCTAGTTATTTCTTTTACTTTTTCCTTCTTTGTTGTTTAAGGTGTTAAAATCAAAAGTCCAGGTGTCGAACTTTCCAG
This sequence comes from Avena insularis, assembly GCA_023614405.1. Lineage (NCBI taxonomy): Eukaryota > Viridiplantae > Streptophyta > Magnoliopsida > Poales > Poaceae > Avena > Avena insularis. The sequence continues at coordinate 215,602,910 of CM042695.1, read as the reverse complement.
AGTTCGATTCGTAAGTCCGGAAGGAGAAGCGAAAAAAAAGTGCGGAACCGCCTCACGAGAAAAAAAATTTTTACGCTATACTAGATTTTTAGGACCACAGGATCACTTTTCTCCATCGGCCGTTATAGCGATATTTTTTTAGGTGGCCGTATGGCAGCTTTAGAACAAAATAAAAATTTTCAAAAACTTTTTTGGGTGCTAAACTATTTTTTAGACCCGTAGTGAATCCAGTTCTAGACACTTTCGCCATCATAGTGATTTTCCACCTTCTCGGTTAAGCTTTTCAGGGGTGCCATATCATCATACATTGCTTGTTGTGTCGCGTCATTGACATCGTTGGTGATCTAGGCTGGCGTCTCTAATCTTCTGATCTAGCCTAGGACCACGACCTGATGCGTCGTTGAGCATTCTTTCAACTTTTGCATTGCTTTGTTTTGATAATTGCTAACCCCAGCTTTGCTAAAACCTTCCCGGAGCTACAGATATTCTCCACGATGCGGTGTCTCGACTTCACGGTAATAAAGCTTGGTTCAATCTCTGGACCCACTGATCCTCATGATTTACATCGCCTTTTCTGCTGTTTGGTAAGAACTTGTGGAAAGCTTGTATATTAGCTTGACGGATTACATTGACTTCCACGCATCTTTTACGTAGTATATACCCGTGCTTTTAAGGACTAACCATAAGCGGATGCCATGCCTGAACCACGCCACAATGGCGAGCGAAGAACTACATGCCCACTTCTCGGCGAGCTCTTGGTCGATGTGGCGAATGAGCGTGGATACAGCCTAGGGGAGTTTGACACCAAACTCCTGCGCCATGAACTAAGACATCGGCTGGACTCGAAATCGCTTCGCGTAAGCTTGGCGTTCGGTTCAAGGAGATTTTGAACAGATTGCACCGCTTTCCCTTTCCCGCGCACCCTTTCCCGCACATACGCGCCACGGCGCATTCGATCCGCGAAGGCCGGACTGTGGTTCATTTGCCGCCTTGCGCAAGCGTACATTGTCTTCTGGTGACGCACCTCGAGACTTCCGGCTTGGCATTAGCTAGCTGCGACATTGGGGAGCGGAGCGGGTACTACTACAAGCGATGACGATCTGTTTGGCGAGGAATTGAACAACCTCCACGGTACCTGGCATTGGCCGTCCCGACATTACTACCGCAGCGCTTCATGCCACGATGCGTGATGATGATCATGTTGCAAAGCCAAATTAAATATTCCATCTTTTGAGTAAATATAATCCTGATGCATATCTTACATGGGGAGATGGAAGTAGAACAACGTTTTTGCATGCTTAAAATATCCTAAGAATATGCGTGTTAGTGCTGCTACATGTGAATTTACTAAATTGCTTCCCTTTGGTGGTGAATGCAGTATTGTAACCGTTTAAATCCTACTACTATTCCTAGTACTTGAATTTGCTTTAAAAAGCTTCACTTATGCGTGTTGCGTTTTGTACCTCCCACTTATCAGCGTGATTTACTAAAGAATCTAACTGCGTTTAGAGCAAGGAAAAATTCTGTGAAGAGTATTACTCGGGAATTATAGCGAGGGATGGTTGGTTGTGGTCTTGTTGAATCTAATGAACAAATGCTTGCACGTTTCTTTGGTGTGGTTAAACAAGATATAGCACATTCGGCATATTAGAATTTATAAGGAATATAATTCTATCACTCGTTTGTTTCATCTTGCCGCGCAAAGCTGAGCGTACGAAAGTGCAGGATCGCCAAACACCATGGAGGAGGACTAATAATTCTGCAGGGTGCACATCCACTTGGACATCCAGACAATCGAGCGCCTCCCTCGTGATCTAGCATACCCAGCTACTACCACATCCAGTACCTACAAGATTTCGGCTGCTCCTCCACCATCATCCAATGCTCCTGGTAAGTAGTGCATCTTCTATGGGCTTCCACGGGTAAGACAAAAGGATATACAATGCCGCAAGTCTTTGGGGTTTTGGTCATATTGAAGGCAGTGCACAACACATACGATGTGATGATGATGGTCTTGAGAAGATGGTACGTCTGATTCAGCGAGTGACTTTAGTGAAGATACACTTGGCTTGCTTATTTACGCTGAGACAGAACAGATTCTAATCTTGATGAAGAAATGACAGAGGTAATGGGGCTGAAAATTGGCTGGCGATCAATACAAGGAAGCTTGAAATTACAGCGTGTGTTGAAGGTGTGCAATTGAGCAAATCTGAGCAAGATCAGCGCCACAGCAACCTTGTTCCAAACACGCATTGGTGTTGTCAAGGGATAAAGAGCTATCTGGATCATCATTGATGGAGGGAGTTGTAATAATCACGGCTAGATGTTGACATGGTAGAGAAGCTTGCGCTTCCCACAAGACAACGCCCACATTCATATTACATCCAATGGTTTGAGTTCTCGCCATAAGATCAAAGGTAACAAACGATGCAGATGCAACGTGCATTTTACTATTGGTACATATTCTGATTTTGTTGATTGTGATGTTGTACCTACTGCAAGCTTGTTCTTTGTTACTTGGTAGACCATGTGCAATTTGATAGAGAATCTATTCATAATGGCAAAACTAATCACTATTCTCTTATGCATGATGGAAAGAAAATTGGTTCCTAAAACCTATGACTCCGGTGAAACCAGATTTTAAAGATGATCTTGCTAGAGCTAGTAGAGCTAAAAGCGGGGAGAAAAATAAAAGGTGAGAATCAGATTGTTGCTGTAGATTTTATACCACCAAAGAACACTAAATCTGATTCTACACACATGCTACTGAAATTAGTTTGAGAGAGTCCATGTATGCTTGCAAATAAAATTGAGTATTCTTGAACTAGATGTAAACAATACTCAATGTTGCAATTAATACTGCCAAGAGGGTTTTTTGTTGTTTCATTTGAGGATATGCCTCCTTCTTTGCCACTGCGCTATTGCTAACCTTTTGTACGAGGAATATGAGGGGCGTCTTTTCCCATTGAGCTGCCACGGGACTACCTCCTATTAGAGGTGAGCACCAAATTGATCTAATTCCTGGTGCCACGTTGTATACTTGGCCATCATACTGAAGAACCAATCCGGAGGAGACAAAGGAGATATATTATGGAATTCAGGAACTACCGGCCGGTGATCATATTAAGTGAGTCCCTTAGCCTGTCTTTGTTCCTATTATTTTAATTTTAAATGTGGTTTCTTGGCGCATGTGTCTTGATTGTGGAAGTATCAATAATATTACTATTAGATATGTCATCCCTATTCCATGTTTAGATGACATGCTTGATGAATTGAGTGGCTACATGTTTTCTAAAAGTTGATTTGCGTAGTGGTTACCACAGTTCATTATAAAATTAGGAGATGAATGGAAAACAGCATTTAAACTAAGTTCGGTTTATATGAGTGGTTATTAATGTTGTTTTAGTTTAACTAATGCACCTAGCACTTTCATGAGATTAATGAGCAATTTTGCGATGCTGCTTTCATTGGGCCGTTTTGTGGTAGTCTACTTTTGATGATATTCGATTTATAGCAAATCTTTAGAGGATCATTTGGACCATTTACGTCTTTTGTTTCAATGCTTTACGTGATGCACGTTTGTTTGGTAACCTTGAGAAGTGCACCTTTGCACCAATGGGATTCACGTTTCTTGGCTTTATGTTGTTACATCCGCGAGGGTATTGAAGTGGATCCAGCCAAGTTGAAGCGTAGTGAAATTGGCATGACCAAAGCGGTCACACTGGTGAGGAGTTTTCTTGGCCTCGCTGGACTTATAAGTAGCTTTGTCAAGACTTTGGATCAGTGCCGGCGCCTTGTTGAATAGGCTTACCAGAAGGATGTGCCCCACACTTTGTTTGACGCTTTACAACAACGAGGCCTTACGTCTTCTTGAAGATAAGCTAACTTTTATGCTCCTTCTCCAACTTACGATTTTACTAAGACTTTGAGCTTGAATGTGATGCTAATTAGGTGGTTTGGGAGGTGTTATTACAAGAGGAGAAAAACCTGTTTTATTTTAGTGAGAAATTGAGTGGGGCTGATACGAACTATTCTACTTATGATAAAGAATTATATCGTTGGTTAGGACATTGAAACTTGGCAACATTATCTATTTCTAAAATTTGTTATACATTACGATCATGAATCTTTGAAGCTATTAAGTAGTCAAAATAAGTTGAATCGTGGCATGCAAAGTGGGTTGAATTTATTGAGTCTTTTTCCTTATGTTATCAAACCTGAAGGAAAGATAATATTATTGCTGATGCTTTGTCGTGGTTATGCTGTTATCTCGCTTGACTTCAAAATATTTGGATTAGAAACTATTAAGGTGTAATATGTGCATGATGCTGAATTTAAACATGTGTTGCGAATTGTAGAGATGGTAGAACATGGAACAAGTTAGAGTAGTCAATGATGGTTGTGTTTAGGTCTTCAACAAACTATGCATTCCGGATGGATTCTGTTAGTCTTTGTTGTTATTTGAGTAGCATGGAGGAGATTGATGGGACACTTTGGTGTCGAAGGCGGAGGATGTTCTTACTTTACACTTCTTTGTGCATTATGCGTCGAGATGTTGAAGCGTTGTGTACTATTTGCTACTTGTCCAGCTAAGTCCATGCTTAATCCACATGGTTTATATGCCTCTTCTTTTGTTCTAGTGTTCCTTGGAAGGATATTTCTATGGACTTTGTTTTGGGATTGCACGACCACCGAGAGGGGAGGGATAGTATTTTTTGTTGTTGTGGATCGGTTTTTTCGAAGATGGCACTTTATTCCTTGTCATAAAGCGGATGATCTGCTCATGCGTTTGTTCTTCGTGAAAGTGTTGGTTTGCATGAATACCGTACTATTGTTCGATGCATTGATACTAAATTTCTTGTACTTTTGGAGATGTTTATGAATGAAGTTGGGGACTAAATTGCTGTTTAGTACTACATGTCATCCCAAGCGATGATTGGAGCTGAAGTAGTAAATAGAAACTTTGTCCTACTACTTTAACGAGAAATTTTGTTTAAAGAAATTAAAATTGGCGGGAAGAAGTGTTTACCTCATATAGGAATTGCTTATAATGGATTGCTGCATTCTACCACAAAGATGTCTTGGATTTGAGATCGTCTATGGTTTTAATTTCCTGTTTTTTAAGCCAGGTTGTGCCTTTACCTACTTGACTGTAACTTATAATTTGGATCTTACACATACGCTGAAATATTAAACTTGCATAAGACTACTAAAAGATAACATGAACATATGAATGCTAAGTATAAACTTCTTGGGGATAAAGGAGAAAAGCATGTTGTGTTTGATATTCAGAATCTTGTTTGGTTACATTTGCACCAGAATCGCTTTCTGATTTACAGTCTAAGTTAATGCACTTTGCTGCTGGTCCCTTTAAGGTGTTAGAAAAATAAATGATAATATATAAACTTGAGTTGCTATGATTTGGTAGTTTAATCCTATATTTAACATTAACGATTTGACCTTACTTTGGTGAGGAAGATGAGATTAGCGTCGGGGCGACCTCTCAATTCAGAAGGGGAGCATGATGTGGACATCCTTCTGTTAGCCCTGGCAGATTTGTACACATCTACACATACAAGGACCCATCACAGATCTGGTACTTAACAACAACTATGGTGCTAGGTTTCTTGAACCTTCTCTATAAATGAGGAAAATATGATCTTTGCCTAAATGGATGTATTTCTTACTCTTAGGAATGATGGACCAAGCATGGATGAGAGGAATGAAACATTGGGCATGGCCATACATGGAATGGCAGCAAGTGTGTGATGATCCAAGAGAAGGCCCACGGATGAAGATTTCAGAACTTTGAGGCCACCATAATGAAAAAGGAAGAGCGGACGAAATATTCAAGATCAATACTTCTGGTCGTCCATATTTAATATGGTGCTCTTGACATAGCATATTTTATGGGCGAGACATGTAATTTTCGCTGGATTTTAATTAGCCCTTTTAGAGTCCCGTGTTGAGGGGAAAAGGACTTCTAGGGTTGAATTCGACCACCACTTCCATGGCTGGTGAAAGCCACTATTTAAATACTCCCCCATAGCCGGAGCCCCAGACTCGATTTTGTTTAGACGATAAGTTAGCCATAGTACTTAACCGCCAAGGCTTCGGCGTCGCGAGAGGCCTGTTGGCACTCGCACTATTCCAGGATCCACCTCTTCAATAAATCTTTCCTCTTAATGCATGACCCTCTTGATTACCAATAATGGTTCTTACTTGTTCTCATTTGGTAGAATTAAGACCCTCGCTGGTGAGAACGTCGTGTTCCCACATGATCGGTGGCCTCCGGGAAATTGGCCTAGCGATTGCATTGGCGCTTCGTGCTCGCCGTGTAGTCGGATCGTCGGCCGAACTCCACCAAATCGTTATTTATCTCATCGAAAGATCGGTTCTTTGCCCTAGCAGTGGTATTAGATTCGGGTTGCTTTCGGTACAATTTCTGTTTTAACCAGGTGCGTCTGTTTTACCTATACGAAAAAGCCAAAAAGCAAGTTCGGTTTAGATCCATCCCCACCTTCGTCTACCGCATTATCCTTTCGGTTTTTGCATTGTTGAATTTGTATCTACATCGTCAGCGTCAGTTACAGTCTTAGTGTCTGCGTCCCTTTTGAGTTTCGGTTACGATCATACTAGTCATACCGTGATCACCGCCACCATATTCACTTCTACCCGGCCACCATAAACCTAAACACTCATACCAGCCTTCCCCTAAACAGATCAGATACTATCTGCAAATTGAGGTGTATTTCTGAATTCTTTTGACTTTCCTTTCGCTAACAAGTGTTCAGCTAAGTAAAATTACGACTCGGTTGATGCGTAAATTAAACAAAAAAATATGCAGAACACTTCTAGAAAAAAAATTACAGCTATACTGGTTTTAGGCCCGAAGTCACTATACTTTTGACGTTAATATTTTTTGGCACCGAAGCAGCGCTTTGGAGCAAGCAAGGTAGATTTTTTAAAGGCAACCTATTTTTGGGCTAGTGAATGGTACTCACCATCATGGTAGTTTTGCATCTCGGTTCAATTTTCGAGGGTGCCATATCATCATACATTGCTTGTTTGTATTGGCGACGATGACATCGTTGATGATCTGGTGGCGTCTCAAGCTGATCAGCCTGGACGGCCACCGGTACCATGCAATTTGAGCATTCTTTCCAGCTTTTGCATTGCTGTTTGATAATTGCTAACCCCTTGCAGCCTTCCGAGGAAGCTCCCTGAGATATTCTCCGTGCGGTGTCTCGACTCAAATGGCCAACTGGTTCAATCCTAAGGCCCGCGAGTCCTGTGATTTTGTCGCCTTTTCACCTTTGTTTGGTAGAAACTTGTAAAACTTCTTATTTAGCAGCGAATTACAGCGTGACTTCCACCATCTTTCGTGGTATATAGTGCTTTTTAAGGACTAACCATGGCGAGATGCCGCGGAACCACCTTACGATGACGAACAAGAACTACATACCACTTCTCCGCGCTCTTGATCCAGTCGCCGAAGAAGCTGATGAATCTGGCGCCCTAGGAGTTTGACACCAAAGCTCCTGCGCCATGGTTCGTCGATGGACTACAATCTGTATCAAGCGAATTCGGTTCAAAGGAATTTGAACGAATTGCCGCTTCCCGCACCCGCACCGCACCCACACATAGCACAAAGCGGCGATCCGGTCCAGGTCGGACTGCTTTAGTTCAATGCGCCGCACCAGCGGCTACCGCTCTGTTGGCCGCACACCTCGAACTTCCGTAGCGGTGCTAACTGCGGCAGACGAGCAGCGAGTGCCTTCGACCCGACGATGGCCGTCTGATTTGGCGGTTGAACAACCTCCACGGTACTGTGGCCGGGTCCCGACATTACCTATAGCAGCTGCATGCCGATGCGTGTTGATCATGTTGCCAAGCTTAAATTAAATATTCCATCTTTAGAGGATCATTTGGACCATTTATGTGTGTTTTCAATGCTTTACATTGATGCACGTTTGTTTGGTAACCTTGAGAAGTGCACCTTTTGCACCAATCGAGTTGTTTCTTGGCTATGTTGTTACATCACGTGGTATTGAAGTGGATCCAGCCAAGATTGAAGCTATTGAGAATTGGCGCATCCCAAAGACGGTCACACAAGTGAGGAGTTTTCTTGGCCTCGCTGGTTTTTATAGGCGCTTTGTCAAAGACTTTGATCAATTGGCCGCTGAATGAGCTTAGTAAGAAGGATGTGCCCTTTGTTTGGGCGACACAACAACGGGCCTTCTTCATCTTGAAAGATAAGCTAACACATGCTCCTTACTCCAACTTCCTGATTTTACTAAGACTTTTGAGCTTGAATGTGATGCTAGTGGAATTGGTTTGGGAGGGTGTTATTACAAGAGGGAAACCTGTTGCATATTTTAGTGAGAAATTGAGTGGGCTAGTCTAAACTATTCTACTTATGATAAAGAATTATATGCCTTGGTTCGGACATTAGAAACTTGGCAACATTATCTATGGCCTAAAGAATTTGTTATACATTCGATCATGAATCTTTGAAGCATATTAGTCAAGCTAAGTTGAATCGTCGCATGCAAAGTGGGTTGAATTTATTGAGTCTTTTCCTTATGTTATCAAACACAAAAGGGTAAAGATAATATTATTGCTTTGATGCTTTTGTCGCTACTGTTATACTTTGTTATCTCAACTTGACTTCAAAATATTTGGATTAGAACCTATTAAGGAACAATATGTGCATGATGCTGAATTTAAAGATGTGTTGCAGAATTGTAGAGATGGTAGAACATGGAACAAGTTCGTCGTCAATGATTGATTTTTGTTCCGTAACAAACTATGCATTCTGGATAGTTCTGTTCTTCTTTTGTTGTTACAGGAGGCACATGGAGGAGGATTGATGGGACACTTTGGTGTCAAGAAGACGGAGGATGTTCTTGCTGCACACTTCTTTTGGCCACGTATGCGTCGAGATGTTGAGCGATTTGTGGCACGCTGCACTACTTGTCAAAAAGCTAAGTCTCGCCTTAATCCACATGGTTTATATATGCCTTTTCCTGTTCCTAGTGTTCCTTGGGAGGATATTTCTATGGACTTTGTTTTGGGATTGCCACGAACACAGAAGGGGAGGGATAGTATTTTTGTTGTTGTGGATCGGTTTTCTAAGATGGCACACTTTATTCCTTGTCATAAAACGGATGATGCTGCTCATATTGCTGATTTGTTCTTTCATGAAATTGCAGATTTGAAGCCTTACTTTGGTGAGGAAGATGAGATTGCGCCGAGGACGACTTCAATTCAAGAAGGGGAGCATGATGTGGACATCCCTTCTATTAATACAACCGTTGTACCTACAGCTACACACATACAAGGACCCATCACAAGATCTCGTGCCAAACAACTTAACTATCAGGTACTTTCCTTTCTTGGAACTATTCCTCACATAAATGAGAATATGATGCTGCCTAAATCAGATGTATTTCTTACTCTTAGGAATGATGGACCAAGCATGGATGAGAGGGACAAGCATTGGAGCATGGCCAGGCATGGGGATGGCAGCAAGCGTGTGATGATCCAAGAGAAGGCCACGGATGAAGATTTCCGAACTTTGAGGCCACCATAATGAAAAAGGAAGGCTTGGACGAAATATTCAAGATCAATACTTCACGAATTCGTCCATAGCTTAATATGGTGTTGCGACACCTTTATTTTGGGCCAGGCCCATGTAATTTTCGCAGGATTTTAATTAGCCACTTTTTAGAGTCCGTATTTGAGGGGAAAAGGACTTCTAGGGTTGGATTCGGCCACCACTTCCATGGCTGGCCGAAACCCCACCTTTTCGCCTTTAAATACTCCCCATAGCCAACCCCCTAGACTCGGATTTTGTTTAGACATTAAGTTAGCCATAGTCGCAACTTCGCCAAGGCTTGAGCGTCGCAGAGGCCTCTTGTACTTCGCACCTATTCATGATCCCACCTCTTCAATAAAGCTTTCCTCTTAATCCGCAATATCTTGATGGCAATATTGGTTCTTACTTGTTCTCGATTTCAGGTAGGAATTAAGACCCTCGCTCGTCAGACTGATCGTGTTCCCACAGGATCGGTAACCTCCAGGAGATTGGCCTAGCGATTGCATTGGCGCTCGTGCTCGCACGTGTAGTCGGATCGTCAAGCCCGAACTCCACCAAATCGATTATCTTCATCTCATTGAAAGATCGGACACCTTTGCCCTATCATCAACCCATTTTGCGTGCCTTTTACTCAAATTGGCTTGGCCCTTAAGATACTTCAACGACTCATGGTCAGAATGGATGATAAATTCTTTGGGCCAAAGATAGTGTTGCCACACTTGAAGAACTCGAACCAAGGCAAAAAGTTCTTTGTCATAAATGGGATAGTTAAGGCGTGCGCCATCAAGTTTCTCACTATGGTATGCAATAGGACGCCCATTTTGCATAAGGACGCCACCAATGCCAATACCACTATCGTCACATTCAATCTCAAAGGTTTTTGTAAAATCTGGTAATGCAAGAAGTGGTGCTTCGGTGAGCCTCGTTTTGAGCTCATCAAACGCCTTTTGTTGTGCTTTTCCCCAAACGAATGTGACATTTTTCTTGGTCAGTTCGTTGAGGGGGCAAGCAATGGTAGAAAAGTCTTTCACAAAACGACGGTAAAAGCCAGCCAAACCATGAAAACTACGAAGTTCACTAACATTGGTAGGGATGGGACAATCTCGTATGTCCTTAACTTTTGAGACATCAACTTCAATGCCATTAGAAGACACAACAAAACCAAGGAAAATCAGCTTGTCTTTTGCAAAAGTGCACTTTGGGAGATTAGCATAAAGTTTTTCATGACGAAGGATTTGTAGGACCTCCTTAACATGAGTAACATGCTCCTCTAGTGACTTGCTATAGACAAGCATGTCATCAAAGTAAACAACTACACTCTTCCCAATGAGAGATCTCAAGATGTGGTTCATGAGGCGCATGAAGGTTGATGGGGCATTTGATAAGCCAAAAGGCATAACCAACCATTCATAGAGACCAAGCTTGGTCTTGAAGGCGGTTTTCCACTCATCACCTTCAGCCATGCGAATTTGATGGTAACCACTACGAAGATCAATTTTCGAAAATGTAGTGGCTCCACATAAATCATCAAGCATGTCATCAAGACGCGGTATAGGATGTCGATAACGCACGGTGATAGCATTGATTGGACGGCAGTCCATGCATAACCGCAACGTATCATCCGTTTTTGGAACTAGAATCACGGGGACCGCGCTTGGGCTAGTGCTTACTTGGATCAAACCTTTGGAGACGAGTTGGTTGATTTGACGTTCGATCTCCTTTGTCTCTTCCGCTTAGGCGTCACGCGGCGCGGTTTGGGAGCGGTGCGCCGGGTATGAGGTCGATGCGGTGCTCGATTCCACGAAGAGGAGGAAGGCCATGAGGAAGCTCTTCGGGAAATACATCTTGGAATTCCTACAAAATAGCCATCAAAGGAGGAGGAACATTTGTCAAGTCGTTAGTTCCTTGCGCTAGTCCCTTGCATACAAGGACATAGTGCAAGATGGATGGGTTGTTCCGCACTTCTCTCATCTCACTTTTGGTGGCAAGAAGAACACTCTTAGTTTTTCCACTCGAGTTTGGCTTGTAGATCTCACTCACTATGGTGTGGTTCTCTCGCTCACCACTCTTCTCACTAGGTGTTTTTGTGTATTGCGCCCTCGCTAAAGCCTTTGCATTGTCCGCAATTATTTGGCTAGGAGTCATTGGTTGCAACACGCAAGTTTTATCGAGCCATTTGAAGGTATAAGTGTTTGAGTGACCATCATGCAAAGCACGCTTGTCATATTGCCACGGCCTTCCGAGCAACATATGGCAAACCGTCATTGGGACCACGTCACATTCCACCGTGTCCTTGTAGGGCCCAATTGAGAACGTTACCGAGACGGTGTGCTTGATCTTGACGGATCCTTGGTCACTTAGCCATTGGATATGGGACGGGTGTTTATGCGGATGGAGGGTGAGGCTGAGTTTCTCACACAATTCCGTGCTTGCAAGATTGTGGCAACTCCCTCCATCGATGACAACTTTGATGGACTTCCCATTGATGCCGGCACGAGTTTGGAAGATGTTCGAGCGTTGGTATTCATTCTCATTGGCTTGTGTAGTTAAGACCCTTGTGACCACAAGCGATGGACTTGCGTCATGCTCACACACAAGAAGTTCTTGGTCCTCTTCCAAATGTTGCCTTGCCATGGCTTCCTTGACCCTTGCATCAAACTCTTCTTTATTCAAGTATTCTTCATCGCCGTTGTCATGGATGAACAAAACTTTCTTGTTTCCACATGCATTCGACTTGTGCCTTTAGCCTCCACACTTGTAGCATTCACCATTGAATGGTTGATCATCCCTTGTGTTTTTGCCACTTGGGGGCTGTTTTCCTTGAGGGAGAGTTGGCTTGAAGGGAAGCTTTGTGGTACTTGAGGAGCTTCCACTTGGTGTTGTTGGAGTAGTGGTTGGTGCTTGCTTGTAGGTGAAGTACGTCTTTGGCTTGTTGTACTTGATGTCCTCTTGCACTTGACGCCTTCATGCGATGTGCACAAGCTCAACCATGTTGTTGTACTTTTGGAACTCGGTGATGCGCTTGATGGGATGGTTCAAGCCATTGAGGAAGCGTGCCATTGTTTGTTCATCTCGCTCTTCAATGTTGGCACGGATCATGTTGAGCTCCATTTGCTTGAAGTACTCTTCGACGGTCTTTGTCCCTTGACTAAGCGTTTGAAGCTTGTTGAAGAGGTCACGCGTGTAGTGTGAAGGAACAAAGCGGGATCTCATATGGGCCTTCATATCTTGCCAAGTTGAGATTGGAGGCTCTTCTTTTGCTTCTCGAGCGAGTTGGACTTGTTCCCACCAAAGGTTGGCATACTCATCAAACTCGAGGGATGCCATGGCCATCATCTTCTCATTGCTATAGTTGTGCATGCGGAAGATCTTGTCGACCTTGAGTTCCCACGAGAGATATTCCTCGGGTTCATTGGAACCGGTGAACTTGGGCATGGTGAATTTGAGCTTGCCGAAAGTTTCTTCTCCATTGTGGTTCCGGTTGCGGCGGTTGCCATGATTTGGGCGGTCATCATCATCCGAGCTCTCATGTCTTTCTTGGTGATGGTTGCGTTGCTCTTGTGGTTGTTGAGGTGCCGCGTTTGGTGGTGGAACTTGGTTTTGACGACGAGCTTGGGGAGCTTGCTCGTTTTGTTGGCGCGGTTGAGGACGAGGAGGAGGTTGATTGTCCTCACGACGAGCTTGGGGAGCTTGCTCTTGTTCTTGACGCGGTTGATGCCGAGGAGCATTGTCTTGCGCCCTGTGGCGAGGAGGACGTCGAGCCGCATGCGCAATGGGCTACTCTTCTTCTTCTTGGTGTAGAGGAGGCTCGTCATGACCATCATGTTGCCGACGTGGACGATCATGTCGATGATGATGCCTTGGAGGATCTACGAGTGCGTCACGTCGACGGTGATCTTGTTCGTCCTCTTCGGGTGCTTCACTTGTTGTTGAAAGGACATGTCGATGGCGATGGGCTTGGTGGTCCATGTGAGGTTGCTCTTGTTGAATCACAAGTGCCCTTGGTTGTGGCCGGTTCGCTTCACGTCATGGAGGTCTTGCGGAGAGGTCACCATCATAGCTTGACGTTGCGGCGTGTCGCGGAGATGGTACCGCTTGAGAAGAGCTCATGGATTGAAGAACGGGTCCATCCCGGTGCCTTGAAGCATGACGGCGAGGTGCACTTGATTCACTTGAGGAGTGCCGAGATGAGCTTGAGTCGCGCGAGCGTGGCCTTGCTAGTCCATCAATGAGGCGTTGAAGCTTCTCATCCGTTGAGGCGAGTGCACGACCAAGAGCTTCATTTTGATGACCGAGGTTGTGTTGCATGGCATGCATTTGGCCACGGACTTCTTCGAAGCGGTTGTCGATGTTCTCGAATTCCACACGGGCCTCGCTAAATTGTTCGTCTTGGCGCCGCTCAAGAGCTTCACAACGGTAGTTGAATTCTCCTCGGACCTTCCAATGGTCCCATCTTGTCATGAATTGTGTGTCGTCCTCCGGAGGTTGTGGTGGTTGGGACGGCTATCCATTCTTGTCCATGATGCAAAGCCAACAAGGGTTGTATATGGAGAATAAGGGTGCATAGAGTTAGCCTTTTACCTCACCTTGGAGATTATATCAAACTAATTGCCACACAAATGAGCGAACAGCGTGCAAAGTGAAATGGGCAAGAAACTCACACACAAAAATGCTACAACTCTCAAAAGCTTTTGGTGGAAGGTTAGGATTGTGGAAAACCAAATGAAACGATCCAAGCAAAAGGTTATTGTTCTACGTGGTAAAGAACCAAAGATCAAAAGCAAAAGGATACGATCTACAAAAACACGGAAAACGCACACGTGGAGAAAAACGGGGTTAGCACGACTATGAAAATGAGCACAAAAGGTCCTAATGAAGACTACGCTCGGTTGTCGTGCCAACTCAAGGAGAGACCACAACTCGTTTTCCCAAAGAGGATAAGCAATAGATTTGTGCACTTGCCTTGGTGCGCTCTTTTTTCTCTCTTTCTTGGCTTACAAGCTTGGTATTCTCTTTGTATTGGGAGACTATGTATCTTTTTCTTTTTCTCTTTTTTTTTGATTCTTTTCCTTTTTCTCCCTTTCTATGCTACTATGTTAACTTTTGTATTTGGCCTCGCACTCTCACTTTCCGAAGGCAAGTGCACAATGCTTAGACAAACACAAAATGAGTTGCTCTCATAGGATAGATACACACAAAGGAAGATATTGGGGCTGTCAAAGGGGCGCAAGTTATACCTTTGGTATTGTTGACGACTTGCAACCATTGGTGGGGGATGATGTTCGAGTGTCACGGTGTCGATGAGCGCGGGTGACTTTGATGCGGAAGCTTGTGTTAAATTGGTGACAAACACGCGAAACACGAACAAATTAAAGATGGAAAGTCAGCCAACGAAGTTGAGGTGTCAAGACAAGAAGGAAAACCTTACATGGCGCTTTTGGCGCGCGGTAATCCGGATGGCTAGGTACCGCTGTTGGAGCAAGGGTAGTACCGCTTGGTCACGTAACAGTCCAGAACGAGATCCAAAATTCGTGGACCAAAACTCAAATTCGTGGGAAATCTGACCGAAAGGCTGGGCTAGGAACAACAGGGGCTATAGATCGACTCCAAAAGCAACAGATCTATGGACCAAAACCACGAAAAACTCACCAAATCCAAAGATCGATCCGAAGGCAAATTGGGGCTCTTTTGGTGGGATTTTCGATTTTAAGGGGGATAAAGAAAAATTGGGGGGAAATTCGTGATTAACCTTGCTCTTGATACCAGATGTTATGGGGTAACCCCTTGGGGTGGCCCGATCTTTCACGAATCTCCGCGGGAATCGAGGGTAAAGCGGTGGAAGGGGAAAGGGGATGGAATCCACGAACACACGCCACGAAGAACCCGATGAACTCACGCACACAAAACACGATACACGCCGATAACTCACGCCGGTGGCAACCGGTCCAACATAATCTCTAGGATCGGTGTTGGGCGAAGCTCTCTCTCCACACCAACAACGGGGGACGAGGTGCTTGGTGAGATCTTGACGACTTTGGGGCGAGAAACCGAGAACCCAAGGCCTTGTACAACTTGAACGCACTAGGCAAGATCCAAGAGGGGGGTGGATAATCCGGTGCTCCTCGGTAGGAGCATGAGACCAATAGATGTAAGTTCCTCAAAGGGTTTCCTTAATCTATTATTATCCAAGTCTAGGGTTTACAATGGAGGGTGGGGGCTATATATAGGCCAACCACATAAACAGGGGTATTTTGGGAACAAATAGCGAAATATAGAGAGGATTACAAGGCGCTGGGCCGTCATAACACGATCAGGTTCTGTGTCATCCGGTAGTACCGGTCCAGCACGTCCGGTAGTACCAGTCAGCCGGTAGTACCGCTTCCTGGCCCGGTAGTACCGCTTGTCGACCTGGGACTTCCGCTGGAGTCTTCTGTTGGTGGCGGTAGCAGGGGCGGTAGTGCCGTCGTCCGGTAGTACCGGGTCCTGGGCCGGTAGTATCGCCAGTGACAGAGAGTATTTGGCTTCGGTCGGTGTTGTCTGTTGGTGGCGGTAGCAGAGGGCGGTAGTGCCGCCGGGCGGTAGTACCGGTCGCCAGGTCCGGTAGTACCGCTGGCGACAGAGAGCATTTGGTCTCTTCCGCGGGTGCTCCTCCATTCTGTGGGTCCTTCTCTTCGTACCTGATGATGCACAAGGTATGCGTATGAAGTAGCAGGCCGTCCAAGGGTGTATCGAAGTCACACAAGGAGAGGAGCGAGTTCACCTTAGCTTGAAGGAGTTTGGCTCGGGCGCGAGTCATGGGTCCACTTGGGGGGCTCGTAGGAGTAGATGTAGTAGCGGTCGTAGGACGGGCTGCATCAGACTATGGAGCACTACACCGACAATGGCTCCACATGCTTGGGCGATACGGAGTACTACACCAACAATTACTCCCGAAGCATGGATGACTTCGAGTGCGACATCGACGACGCCTCGCCAAGCATGGAGGACATAGAGAAATTCATCGAGTTTGATGGCTCCTCCAAGAGCCATGAAGAATTCCCCCACCGCGTGGAGATGGAAGCCTACTATGCCAAGCAAGAGGAGGCGCATCATCAAGATTCCATGACCTTCAAGGCCAAGCATGCCACACCAAAAGCAACACCTACTTCGATGATCCACCTCCAAGGCGACAAGTGCCACCACCTAGATGGCGTCAAGCGCCACCATCTCCAAGGCGCAAAGCTCCATCACCTCCAAGGCGCCAAGCTCCACCATCTCCAAGGCGCCAAGCTACATCAACTCCAAGGCGCCAAGCTCCAACTCCTATCCAAACAAGAGTGGCATCCAAACATCATATACATCAAGAGGCGCCAAGAAACAAGAATCTTCATCGACAAACATCCTCTCATGAGCATCGCCACCATAAGGAGGATACAAGAAATTTTCTAAGGCATCTTCGCCACCAAGACGAAGAATTCATGATGAGCACCAACCATAATGCTCAATCAAGCTCAAGAAGGCACCATAAGCACAAGAAGAGTGCCAAGGCAAATGATCACCGTCGCGAGCGTCATGTGGATGACCAAGTGCTTCACCAACATCAACCATCGGCAAGGCTCGCTAATGACCTTCGTTGACACCGTCACAAGGCACCTTCAACTACTAGTGCCACCACCAAAATGGCACCAAGCGCAAGCCTTCATCCACGCCATCAAGCTTCGATGCCTACGCTTGACTTCCACGACCTCGCCAACGAGGAAAATGTAGACCTCTACTTTGCCAAGTTGGATAGCATGAGCCTACCTCCACCACTACTACAAGATGGCCACAAGACGGTCGAGCATGGGATTTTCCCTTCGACCATGGAGGCGAGCAATGATGTCCATCTTATGGCATCCAACCTTGAAGGCGACAAGGTCAAGAATGGTGAGCATGGGATTTTCCCTTCACCAAAGGAGGCGCTTGGAGTTGAGGAACCCGAGCCTACCCCTATAAGCTTGAGTGATGATGTGGTACCAATCCCATGTGAGTATGAGAGCCACTTAGCCCACTTGAGTGAGAACAAGAGTGAGATGAGTGACTCCACCTTATGTGAGATTGAGTGCTTCCACTTTGAGGGCATGAGTGATACACCGAGTGAGTTGAGAGTGGTAGTTGATAGGTCAAGTGAGACCATTCCTATTTCTCACAACTTACCCTCTACCTCTAGTGTGTTCTCTTATGTTGTGATAGGTTCCATGGATGAAGAAGCGCCAAGCCATGAAGCAATGATGCCTCAATTGGAGAAGATGTACATGGTGCACGAAGATGATGCTACGCCATGGCTACATCAAGAAAACGAAGTCGTCCACAAGGAGGCCACTACTTCCACAACACCCACTTCATATGAGAGGTATGACCAAGGTAAAAATAAGGGTGTTGATGATGCCATGATCCCACTAGTGGACATGATGAATTGTGAGGATATGCATGCTATGGATAATACTTGTGACATTACATATGCTTCATTCATATTCCTTGGGGTGGCCCGATCTTTCACGAATTCCACGAGAAACGAGGGGAAAGCGGTGGTCGGGGGAAGAAGGGGATGAAAACCACGAACACACGCACACAAAACACGATACACGCCGATCTCTCACGCCGGTGGCAACCGGTCCAACATAATCCCTAGGATCGGTGTTGGGCGAAGCTCTCTCTCCACGCCAACAACGGGGGACGAGGTGCTTGGTGAGATCTTGACGACTTGGGGGCGAGAAACCGAGAACCCAAGGCCTTGTACAACTTGAACGCACTAGGCAAGATCCAAGAGGGGGGTGGATAATAGGGTGCTCCTTGGTAGGAGCATGAGACCAATAGATGTAAGATCCTCAAAGGGTTTCCTTAATCTATTATTATCCAAGTCTAGGGTTTACAATAAAGGGTGGGGGCTATATATAGTCCAGCCACATAAACAGGGGTAGTTTCGGAACGAAATAGGAAAATATAGAAAGGGGTACAGGGCGCTGGGCCGAACAGATGTGATCAGGTTCAGTCAGGACCGGTAGTACCGGTTGGGCATCCGGTAGTACCGGTCGCAACCGGTAGTACCGCTCCGGGGGCGGTAGTACCGCTTGCGGTCCTGGAGCTTCAGGAGTCGCTCAGAAGCGAAGCGGAGGAGGCGGTAGTACCTCCACCGGTAGTACTGTTTCGGGCCGGTAGTACCGTAGTCGTCTGGGGCGTGGAGGGGTTCCTTCTGGAGCGTCCGGTAGCTGGGTCCGGTAGTACCGCTTGCACCGGTAGTACCGGTCGCCTGGTCCGGTAGTACCGCTGGCGTCTGGCAGCGACTGGTTGCTTCCGCTCCGGTTCCTCCGTCCCTTGGGTCCTTCTCTTCGTACCTGATGATACACAGTGTATGCGTATGAAGTAGCAAACCATCCAAGGGTGTGTCGAAGTCACACAAGGAAAGGAGCGAGTTAACCTTGGCTTGGAGGAGCTTAGCTCGGGCGCGAGTCATTGGTCCACTTGGAGGGCTAGGTGTTGTAGATGGAGGTGCGTCCGTAGGACGGGCTGCATCAGACCCATAAGGCCTCCACCATGGGACTCTTGAAGAAGCAAAAGTTGGAGAGACGATTTCGGGATGAAAAGCTTGTTTTGTTTGAAAACAAAACCCGTATGCAAATAGAAATCATCAATCCCTTTGTCTATTGAACATTTCGCAAAAAGTGGTCCAAAGAAGGGGTCGGACGCATACAAAGATTTGATGTCATCAAGACCCAAGACATTTATTTCGAGTCGTGTAAGAAGGCTTGTGTTTTTGTGAGAGAAGGCGTCCGCTACCACATTTTCTTTGCCCTTCTTGTATTTGACAATGTAAGGAAAAGACTCCATGAACTCAACCCATTTGGCGTGCCTTTTACTCAAATTGGCTTGGCCCTTAAGATACTTCAACGACTCATGGTCGGAATGGATGATAAATTCTTTGGGCCAAAGATAGCGTTGCCACACTTGAAGAACTGGAACCAAGGCAAAAAGTTCTTTGTCATAAATGGGATAGTTTAGGCGTGCGCCATCAAGTTTCTCACTATGGTAAGCAATAGGACGCCCATTTTGCATAAGGACGCCACCAATGCCAATACCACTAGCGTCACATTCAATCTCAAAGGTTTTTGTGAAATCCGGTAATGCAAGAAGTGGTGCTTCGGTGAGACTCTTTTTGAGCTCATCAAAAGCCTTTTGTTGTGCTTTTCCCCAAACGACAGTGACATTTTTCTTGGTCAATTCGTTGAGGGGGCAAGCAATGGTAGAAAAGTCTTTCACAAAGCGGCCAAAAGCCACCAACCCATGAAAACTACGAAGTTCACTAACATTTGTAGGGATGGGCCAATCTCGTATGTCCTTGACTTTTGAGACATCAACTTCAATGCCATTAGAAGACACAACAAAACCAAGGAAAATCAGCTTGTCTTTTGCAAAAGTGCACTTTGGGAGATTAGCATAAAGCTTTTCATGGCGGAGGATTTGAAGAACCTCCTTAACATGAGTAACATGCTCCTCTAGTGACTTGCTATAGACAAGGATGTCATCAAAGTAAACAACTACACTCTTCCCAATGAGAGATCTCAAAATATGGTTCATGAGGCGCATGAAGGTAGATGGGGCATTAGATAAGCCTAAAGGCATAACCAACCATTCATAGAGACCAAGCTTGGTCTTGAAGGCGGTTTTCCACTCATCACCTTCGGCCATGCGAATTTGATGGTAACCACTACGAAGATCAATTTTCGAAAATATAGTGGCTCCACATAACTCATCAAGCATGTCATCAAGACGCGGTATAGGATGTCGATAACGCACGGTGATAGCATTGATTGGACGGCAGTCCATGCATAACCGCAATGTATCATCCGTTTTTAGAACTAGAATCACGGGGACCGCGCTTGGGCTAGTGCTTACTTGGATCAAACCTTTGGAGACGAGTTGGTTGATTTGACGTTCGATCTCCTTTGTCTCTTCCGGTTAAAGCGATACGCCGTGGTTTGGGAGTGGGCGCGGGTATGAGGTCGATGCGGTGCTCGATTCCACGAAGAGGAGGAAGGCCATGAGGAAGCTCTTCGGGAAATACATCTTGGAATTCCTGCAAAATAGCCATCAAAGGAGGAGGAACATTTGTCAAGTCGTTAGTTCCTTGCGCTAGTCCCTTGCATACAAGGACATAGTGCAAGATGGATGGGTTGTTCCGCACTTCTCTCATCTCACTTTTGGTGGCAAGAAGAACACTCTTAGTTTTTCCACTCGAGTTTGGCTTGTAGATCTCACTCACTATGGTGTGGTTCTCTCGCTCACCACTCTTCTCACTAGGTGTTTTTGTGTATTGCGCCCTCGCTAAAGCCTTTGCATTGTCCGCAATTATTTGGCTAGGAGTCATTGGTTGCAACACGCAAGTTTTATCGAGCCATTTGAAGGTATAAGTGTTTGAGTGACCATCATGCAAAGCACGCTTGTCATATTGCCACGGCCTTCCGAGCAACATATGGCAAACCGTCATTGGGACCACGTCACATTCCACCGTGTCCTTGTAGGGCCCAATTGAGAACGTTACCGAGACGGTGTGCTTGATCTTGACGGATCCTTGGTCACTTAGCCATTGGATATGGTAGGGGTGTTTATGTGGATGGAGGGTGAGGTTGAGTTTCTCACACAATTCCGTGCTTGCAAGATTGTGGCAACTCCCTCCATCGATGACAACTTTGATGGACTTCCCATTGATGCCGGCACGAGTTTGGAAGATGTTCGAGCGTTGGTCTTCATTCTCATTGACTTGGGTAGTTAAGACCCTTGTGACCACAAGCGATGGACTTGCGTCATGCTCACACACAAGAAGTTCTTGGTACTCTTCCAAATGTTGCCTTGCCATGGCTTCCTTGACCCTTGCATCAAACTCTTCTTCACTCAAGTATTCTTCATCGCCGTTGTCTTGGATGAACAAAACTTTCTTGTTTCCACATGCGGCCGACTTGTGTCCTTTGCCTCCACATTTGTAGCATTCACCATTGAATGGTTGATCATCCCTTATGTTTTTGCCACTTGGGGGCTGTTTTCCTTGAGGGAGAGTTGGCTTGAAGGGAAGCTTGGTGGTACTTGAGGAGCTTCCACTTGGTGTTGTTGGAGTAGTGGTTGGTGCTTGCTTGTAGGTGAAGTACGTCTTTGGCTTGTTGTACTTGATGTCCTCTTGCACTTGACGCTCGGCCTTTGATGCGATGTGCACAAGCTCAACCATGTTGTTGTACTTTTGGAACTCGGTGATGCGCTTGATGGGATGGTGCAAGCCATTGAGGAAGCGTGCCATTGTTTGTTCATCTCGCTCTTCAATGTTGGCACGGATCATGTTGAGCTCCATTTGCTTGAAGTACTCTTCCACGGCCTTTGTCCCTTGACTAAGCGTTTGAAGCTTGTTGAAGAGGTCACGCGTGTAGTGCGAAGGAACAAAGCGGGATCTCATATGGGCCTTCATATCTTGCCAAGTTGATATTGGAGGCTCTTCTTTGCTTCATGAAGCGAGTTGGACTTGTTCCCACCAAAGGTTGGCATACTCATCAAACTCGAGGGATGCCATGGCCATCATCTTCTCATTGCTATAGTTGTGCATGCGGAAGATCTTGTCGACCTTGAGTTCCCACAAGAGATATTCCTCGGGTTCATTAGAACCGGTGAACTTGGGCATGGTGAATTTGAGCTTGCCGAAAGTTTCTTCTCCATTGCGGTTCCGGTTGCGGCGGTTGCCATGATTTTGGCGGTCCTCATCATCATCCGAGCTCTCATGTCGTGCTTGGTGATGGTTGCGTTGCTCTTGCGGTTGTTGAGGTGCCGTGTTTGGTGGTGGAACTTGGTTTTGACGACGAGCATGGGGAGCTTGCTCTTGTTCTTGTTGCGGTTGAGGACGAGGAGGAGGTTGTGCATCCTCACGACGATCTTGGGGAGCTTGCTCTTGTTCTTGTCGTGGTTGATGCCAAGGAGCATTGGCTTGCGCCATGTGGCGAGGAGGACGTCGAGCCGCATGCGTAATGGGCTGCTCTCTTTCTTCTTGATGTGGAGGTGGCTCGTCATGACTATCATGTTGCCGACGTTGACGATCATGTCGATGATGACGCCTTGGTGGATCTTCGAGTGCTTCATTTCGACGGTGATCTTGTTCGTCCTCTTCGGATGCTTCACTTGTTGTTGAAAGGACATGTCGACGGCGATGGGCTTGGTGGTCCATGTGAGGTTGCTCTTGTTGAATCACAAGTGCCCTTGGTTGTGGCCGGTTCGCTTCACGTCGTGGAGGTCTTGCGGAGAGGTCACCATCATAGCTTGACGTTGCTGCGTGTCGCGGAGATGGTACCGCTTGAGAAGAGCTCATGGATTGAAGAACGGGTCCATCCCGGTGCCTTGAAGCGTGACGGCGAGGTGCACTTGATTCACTTGAGGAGTGCCGAGATGAGCTTGATTCACGCGAGTGCGGGCTTGCTAGTCCATCAATGAGGCGTTGAAGCTTCTCATCCGTTGAGGCGAGTGCACGACCAAGAGCTTCATTTTGATGACCGAGGTTGTGTTGCATGGCATGCATTTGGCCACAGACTTCTTCGAAGCGGTTGTCGATGTTCTTGAATTCCACATGGGCCTCGCTAAATTGTTCATCTTGGCGCCGCTCAAGAGCTTCACAACGGTAGTTGAATTCTCCGCGGACCTTCCAATGGTCCCATCTTGTCATGAATTGTGTGTCGTCCTCCGGAGGTTGTGGAGGTTGGGACGGCTCGCCATTCCTGTCCATGATGCAAAGCCGACAAGGGTTGTATATGGAGAAAAAGGGGTGCGTAGAGTTAGCCTTTTACCTCACCTTGGAGATTATATCAAACCAATTGCCACACAAATGAGCGAACATCGTGCAAAGTGAAATGGGCAAGAAACTCACACACCAATATGCTACAACTCTCAAAAGCTTTTGGTGGAAGGTTAGGATTGTGGAAAACCAAACGAAACGATCCAAGCAAAAGGTTATTGTTCTACGTGGTAAAGAACCAAAGATCAAAAACAAAAGGATACGATCTACAAGAACACGGAAAATGCACACGTGGAGAAAAACGGGGTTAGCACGACTATGAAAATGAGCACAAAAGGTCCTAACGAAGACTACGATCGATTGTCATGCCAACTCAAGGAGAGACCACAACTCGTTTGCCAAAAGGGGATAAGCAATAGATTTGTGCACTTGCCTTGGTGCACCCTTTCTTCTCTCTTTCTTGGCTTACAAGCTTGGTAATCTCTTTGTATTGGGAGACTATGTATCTTTTTCTCTTTTTTTTTGATTCTTTTCCTTTTTCTCCCTTTCTATGCTACTATGTTAGCTTTTGTATTTGACCTCACACTCTCACTTTCCGAAGGCAAGTGCACAATGCTTAGACAAACACAAAATGAGTTGCTCTCATAGGATAGATACACACAAAGGAAGATATGGGGTTGTCAAAGTGGTGCAAGTTATACCTTTGGTATTGTTGACGACTTGCAACCGTTTGTGGGGATGATGTTCGAGTGTCGAGGTGTCGATGAGCGCGGGTGACTTTGATGCGGAAGCTTGTGTTAAGATGGCGACAAACACACGAAACACGAACAAGCTAAAGGGGAAAAAGTCAGCAAACGAAAATGAGGCGTCAAGAGAGAAGAAAATGTTTCTGTGGCTGGCGGTAGTACTGACGGCGGTAGTACGACGGCGATCAGTAGTACCGCTGGTCGCAGAACAAGAACGAGGCCAAGATCCACTTGACACAAACCTCAAATTCGTGGGAATCTGACCGAAAGGCTGGGCTAGGAACAATCAGGGGCTATAGATCGACTCCAAAAGCAACAGATCTATGGACCAAAACCACGAAAAACTCACCAAATCCAAAGATCGATCCGAAGGCAAATTGGGGCTCTTTTTGGTGGGATTTTCGATTTTAAGGGGGATAAAGAAAAATTGGGGGGAAATTCTTGATCAACCTTGCTCTTGATACCAAGATGTTAAGGGGTAACCCCTTGGGGTGGCCTGATCTTTCACGAATTCCACGAGAAACAAGGGGAAAGCGATGGTCGGGGGAAGAAGGGGATGAAAACCACGAACACACACACACAAAACACGATACACGCCGATCTCTCACGTCGGTGGCAACCGGTCCAACATAATCTCTAGGATCGGTGTTGGGCGAAGCTCTCTCTCCACGCCAACAACGGGGGACGAGGTGCTTGGTGAGACCTTGACGACTTGGGGGCGAGAAACCGAGAACCCAAGGCCTTGTACAACTTGAACGCACTAGGCAAGATCCAAGAGGGGGGTGGATAATAGGGTGCTCCTTGGTAGGAGCATGAGACCAATAGATGTAAGATCCTCAAAGGGTTTCCTTAATCTATTATTATCCAAGTCTAGGGTTTACAATGGAGGGTGGGGGCTATTTATAGGCCAACCACAAAAACAGGGGTATTTTCGGAACAAATAGCGAAATATAGAGAGGGTTACAAGGCGCTGGGCCGACTTAACACGATCAGGTTCTGTGTCGTCCGGTAGTACCGGTCCAGCTCGACCGGTAGTACCGGTCAGCCGGTAGTACCGCTTCCTGGCCCGGTAGTACCGCTTGTCGTCCTGGGACTTGCGCTGGAGTCGTCTGTTGGTGGCGGTAGCAGGGGGCGGTAGTGCCGTGGCCCGGTAGTACCGGATCCGGGGCCGGTAGTACCGCCAGTGACAGAGAGCATTTGGCTTGCGCTGGTGTCGTCTGTTGGTGGCGGTAGCAGAGGGCGGTAGTGCCGCTGGGCGGTAGTACCGGTCGCCAGGTCCGGTAGTACCGCTGGCGACAGAGAGCATTTGGTCTCTTCCGCTGGTGCGCCTCCGTCCTGTGGGTCCTTCCCTTCGTACCTGATGATGCACAAGGTATGCGTATGAAGTAGCAGGCCATCCAAGGGTGTATCGAAGTCACACAAGGAGAGGAGCGAGTTCACCTTAGCTTGAAGGAGTTTGGCTCGGGCGCGAGTCATGGGTCCACTTGGGGAGCTCGTGGGGGTAGATGTAGTAGCGGTCGTAGGACGGGCTGCATCAATATGCTTCATTCATATTCCCATGTGATGCTTTGCCTTTGCATAATATTGCTCATGTGGAATTGTTTGATTGCGATACCATTGCCATAAACATGCCATGCTATGCATCTTGTGTGTATCCTCCAATTGCTATGGACATGCTTTGTCATGCTAGTCATTCAATTTTTCCTGTTGCTTGCAATAAGATGAATGCTTGCTATTTCACTTGTTTTGCTTGCAACAATGTTGACCACATGCGTTATAATGAGATATCCCCCATAGCTTTCTCAATTTTTGGAGATTTTGATGATTGCCATGATAAGCATGTTACCCACTTGCATACTCACCATGCATCTATTTCATACTTAATTGACATTAATGGTGATGTGCACAAGAAGAGATACATCATGATGGATGATGTTTATGTCTACCATGCACACACGTTCTTCCTTTTGTGTTTGATGTGTGTAGGTACCCGCATTATCATGTCAACCTCGGTTGAGCACGAGTTGAAAAAAAGAGCTCTTGAGAGCATCCCACAAATGAGTTCAAGATCGAACCCAACTCTGATACCTTTTGCATGCTTTGCATCTTTCATGTTGGCAAATTGCTCTTTCCTATGGTTTGATTGCAAGCATGTTAATGGTATTATCTCCCCTTGTGGCATTCATGTTTCTTCGCTTTTAGATAATGATGTTTTGTGTGTTCTAACACAATTGTTGAACATTTTCTCTTTCCGATGTTTTGTGTGCAACCACAATTCCTTTAAGAGCATGTATTGTCATGAGAGCTTCCAAGAATCTCGTCTTGTTGTTGCAACAAACATAAGGACCACTTGCTCTTTCTTTTGGTTTGTTTGCGAACACGTTACTTTGGCTTCCGCTTGGGATACTCATATTCCCATGATATTTGATATCGATGATTTGTGTGTGACATCCAACATGTCGAACAATTTCTCTTTCCAATGGTTGGTTGGCACACATAATGATGTTGTTTTGGATATTCTTCCTTTTGTGTTTTTGCCAAATTCTCCTAACTTTGCATCAAATATGTTGATCAAATTTCTATTCGATTTCTTTGAGTGCCCCACTACTATGTTATATGGAGTTTTTGAGTTTCCACATTTGGATGATGTTCAAACGATTTCCATGCACTTTGACCTTGCATATGCATCCCATTTGCTATACATGCATTGTACTAATAGTGTTGTGAACAAGAATGGACATGCCACATTTGACATGCTCCTCTATCACGCACGAAAATATTTTGCTTGGTCTTTGTTGTGTGAAGGTACAAGTGCATACACGTCAACCTCTACCAACTACGTGTTGACAAGAACCGAAGAGAGTTACCTATGGCTACACTTCTTCGAGCTATATCTACAAGCTAAGGTGACTTCCTTCTACTTGAGGACTCATGCTATAATCTTCATGAATTGGCTACGCTTTGAGTGTTGCTTCGCTTTTGTCATGAGCTTTGTAGGCTTCATGGAAGGTGAAGGAACATTGAAGTGTTGTCAAGTCAATCTTCCCGAGGACGACTATATGGTGAACCCTAGGATCAAGAAGGTCTCTGGACCGCTTCTACTTTGTGATGAGCATGTAGAGTCGAGGATGACTCTTTTTGAAGGGGGGAGCTGATGTAGCCCGACCTACGGTCGTTACCACATCTTGGTCTCCAACTTACGCCAAGTCGTCATGGACTCCAAAGGTGAATCCGTTCCTCTATGCGAGCCCCCTTCCTACCCTATTGAATGGTATGCTACTTCATACTCCGTCACATATGCATGATAGGTTCACATTGACAAGTACGGAGGCAAGGGAGGAAGCCCGGAGCATCAAGCCCGACAAGACGGAGGCTTGGAAGAGGAGGCGGAAGAAGACAGATCGCCAAATGCTCTCTGTCTCCAGCGGTACTACCGGATCTGGCGACCGGTACTACCGGCCAGCGGTGCTACCGCCCCCTACTATCGCCTCTGAGCATTTACGCAATGAAGCCCAGGCGCAAGCGGTACTACCGGATCTGGACCCGGTACTACCGGTCAGTAATGTCTGAATCCCTGATATCGCTTCTTCTGACCTCAGCCAGCGCCTCGAGGAACGCAAGCGGTACTACCGGTGTTGACCGGTACTACCGGTCATGTGTGCCTGCGTGCACCTGTTGGGCCTTCGGCCCATGTACCCCTCTAGCTCGTCCAAACCCTAGTTTTATCCCCAAACTACCCTTGTTTTGTGGTTGGCCTATAAATAGAGCCCCCACCCCTCATGTACCCCTTAGGCATAGATGATAGACTAAAGACAACCCCCATTGTGGAATCTCTAGTTTTGCCTCATCCCCTTTACCAAGGGGACTGACTATCGTCACCAACCTCGATTGGACTTTGCATCACGCATCCATCGTTGAACAAGGCCTTGGAGTTCGTTGTCACGTCTCCAAGTTGTCAAGACCCTCCCCAAGGTGTTCTTCCCTCTCCGATGTGGATTTGAGGGAGCACGTTGACCGATCTTTCCTTCCGAGGATTCTATCGGACCGGTGGCTGCCGTTCGGGAGCAATCGGCCTTGTATCGTGTGAGTTTTTGCGTGTGTTCATCGTGTTCTTCGCGAGGTGTGTGTTCGCTTCCGCTACCTTCTCCCTTTCCCCTCGCTTTCCCATCGATTTGACCACGAGATCCGTGAAGATCGGGCCACCCAAGAGGTTAACACCTCCATCAATACAATCCTAGGGGAGTTTGACACCAAGCTCACCAACGCCATGGACAAGATCGATGGACTCGAGAAATCCTTCAACGCCAAGCTTGACGCTCGGTTCAAGGAGATTTTGAACAGATTGCCCGCACCCGCACCCGCACCCACACATGGCGCACGGCGCATCCCGATCACGGGTCGGACTGCTGGTTCGGCTGCCGCTGCACCCCCGGCGGCTACCGTTGCAGCTGACGCACCTCAGACTTCCGCCGCGGCTGCTGTGGCAACATTGGGGACAGACGACGGGTACTACTACGACCCTGACGACGACGATCTATTTGACGAGGAGGTTGAACAACCTTCACAGGTACCTGCTGGCCATCCCCGACATTACTACCACAACGCTCGACCACCGGTACGTGATGATGGTCATGTTGCAAAGCTTAAATTAAATATTCCATCTTTTGAGGGTAAATATAATCCTGATGCATATCTTACATGGGAGATGGAAGTAGAACAACGTTTTGCATGTTTAAAATATCCTGATAATATGCGTGTTAGTGCTGCTACATGTGAATTTACTAAATTTTCTTCCCTTTGGTGGTCTGAGTATTGTCGTTTAAATCCTACTACTATTCCTAGTACTTGGACTGCTTTAAAAACTGCTATGCGTGTTTGTTTTGTACCTCCCACTAAAGGATCTGACACGTTTAGAGCAAGTGAAAAATTCTGTAGAAGAGTATTATCAGGAATTGCAAACGGGGATGGTTCGGTGTGGTCTTGTTGAATCTACTGAACAAATGCTTGCACGTTTCTTTGGTGGATTAAACAAGGACATTCGGCACATAATAGATTATAAGGAATATAATTCTATCACTCGTTTGTTTCATCTTGCTTGCAAAGCTGAACGTGAAGTGCAGGATCGCCAAACACCATGGAGGAGGACTAATAAATCTGCAGGTCGCACATCCACTTGGACATCCCGACAGTCAGCACCTCCTTCTCGTGATTCGCCACCCGCTACTACCACATCCAAGGCCACCACAAGATTTCCAGCTGTTCCTCCATCGTCATCCAATGCTCCCGCTCGTAGTGCATCTTCTATGGCTTCCACGGGTAAGACAAAGGATATACAATGCCGCAAGTGCTGGGGTTTTGGTCATATTGAGAGACAGTGCACAACACAACGTGTGATGATGGTGCGGGATGATGGTCAATACGATTCAGCGAGTGACTGTGATGAAGAGACATTAGCCCTTATTTCTGCTCGAGATGGAGACAATTCTGATGCAGATGAAGAGACAAAGGTAATGGCAGCTGAAGCTGCTGATCAATACAAGAGTTTAATTACACAACGTGTGTTGAGTGTGCAATTGAGCAAATCTGAGCAAGATCAACGCCACAACCTGTTCCAAACACGTGGTGTTGTCAAGGAAAGAGCTATACGGATCATCATTGATGGAGGGAGTTGTAATAATCTGGCTAGTGTTGACATGGTAGAAAAGCTTGCACTTCCAACAAGAAAATGCACACATTCATATTACATCCAATGGTTTGAGAGTTCTCGCAAGATCAAGGTAACAAGAACGGTACGCGTGCATTTTACTATTGGTACATATTCTGATTTTGTTGATTGTGATGTTGTACCTATGCAAGCTTGTTCTTTGTTACTTGGTAGACCATGGCAATTTGATAGAGAATCTGTTCATAATGGCAAAACTAATCACTATTCTCTTATGCATGATGGAAAGAAAATTGGTCTAAAACCTATGACTCCCGAACAAATTTTAAAAGATGATCTTGTTAGAGCTAGTAGAGCTAAAACTGAGGAGAAAAATAAAAGTGAGAATCAGATTGTTCTTTGATTTTGTACCACCAAAGAACACTAAATCTGATTCTACCCATGCTACTGAAATTCGTTTGAAGAGTCCATGTATGCTTGCAAATAACATTGATATTGCTGAACTAGATGTAAACAATACTCAATGTTATGCAATTGTCTGCAAAGAGGTTTTGTTTTCATTTGAGGATGTGCCTCCTTCTTTGCCACCCGCTATTGCTAACCTTTTGCAGGAATATGAGGACGTCTTTCCCGCTGAGCTGCCACCAGGACTACCTCCTATTAGAGGAATTGAGCACCAAATTGATCTAATTCCTAGTGCTACGTTGCCTAACCGCGCGCCATATAGAACCAATCCAGAGGAGACAAAGGAGATACAACGCCAAATTCAGGAACTACTCGACAGAGATCATATTCGTGAGTCCCTTAGCCCCTGTGTTGTTCCTATTATTTTGGTACCTAAGAAAGATGGTTCTTCGTGCATGTGTACTGATTGTAGAGCTATCAATAATATTACTATTCGATATCGTCATCCTATTCCACGTTTAGATGACATGCTTGACGAATTGAGTGGCTCTACCATGTTTTCTAAAGTTGATCTGCGTAGTGGTTACCACCAGATTCGTATGAAATTAGGAGATGAATGGAAAACAGCATTTAAAACTAAGTTCGGTTTATATGAGTGGTTAGTAATGCCGTTTGGTTTAACTAATGCACCTAGCACTTTTATGAGATTAATGAACGAAGTTTTACGTGCTTTCATTGGGCGTTTTGTGGTAGTCTACTTTGATGATATTCTGATTTATAGCAAATCTTTAGAGGATCATTTGGACCATTTACGTGCTATTTTCAATGCTTTACGTGATGCACGTTTGTTTGGTAACCTTGAGAAGTGCACCTTTTGCTCCAATCGAGTTGCGTTTCTTGGCTATGTTGTTACATCACAGGGTATTCAAGTGGATCCATCCAAGATTGAAGCTATTGAGAATTGGCCGCAGCCCAAGACGGTCACACAAGTGAGGAGTTTTCTTGGCCTCGTTGGTTTTTATAGGCGCTTTGTCAAAGACTTTGGATCAATTGCCACGCCGCTGAATGACCTTACCAAGAAGGATGTGCCCTTTGTTTGGGGCGATGCACAACAACAGGCCTTCGTCATATTGAAAGATAAGCTAACACATGCTCCCTTACTCCAACTTCCTGATTTTACTAAGACTTTTGAGCTTGAATGTGATGCTAGTGGAATTGGTTTGGGAGGGGTGTTATTACAAGAGGGAAAACCTGTTGCATATTTTAGTGAGAAATTGAGTAGGGCTAGTCTGAACTATTCTACTTATGATAAAGAATTATATGCGTTAGTTTGGACATTAGAAACTTGGCAACATTATCTATGGCCTAAAGAATTTGTTATACATTCTGATCATGAATCTTTGAAGCATATTCGTAGTCAAGCTAAGTTGAATCGTCGTCATGCAAAGTGGGTTGAATTTATTGAGTCTTTTCCTTATGTTATCAAACACAAAAAGGGTAAAGATAATATTATTGCTGATGCTTTGTCGCGCCGTTATGCTTTGTTATCTCAACTTGACTTCAAAATATTTGGATTGGAAGCTATTAAGGACCAATATGTGCATGATGCTGAATTTAAAGATGTGTTGCATAATTGTAGAGATGGTAGAACATGGAACAGGTTCGTCTTCAATGATGGATTTATGTTCCGCGCTAACAAACTATGCATTCCAGATAGTTCTGTTCATCTTTTGTTGTTACAGGAGGCGCATGGAGGAGGATTGATGGGACACTTTGGTGTCAAGAAGACGGAGGATGTTCTTGCTGCACACTTCTTTTGGCCACGTATGCGTCGAGATGTTGAGAGATTTGTGGCACACTGCATTACTTGTCAAAAAGCTAAGTCTCGCCTTAATCCACATGGTTTATATATGCCTCTTCCTGTTCCTAGTGTTTCTTGGGAGGATATTTCTATGGACTTTGTTTTGGGATTGCCACGAACACAGAAGGGGAGGGATAATATTTTTGTTGTTGTGGATCGGTTTTCTAAGATGGCACACTTTATTCCTTGTCATAAAACGGATGATGCTGCGCATATTGCTGATTTGTTCTTTCGTGAAATTGTTCGTTTGCATGGTGTGCCAAATACTATTGTTTCTGATCGTGATACTAAATTTCTTAGCCACTTTTGGAGATGTTTATGGGCTAAGTTGGGGACTAAATTGTTGTTTAGTACTACATGTCATCCCTAAACTGATGGACTAACTGAAGTAGTAAATAGAACTTTGTCTACTATGTTGCGGGCTGTTTTAAAGAAGAACTTAAAATTGTGGGAAGAGTGTTTACCTCATGTAGAATTTGCTTATAATCGTTCGCTGCATTCTACCACAAAGATGTGCCCGTTTGAGATCGTGTATGGTTTTGTTCCTCGTGCACCTATTGATTTATTGCCTTTACCTACTTCGGTGCAAAATAATTTGGATGCTACACACCGCACTGAAATGATATTAAACTTGCATAAGACTACTAAAGATAACATTGAACACATGAATGCTAAGTATAAACTTGCTGGGGATAAAGGGAGAAAGCATGTTGTGTTTGATGTTGGAGATCTTGTTTGGTTACATTTGCGTAAGGATTGCTTTCCTGATTTACGCAAGTCTAAGTTAATGCCGCGTGCTGCTGCTCCCTTTAAGGTGTTAGAGAAAATAAATGATAATGCATATAAACTTGAGTTGCCTGCAGACTTTGGTACGGTTGGTCCTACGTTTAACATTGCAGATTTGAAGCCTTACTTTGGTGAGGAAGATGAGATTGTGTCGAGGACGACTTCAATTCAAGAAGGGGAGCATGATGTGGACATCCCTTCTATTGATACAACCGTTGTACCTACAGCTACACACATACAAGGACCCATCACAAGATCTCGTGCCAAACAACTTAACTATCAGGTACTTTCGTTTCTTAGAACTATTCCTCATATACATGAGAATATGATGCTGCCTAAATCAGATGTATTTCTTACTCTTAGGAATGATGGACCAAGCATGGATGAGAGGGACAAGCATTGGAGCATGGCCATGCATGGAGATGGCAGCAAGCATGTGATGATCCAAGAGAAGGCCACGGATGGAGATTTCAGAACTTTGAGGCCACCATAATGAAGAAAGAAGGCTTGGACGAAATATTCAAGATTAATACTTCACGAATTCGTCCATAGCTTAATATGGTGCTGCGACACCTTTATTTTGGGCGAGGCCCATGTAATTTTCGCAGGATTTTAAATAGCCACTTTTTAGAGTCCGTATTTGAGGGGAAAAGGACTTCTAGGGTTGGATTCGGCCACCACTTCCATGGCTGGCCGAAACCCCACCTTTTCCTCCTTAAATACTCCCCATAGCCGTCACCCTAGACTCGGATTTTGTTTAGACATTAAGTTAGCCATCGTAGCAACTTCGCCAAGGCTCGAGCGTCGCAGAGGCCTCTTGTACTTCGCACCTATTCAGGATCCCACCTTTTCAATAAAGCTTTCCTCTTAATCCGCAATATCTTGATCGCAATATTGGTTCTTACTTGTTCTCGATTTCAGGTAGGAATTAAGACCCTCGCTGGTCAGGCTGATCGTGTTCCCGCAAGATCGGTAACCTCCTGGAGATTGGCCTAGCGATTGCATTGGCGATCGTGCTCGCACGTGTAGTCGGATCATCAAGCCCGAACTCCACCAAATCGACTATCATCCTCTCATCGAAAGATCGGACACCTTTGCCCTATCAGCACCATATTAAGCTATGGACGAATTCGTGAAGTATTAATCTTGAATATTTCGTCCAAGCCTTCTTTCTTCATTATGATGGCCTCAAAGTTCTGAAATCTTCATCCGTGGCCTTCTCTTGGATCATCACATGCTTGCTGCCATCTCCATGCATGGCCATGCTCCAATGCTTGTCCCTCTCATACATGCTTGGTCCATCATTCCTAAGAGTAAGAAATACATCTGATTTAGGCAGCATCATATTCTCATGTATGTGAGGAATAGTTCCAAGAAACGAAAGTACCTGATAGTTAAGTTGCTTGGCACGAGATCGAGTGATAGGTCCTTATATGTGTGTAGCTGTAGGTACAACGGTTGTATCAATAGATGGGATGTCCACATCAAAAGCTCACGACAAAAGCGAAGCAACACTCAAAGCGTAGCCAATTCATGAAGATTATAGCATGAGTCCTCAAGTAGAAGGAAGTCACCTTAGCTTGTAGAGATATCTCGATGAAGGGTAGCCATAGGTAACTCTCTTCGGTTCTTCTTGTCAACCCATGGTTGGTAGAGGTTGACGTGTATGCATTTGTACCTTCAGACAACAAAGACCAAGCAAAATATGTTTGTGTGTGATAGAGGAGCATGTCATTTGTGGCATGTATATTCTTATTCACAACACTATTAGTATAATACAAGTATAGCAAATGGAATGCATATGCAAGGTCAAAGTGCATGGAAATCATTTGAACATCATCCAAATGTGGGAACTCAAAAACTCCATATAATGTCTTGGTGTGGCACTCAAGGCAATTGCCTAGAATTTTTATCAACGTCCTTAATGCTAGAATAGGATAATTCGGCAAAAACACACAAGGAAGAATGTCCAAAGCAACATGATTATGTGTGCAAACCAACCATTGGAAAGAGAAATTGTTTAACACGTTGGATGTCACACACAAATCATCGAAAGCAAATATCATGGGAATATGAGTATCCCAAGCGGAAGCAAAAACAACATGTTTACAAACAAACCAAATGAAAGAGCTAGTGGTCCTTATGTTTGTTGCAACAACAAGACGAGATTCTTGGAAGCTCTCATGACAATACATGCTCTTAATGGCATTATGGTTGCACACAAAACATCGGAAAGGGAAATTGTTCAACAATTTTGTTGCAACACACAAATCATCAAAATCCAATAGCAAAGAAACATGATTATCATAAGGGGAGATAATACCATTAACATGCTTGCAAGCAAACCATAGGAAAGAGCAATTTGCCAACATGAAAGATGCAAAGCATGCAAAAGGTATCAGAGCTGGGTTCGATCTTGAACTCACTTGTGGGATGCTCTCTAGAGCTCTTTTTGTCAACTCGTGCTCAACCGAGGTTGACATGATAGTGCGGGTACCTAAACACATCATACACAAAAGGAAGAACGTGTGTGCATGGTAGAGATACACATCATCCATCATGACGTATCTCTTCTTGTGCACATCACCATTAATGTCAATCAAGTATGAAATAGATGCATGGTGAGTATGCAAGTGGGGAACATGCTTATCATGGCAATCATCAAAATCTCCAAAAATTGAGAAAGCTATGGGGGCCATCTCATTATAACGCATGCGGTCAATACTGTTGCAAGCAAAACAAGTGAAATAGCAAGCATTCTTCTTATTGCAAGGAACGAGAGAAATTGAATGACTAGCATGACAACGCATGTCCGAAGCAATTGGAGGATACACACAAGATGCATAGCATGGCATGTTTATGGCAATGATATCACAATCAAACAATTCCACATGATAAATATTATGCAAAGGCAAAGCATCACATGGGAATATGGATGAAGCATAAGTAATGTCACAAGTATCATCCATAATATGCATATCCTCACAATTCATCATGTTCACTAGTGGGATCATGGCATCATCAACACCCTTATTGTTACCTTGTTGATACCTCTCATATGAAGTGGGTGTTGTGGAAGTAGTGGCCTCCTTGTGGACGACTTCGTCTTCTTGATGTAGCCATGGCATAACATCATCTTTATGCACCATGTACATCTTCTCCAATTGAGGCATCATTGCTTCATGGCTTGGTGCGTCTTCCTCCATGGAACCTAGCACAACACAAGAGAACACACTAGAGGTAGAGGGTAAGTTGTTAGAAATCGAAATGGTCTCACTTGACCTATCAACTACCACTCTCAACTCACTAGGAGTATCGCTCATGCCCTCCAAGTGGAAGCACTCAATCTCACATAAGGTGGAGTCACTCATCTCACTCTTGTTCTCACTCAAGTGGGCTAAGTGGCTCTCATACTCACATGGGATTGGTACCACATCACCACTCAAGCATATGGGGATAGGCTCGGTTTCCTCAACTCGGCGCCTCCTTTGGTGAAGGGAAAATCCCATGCTCACCATTCTTGACCTTGTCGCCTTCAAAGTTGGATGCCATATGATGGGCATCATCGCTCGCCTCCATGGTCGACCGTTTTGTGGCCATCTCGTAGTAGTGGTGGAGACTGTTGCTCCTCTGCATAAAGTTAAGGACAACTGTAAGTACAAACAGGTTCCATCATGATATAAGTAGGCATGAAGTGAAACAAAAGTGTGCAAACTAGAGCTGCTCGTTGCATAATAACAACAAACAGTTAGTACATGATAGCAGGACAATAGCAAGATGGAAAATACTCGTAAATTGGCCAACGAGAAATACATTGTATAATCATATCTCCTGTGGACAGGTACAATAGAGAATGTAAACAAATATTTTAAGTGGCTAATAATTCACAAAGAAATATACATAAAAACAATTCAATGTGTAGAGTTTAAGCCTAACCACAACGAGTTAATTTAGTAAATTACAGGTATATCAAGTAAAGAAACTATTGGTTAGGAAATTTAGCACGAATATAGTACATTGCTAAACAAAGCAACTTAATATGGGTACGACGGAGGAGGTGCAACCTAATTTCAGGACTCCACCAAGCTAGGCGTGTCTTTGTAATTTAATAAATAGGTTTTATTATTCCTGGTCATGTTTTGGGCCAATTAGGTTTTACTATGTGTGTGGGCTTGGTTGGACTTGTCCAACCAAGTCAAGTTGCGACCCATTAGTGGGGCGCCCCAGCCCTCATATAAGGAGCTGGTCGAGTTAGGGTCGAGGGAGTTCAGTTGTTTAGTCTAAAAATTATATTGTGCTCCACCGTGTATCATTCCTCAGGGGACGGCGATACCGTTTATCAGATTCTAGAGATTGCTGCGAAGGTTCTTGTGTTCATCAAGGAATATCGAGCTGTGGTTTTGAAGCGTGTTGTTTATCAATATGTTGCTTGCTGGATTGATTCCTCTTCTACAGGTTGCGTTCATCGCTTAATTGGGAGATTAGCTACCTACTCGTTTGAAAGATCGGGACAAAACTTAAGGATCATCGGGACAATCCGTATCATCTTGGTATCAAAGCTCTCATTGATTACATCGTGTTTTTGATCATCTGCGAATTGTTTTTCTATAAGCAGTTTACAGATCAGTTGTGGAGAAAATATTGGAAGCCGACAGTTTTCAGATCAGATTGATCGCGTGGACAAATCATAAGCGGTTTTTTATCGGAGGTTGTTCTAGTTATTGCAGATCGATCTTGAGTCAGGCTTTGCTGGAGGTTGTCTTCTGATCGGTCCACGCGAACTGCTCCTACAGTTCCCAGATCGATCATGGCGAACTGATTTTGCGTGGCCTTGGCGATCGATTGAAGAGCCTGTGCCTTTACGGTTCCCACATTCGATGGTAATTGTCCAGAGTCCAGCCACATCACGTTTTGTTGTGGGATTAAAGAAAAGGACGCCACCCGCCCGCGCGTACATAGTCTGAAGATCGTACGCCACCAGCCGCGTGTGTCCAGGAGTCCAGGAGGCCACGCCTTCAGGATCGCTTCCAACTTAAAAAAAGGAAAGGAAGGCCACCCGTGTACGACTTGGAATCAGGCCACCCCACGTTCATGTACGATCGCGAGTTGCAGGTAGGATAAGGAGTGGGTTGCCTTGCGCTAGAAAAAGGAAAGTAAAAAAAAAAGACAGATCGCTATCACGCGCTGACCGACTGGAATTTTGTCTAGAATTTTTTGAAGCAGCGCAGTTTTGTTCTAAATTTCCTTATACGGATATCACCAAACAGTCTATGGAGAAAGTTTTTCTACGAGATGAATTCTTTTTCGAGTGATTACTATGGACAAAGATGTCGTAATGGCAAGAAGTCTAGCGATATTTTCAATGACTATCTTAACCTGTTGGACGGTGTTTTGCCATATGATGAAGCTGAGATCAAGTGGCAACTGAACAACGATGCAACAGCTGAAGACTTTGAGTCATGGGAACGTCATATGCTACAGGGTTTTCACAGGTGTGCTACCTATGATCGCGACATGGACGATTCTACACGTTTGGTTCTTGCTGGCCAACGCGTAGATCTAAAGCTGCACAATTGGTGGCATCAAGCAGTGTGGAAGAAGAGCATTGCCTCTGCAACTTGGACGAATTTCAGGAAATTTCTCTGAGAGTACTTTATACCTGCTAGTACCGAGGTTCCTTGTCCAAAGCCAAAGGCAGCTACGGCTGTGACTATTCGTTCCGAGGAATAGTTAGCGATGGTGCATATTCCTAACAAGGTTACAACCATGTCTATTCCGTCTCATGCAAAGGAGGCTCCGGCAGTTGTTCCAGTGCAAACGGTTAGTGTGGCAGTGACAAAACCTTCTGAAGAGAAGCAGCCTGTTGTTGCCAAGGTTGTTGTGTGCGCTGAAACTACAGTGAAAGAGGTTGAACCATTGAGTGGGCTCAATATGCAACTCAAGCGGGTACATGATAAGCCTTGCAAACTAGTTGACAAGGGTTAGCGTTGGACTTTATTTGAGACGCAGTGCATGGTCAAAGGCAAAGCATGCAAGTTGATGATTGACAGTTGATGCAGCCCATCCTACGGATGCGTCTACATCCCCGCCAACTAGTCCCCCAAGTGGACCGATGACCCGTGCTCGAGCCAAGCTCCTACAAGCTAAGGTTAACTCGCTCCTTTCCTCGTGTGATTTCAATACACCCTTGGATGGCTTGCTACTTCACTCCCAAACCCTGTGCATTCTTAGCTATGAACCCAATGAAGCAACGCCAAGGGAGGGACCAAAGGCAACCCGAGAAGATTCGCCAGAGCAAACCGGCGCTAGGCCCGGCGAACTGGTTCCCTCGCCGGAACTTTCGGCAACAGTCCTGGTCGATCGGCCTCCTCGCCGACAACCCCGGCGACGACCGGAATCTCCTGGTGACGACCGAAAACGCATACAGTAAGGCCTTCCGGTTCGCGACCGGAAATGTCGGCGGCCACCGGAATTTCCGGCTACCAATCCGGCGCCGCCGGACCTCTCGCCGGAAACCCCCTGAGTCAAGTCAACTTCTGGGCTTGGCCCGTGTAACCCCTTATTTCGCCTAGACTTTACCGTTTCGTACCTAAACTACCCCTGTTTATGTGGCTGGCCTATAAATAGCCCCCACCCTCTATTGTAAACCCTAGACTTGGATAATTGTAGTTGAAGACACCCCTTTGAGGATCTATCAACTATTTGTCTCATGCTCCTTGACAAGGAGCGCCAAATTATCCACAGCCTCTTGGATTTTGCCTCGTGCGTTCAAGTTGTACAAGTCCTTGGGATCTCGGTGTCTCGTCCCCAAGTAGTCAAGATCTCATCAAGCCTCTCACCCCCGTTGTTGGCCGTGGGAGAGTGTCTTGCCCAACGCCGATACTAGGGATTGTGTTGGACCGGTTGCCACCGGCGTGAGCTAACGGCTTGTATCGTGTTTTCGCGTGTGTGTTCAACGAGTTCTTCCCGTGTGTGTTCGTGGATTTCATCCCCCTCCTCTTTCCACTCGCTTACCCTCGATTCCCATGGGATTCGTGAAAGATCGGGCCAACCTAAGGGATCACCCCTAACATATTGGTATCAAGAGCAAGGTTGATCATGAATTTCCCCTCAATTTTTCTTCTATCCACCATAAAATCGAAAATTCCCCAAAAAGAGCCCCAAATTGCCTTCGAATCGATCTCTGGATTTAGTGAGTTTTTCATGGTTTTGGTCCATAGATCTGTTGCTTTGGGTCTTGATCTACATCCCTTGACCTTTTCCCAGCCCAATTTTGTAGAAATTTTGACGGAATTCTCAGTTTGACTTTTTGGAGTTCATCACGAACAGATTTCGCAGATTTTGCGAATGTTCTCAATGAATCGTTTCTGCATCGGAATTTCCGGCGACAGCTCGGCAAGACTGCATTAACGACCGAATTTCCGGAGGCGCACCTGCCCTTGGTTCTCGAAAATTTTTGCAGATCAAAATTTTGACAGTTTCCTCTTTGTTTGTTTGTGTGTCGCGTGCGTGTCGCCAGAAACTAAAAACAAGTTTCCGCAAATCCATACATCACGCACTCCTCGACACCGCGACTCCCGACCATCTTCCACATCACCGGTTGCGAGTCGTCAACAATACCAAAGGTATAACTTGCGCCACTTTGACAACCCCATATGTTCCTTGTGTGTATCTATCCTATGAGAGCAACTCATTTTGTGTTTGTCTAAGCATTGTGCACTTGCCATTGGAAAGTGAGAGCGTGAGGGCAAATACAAAACTAACATAGTAGTATAGAAAGGGAGAAAAAGAATTCAAAAAAAATAGAAGAAAAATAAAAATAAAAAGATACATAGTCTCCCAATACAAAGAGAGTGTCAAGCTTGTAAGCAAAAGAGAGAGGAAAAAGCGCACCAAGGCAAGTGCACAAATCCGTTGCTTATCCTCTTTTGGCAAACGAGTTGTGGTCTCTCCTTGAGTTGGCACGACAGCAGAGTGTAGTCTTCGTTAGGGCATTTTGTGCTCATTTTCATAGTCGTGCTAACCCCTTTCATCTCCACGTGTGTGTTTCCTCGTGTTTTGGTAGGTCATATCCCTTTTGCTTTTGATCTTTGGTTCTTTATCACTTAGAACAATAACCTTTTTCTTGGATTGTTTCGTTTGGTTTTCCACAATCCTAACCTTCCACCAAAAGCTTTTGAGAGTTGTAGTTTCTTTGTGTGAGAGTTTTTTTGCGATTTCACTTTGCAAGCTATTAGCTCTCTTGTGTGGCAATTGGTTTGATACAATCTCCAAGGTGAGGTAAAAGGCTAACTCCCCGCGTTTTCTTCTCCATATACAACTCTTGTCGGCTTTGCATCATGGATAGGAATGGCGAGTCCTCCCAACCAACGCCACATCAAGAGGAGGACACACAATACATGACAAGATGGGATGGAAGGTCCGAGGAGAATTGAACTACCGTTGTGACGCCCTTGAGCAGCGCCAAGATGAACAATTCAGCGGAACTCGAGTGGAGTTCAAGAACATCGACAACTGCTTCGAAGAAGTCCGAGGCCAAATGCATGCCATGCAACACAACCTCGGCCATCAAAATGAAGCTCTTGGTCGCGCCCTCGCCGCAACGGATGAGAAGCTGCAACGCCTCATTGATGGGCTAGCAAAGCCACGATCCCGCAACTCAAGCTCATCATGGCACTCCTCAAGTGAATCAAGCGCTCCTCACCGTCAAGCTCCAAGGCACCAAGATGGACCCGTCCTTCACTCCATGAGCTCTTCTCAAGCGGTACCATCTCCGCGACACGTCGCGACGTCAAGTTATGATGGTGACCTCTCCGTAAGACCTCCAAGACGTGAAGTGAACCGTCCACAACCAAGGGCACTCGTGATTCAACCTCACGTGGACCACCAAGCTCATCGCCAACGACATGTCCCTTCAACAACAAGTGAAGCATCCGAAGTGGATGAACAAGATCGCCGTCGGCATGAAGCACTCGAAGACCCACCAAGGCGTCATCATCGACATGAACGTCAACATCGACAACATGATCATCATGACGAGCCTCCTCCACATCAAGAATAAAGGGAGCAGCCCATTGCGCATGTAGCTCGTCGTCCTCCTCGCCACATGGCACAAGACAATGCTCATCATCATCAACCACGACAAAAACAAGAGCAAGCTCCCCAAGCTCGTCGTGAGGACCAACAACCTCCTCCTCGTCCTCAACCGCTCCAACAACACGAGCAAGCTCCCCAAGCTCCTCGTCAAAATCAAGTTCCACCACCAAACGCGGCACCTCAACAACCGCAAGGGCAACGCAACCATCACCAAGCAAGACATGAGAGCTCAGATGATGAAGATGGCTGCCAAAATCATGGCAACCGCCGATACCGGAACCGCAATGAAGAAGAAACTTTCGGAAAGCTCAAATTCACCATGCCCAAGTTCATCGGTTCCAATGAACCCGAAGAAAATCTCTCGTGGGAACTCAAGGTTGACAACATCTTCCGCATGCACAACTATAGCAATGAGAAGACGATGGCCATGGCATCCCTCGAGTTTGATGATTATGCCAACCTTTGGTGGGATCAAGTCCAACTCGCTCGTGAAGCAAAAGAAGAGCCTCCAATCGCAACTTGGCAAGATATGAAGGCTCATATGAGATCCCGCTTTGTTCGTTCGCACTACACGCGTGACCTCTTTAACAAGCTTCAAACGCTTAGTCAAGGGACAAAGACCGTGGAAGAGTACTTCAAGCAAATGGAGCTCAACATGATCCGTTCCAACATTGAAGAGCGTGATGAACAAACCATGACACGTTTCCTCAATGGTTTGAACCACCAAATCAAGCGCATCATCGAGTTCCAAAAGTACAACAACATGGTTGAGCTTGTGCACATAGCAACAAAATTCGAACGTCAAGTGCAAGAGGACATCAAGTACAACAAGCCAAAGACGTACTTCACCTACAAGCAAGCGCCAACAACTACATCAACAACACCAAGTGGAAGCTCATCAAATACCACCAAGCTTCCCTTCAAGCCAACACTTCCTCAAGGAAAACCGCCCCCAAGTGGCAAATACACTAAGGATGATCAACCATTCAATGGGGAGTGCTACAAGTGTGGAGGCAAAGGACACAAGTCGGCCGCATGTGGAAACAAGAAAGTTTTGTTCATCCACCACAATGGCGATGAAGAATACTTGAGTGAAGATGAGTTTGATGCAAGGGTCAAGGAAGCATTGGCTAGGCAACATATGGAAGATGACCAAGAACTACTTGTGTGTGAGCATGACGCAAGTCCATCGCTTGTGGTCACAAGGGTCTTAACTACTCAAGTCAATGAGAATGAAGACCAAAGATCAAACATCTTCCAAACTCGTGCCGGTATCAATGGGAAGTCCATCAAAGTTGTCATCGATGGAGGGAGTTGCCACAATCTTGCAAGCATGGAATTGTGTGAGAAGCTCAACCTCACCCTCCATCCACACAAGCATCCCTACCATATACAATGGCTAAGTGACCAAGGGTCCGTCAAGATCAAGCACACTGTCTCGGTAACCTTCTCAATTGGACCATACAAAGACACGGTGGAGTGTGATGTGGTCCCCATGACGGTTTGCCATATGTTGCTAGGAAGGCCGTGGCAATATGACAAGCGTGCTTTGCATGATGGTCACACAAACACTTATACCTTCAAATGGCTTGAAAAAACTTGTGTTTTGCAACCAATGACTTCTAGCCAAATAATTGCGGACAATGCAAAGGCTTTAGCGAGGGCGCAAAGCACAAAACCACTTTGTGAGAAGAGCAGTGAGCGAGAGAACCACACTATAGTGAGTGAGAGCCACAAGCCAAACTCGAGTGGAAAACTAAGAGTGTTCTTCTTGCCACCAAACGTGAGATGTGAGAAGTGAGGAACAACCCATCCATCTTGCACTATGTCCTTATATGCAAGGGACTAGCGCAAGAAACTAATGACTTGACAAATGTTCCTCCCTCTTTGATGGCTATTTTGCAGGAATTCCAAGATGTATTCCCCGAAGAGCTTCCTCATGGACTACCTCCTCTTCGCGGAATCGAGCACCACATTGACCTCATACCCGGCGCACCACTTCCAAACCGCGTCGCGTACCGCATGAACCCCGAAGAGACGAAAGAGATAGAACGACAAATCAACCAACTCGTCTCCAAAGGTTTGATCCAAGTAAGCACTAGCCCAAGCGCGGTACGCGTGATTCTTGTACCAAAAACGGATGATACATTGCGGTTATGCATGGACTGCCGTCCAATCAATGCTATCACCGTGCGTTATTGACATCCTATACCGCGCCTTGATGACATGCTTGATGAGTTATGTGGAGCCACTATATTTTCGAAAATTGATCTTCGTAGTGGTTACCATCAAATACGCATGGCCTAGGGTGATGAGTGGAAAACCGCCTTCAAGACCAAGCTTGGTCTCTATGAATGGTTGGTTATGCCCTTTGGCTTATCTAATGCCCCATCTACCTTCATGCGCCTTATGAACCATATTTTGAGATCTCTCATTGGCAAGAGTGTCGTTGTTTACTTTGATGATATTCTTGTCTATAACAAGTCACTAAAGGAGCATATTACACATGTTAAGGAGGTCCTTCAAATCCTTCGTCATGAAAAGATATATGCTAATCTCCCCAAGTGTACCTTTGCGAAAGACAAACTGATTTTCCTTGGTTTTGTTGTGTCTTCTAATGGCATTGAAGTTGATGTCTCAAAAGTTAAGGACATACGAGATTGGCCCATACCGACCAATG
The DNA here is from genome assembly GCA_023614405.1 of Avena insularis. Taxonomy (NCBI): domain Eukaryota; kingdom Viridiplantae; phylum Streptophyta; class Magnoliopsida; order Poales; family Poaceae; genus Avena; species Avena insularis. Next base: position 215,558,296 of record CM042695.1, on the reverse strand, counting down.
TTAGCGAACTTCGTAGTTTTCATGGGTTGGCCGGTTTCTACCATCGCTTTGTGAAAGACTTTTCTACCATTGCTTTCCCTCTCAACAAGTTGACCAAGAAAAATGTCACACTCGTTTGGGGCAAAGCACAACAAAAAGCGTTTGATGAGCTCAAAAAGAGGCTCACCGAAGCACCACTCCTCGCTTTACCGGATTTCACAAAAACTTTTGAGATCGAGTGTGGCCTTGATGGAATTGGCATTGGAGGCGTCCTTATGCAAAATGGGCGTCCTATTGCATACCATAGCGAGAAACTTGATGGCGCACGCCTTAACTATCCAGTTTATGATAAATAGCTTTTTTCCTTGGTTCGTGTTCTTCAAGTGCGGCAACATTACCTTTGGCCCAAAGAATTTATCATCCATTACGACCATGAGTCGTTGAAATATCTTAAGGGTCAAGCCAATTTGAGCAAAAGGCACGCCAAATGGGTTGAATTCATGGAGTCATTTCCCTACATTGTCAAGTATAAGAAAAGCAAAGAAAATATAGTAGCAGACGCCTTGTCTCGCAAAAATACAAGCCTTCTTACGCGACTCGAAGTAAATGTCTTGGGCCTTGATGACATCAAATCTTTGTATGCTTCCGACCCGTTCTTTGGACCAATTTTGGCAAAGTGTTCACTCGAGAAAGGATTTGATGATTTCTATTTGCATAAGGGTTTTCTATTCAAACAAAACAAGCTTTGCATTCTGAAGTCGTCTCTCCAAATTTTGCTTCTTCAAGAATCCCATGGTGGAGGCCTTATGGGTCATTTTGGCCGTGACAAGACATATGACATGCTGGCCACTCACTACTATTGGCCAAAGATGAAGTGCAACGTGGAACGCCACGTCCAACGATGCACTACTTGTGTCCAAGCTAAGTCTAAGTCTAACCCTTTTGGTCTTTATATGCCATTGCCTATCCCTCATGCACCTTGGTCGGACATTAGCATGGACTTTCTGTTAGGTTTACCTAGATCCAAACATGGTCATGATTCTATATTTGTGGTAGTGGATCGTTTTTCCAAAATGGCACATTTCATTCCGTGCCACAAGACCGATGATGCTTCACATGTGGCAAATTTGTTTTTCAGGGAAATAATCCGTCTTCACGGTGTACCACGAACAATCGTCTCTGACCGCGACATCAAATTCATGAGCTACTTTTGGAAGACACTCATGGCCAAGCTCGGCATTAAGCTCCTATTCTCGTCCGCCTCGCATCCTCAAACCAATGGACAAACCGAGGTCGTCAACCGAAGCCTTGGCACCCTTCTCCGCGTGTTGATAAAGAAGAATCTTAAAGATTGGGAGGAATGTATTCCAAACGCCGAGTTCACCTACAATCGCGCAAAGCATTCCACCACCATGATGAGCTCGTTCATGATTGTCTATGGATTCGAGCCTCTCACCGTGCTCGACATATTACCTCTTCCTCTACACGAACGCACCAACATGGACGTTGACAAGCGTGCCCAGGCAATGAAAAATCTACATGAAGACACAAGATCTACGATCGAGCAACAAGTCCTTCGCCAAGCATCAATAATAAACAAGAAAGAGATAATCTTCGAAGAAGGCGACCTTGTGTGGATACACTTGAGTAAAGACCGCTTCCCCAAGGATCGCGACTCCAAACTCAAGCTAAGAGGTGATGGACCATTCAAAGTACTAAAGAGGATCAACAACAACGCCTACATCATCGACATCCCAACATCAAGGTACCTTGTGAGCCCGACATTCAATGACAAGGACCTTTCACCCTACCATGGAGAAGATGAAGTTGAGAAGGTTGAAGAGTCGAGGACGACTCTTTACCAAGGGGGGGAGCTGATGCAGCCCATCCTACGAATGCGTCTACATCCCCACCAACTAGTCACCCCAAGTGGACCAATGACCCGTGCTCGAGCCAAGCTCCTACAAGCTAAGGTTAACTCACTCCTTTCCTCGTGTGATTTCAGTACACCCTTGGATGGCTTGCTACTTCACTCCCAAACCCTGTGCATTCTCAGCTATGAACCCAATGAAGCATCGCCAAGGGAGGGACCAAAGGCAACCCGAGAAGATTCGCCAGAGCAAGCCGGTGCCAGGCCCGGCGAACCGGTTCCCTCGCCGAAACTTCTAGTGACAGTCCCGGTCGACCGGCCTCCTCGCCGACAACCCCAGCGACGACCGGAATCTCCCGATGACGACTGAAAATGCTTATAGTAAGGCCTTCCGGTTCGCGACCGGAAATGTCGGCGGCCACCGGAATTTCTGGCTACCAATTCGGCGCCGCCGGACCTCTCGCCGGAAAACTCCTGAGTCAAGTCAACTTCCAGGCTTGGCCCGTGTAACCCCTTATTTCGCCTAGACTTTACTGTTTCGTACCTAAACTACCCATGTTTATGTGGCTGGCCTATAAATAGCCCCCACCCTCTATTATAAACCCTAGACTTGGATAATTGTAGTTGAAGACGCCCCTTTGAGGATCTATCAACTATTTGTCTCATGCTCCTTGACAAGGAGCACCAAATTATCCACAACCTCTTGGATTTTGCCTCGTGCATTCAAGTTGTACAAGTCCTTGGGATATCGGTGTCTCGTCCCCAAGTAGTCAAGATCTCATCAAGCCTCTCACCCCCGTTGTTGGCCGTGGGAGAGTGTCTTGCCCAACGCCGATCCTAGGGATTGTGTTGGACCGGTTGCCACCGGCGTGAGCTAACGACTTATATCGTGTTTTCGCGTGTGTGTTCATCGAGTTCTTCGCGTGTGTGTTCGTGGATTTCATCCCCCTCCTCTTTCCACTCGCTTACCCTCGATTCCCACGGGAATCGTGAAAGATCAGGCCAACCTAAGGGATCACCCCTAACAACAGTGGTAGCTACTGTAATGGTATTAGCAAGGTAGTTGTGGAAGCGTTGGGTTTGTCCAAATGGCGTATTCCAGAACCGAGGCATGTTGAGTGGGTGAATAGCTGCGGTATGATAAATATTACTCACAAGGTGCGTGTGCCATTTACAGTTGGTGACTATGTTGATGAGGTGGAGTGCGATGTGTTGCCATTGGAGGTATGTGGATTGTTTTTTGGACGTCCATGGCAGTATGATCGCAATGTTACTCATGCTGGGAGAGAAAATACATATTCTTTTATGCATGATGGCAAACATCAGACTTTGAAGCCTATGCAGGATGATCACATAAAGTCTGATGTGGAGATGGTGGTACATAAGGAGAAGGTGTGCAAGGCTAAGCCAAAATCTGGGCTAGCTAAGGTGCAGGATGGAGAGCACGATGCACAATGCGACAATGTTGATATTGCTTCAGCTATGCCTGTAGATGACAAGCCAGTGGAACTTGTTGGTGACAAGCCAATTGAGGTGCATTCTCTTATTGCTGAGAGGAAGGATGTTGCAGCATGTGTTCATAAGGTTGTTTGTGTTGACATAGGTGTTCAGACGGATGATATTTGTGCTCCTGATGTTCCAATGCATGTGGTGCAGCGGGGTAACAAGAGCAGTTTTGTTAGCACACTCGTGAGGCATTTTTTTGGGACAGATGTGCAGATGCATAGAGGAAAGCATGGACATGTTCGTCAGTTGTGTGGACCAGGCATTACTCATCTTATGCAGGTTCGTGCAAAGAATGTCCATGTTCAGCAACCACGGGTTCTAACAATAGTTGAGAAGAAGAAGAAGATGATGATGGCGCCTAGGTCCAAGCTCGTATGGAGACGAAAGGAGCTGCAGGCGCTAAGGACGGTTTCAAGTCAAGCAAGCCGAGAGGGAGGATGTGGAGTGGAAGGCAAGCAAGACTTGAATATGGAGAAGAGGCGTGAAGCTTTTGTTCATATCAAGCCACCTTTCTGACCCGACCCGCACGCTTTGGGGACAATGCTTCTTAAAGGGGAGAAGATGATATGGGTACGGAGGAGGAGGTGCAGCCTAATTTCAGGACTCCACCAAGCTAGGCATGTCTTTGTAATTTAATAAATAGGTTTTATTATTCCTTGTCATGTTTTGGGCCAATTAGGTTTTACTATGTGTGTGGGCTTGGTTTGGGTTTGTCCAACCAAGTCAAGTCGCGGCCCATTAGTGGGGCGCCCCAGCCCTCAGATAAGGAGCTGGTCGAGTTAGGGTTGTGGGAGTTCAGTTGTTTAGTCTAAAAACTATATTGTGCTCCACCGTGTATCATCCCTCCGGGGACGGCGATACCGTTTATCAGATTCTAGAGATTGCTGCGGAGGTTCTTGTGTTCATCAAGGATTATCGAGCTGTGGTTTTGAGGCGTGTTGTTTATCAATACGTTGCTTGCTGGATTGATTCCTCTTCTTCAAGTTGCGTTCATCGCGTAATTGGGAGATTATCTACCTGGTTGACTCGCTGTGAAAGATCGGGACAAAACTTAAGGATCATCGGGACGATCCGTATCACAACTCGCATAGGGAGATCAGGTTACTTCGATCGAGGCGGCGTGTAGGCCTCCTTCGCATCCTCGCGGGTCACATCGAGGTCGCCGAAGGTGCTGTGGTTATAGTGGGTGTCGACGACGGGGAAGCAGATCTTGAGCGAGCGAGGATAAAAGAAGAGAGCTGGACCATAGCGTCCGTGGAGCAGATCCGGGGCGGTCGTTGACGTGCTCTGCTCGCCAGACGAGAGGGTCAGTAGAGCAGATCAGGTGTGGCGAGTACGCTGGCTTAAGTGTAGTGGGGATGTTCCGGCCAGTGACGTATTCCTAGGGGAGAGAAGGGGTATGGTTTTGGGTGTGTGTGTGGGTGAGGTGGGGGGCGGGGGGTGGTCGGGTGGAGGGGGCTTGCCACTGGGGAACTATGCGTACTACTAGTATTGTAGTGGGAAAAATTCGAGTGAAGCACCCCACATATCGAATTCACTAGGGGTCTAATGGTAATTTCAAAATATCTAAAATTTCGAGGCACCAATTATGTCCGAATAGAGGGGAGATTTTACCATTTTATTTTTGTTTTGAATTTGGTCATGGTCCATGTACTCCCTCTCTGCTCAAGAATCCAAAGCGTACTCCCTCTCTATTCAAGAATCCAAGACCATACTCCCTCTCTGTTCAGAAGTCCAGCACCTCAAGTACTCAACTGATCATCCATGGCCGTACACCCAATGATCAGGAATCTACAAGAAGAATGGATATTGTGCAGCCATTGCCAACGGCTAATTAATTAGGAGTAACACAAATTAGATGTTAATAAAGGTGAGGCAAATTTCGTAATCACTGAGTTAGAGGACTAAATCGAAGCACTGTATGAAGTGAACAATAGAAGTGAACAATTACATAAAAGTCGTAATAAACTCCTTAATAGTCGGTAATAACATTAGCAGCAAACTTAGTGTACATCCAAAATGTATCCTTGCTAGTACCAAAAGAGAACGTACATGTGACTACTAGTACTAGTAAACTGGAGTAGTAAAATAGTACTATGTACTACTAGTTACACCATCACAGTCTTGCTGGGATCATTAGCCGTAGATTAAGATCATTTTTTCTTGTCGATGCAAACCCAGAAATATACATGGTTGGACTCTCTACCCTTCAGCAGGAACCGTGGCGGCACCCCGAGGTACGTCGTGAGCTCGTCGGACGGGAAGTTGGCCGACGAAGAGCTGCTCGACAGCTCGATTACCGCACTAAGTGTCTCGACCATCGAGAAGTCCGCCGACCTCGATGGGCCAGGCGCACACAGTTTCACCATGTACCCCGGCCACAAGCACATGTCCCGCCTGATGCACACCGAGGATACGGCGGTGACCGCCTGAGCGCGCCGATAGTCAGGCCAAACACAGTACCGTCATCCCCATAGAGGATGCGCGTGAATCCCCTCATGCTTGCTGGTGGCGGAATCAGCATCACACAAAAGAAGGCGAGGCCGTAGATGGCCCTAGTTACTATGATCCCGTGGGCCTCATTCATGTGGGGGAAGGAGCCCTGCCGGCAAGGCGATGAAATGACAAGCGGGATATATGCAGGAGCACGGGCTGAGCGGGCACGCGATCTTGTGCTCATCGAGATCGTTGAAGGCAACCAAGCTAAAGCAGCCTTCATAGGGGTACTCAATCATCGTGGAAGACTTTATGTCTACGCACGCTTCTATTCTTGTAGACAGTGTTGGGTCTCTAAGTGCAGAGGTTTGTAGGACAGCAGCATGTTTCCCTTAAGTGGATCACCCAAGGTTTATCGAACTCAGGGAGGAAGAGGTCAAAGGTATCCCTCTCAAGTAACCCTGCAATCAAGATACAAGAAGTCTCTTGTGTCCCCAACACACCCAATACACTTGTCAGGTGTATAGGTGCACTAGTTTGGCGAAGAGATAGTGAAATACAAGTAATATGGATGATTATAAGTGGTAACTGCAATCTGAAATAAATATGGCAGCAAACAAACATGTAGCAGGACTGATTGTAAACGGTGTTTCAATGCTTAGAAACAAGGCCTAGGGATCATACTTTCACTAGTGGACACTCTCATATAAATATCTTCTCTTCATAATGGTACTCTGAACTACTCTCCGGCTGGATAACTCCAATCCACGGTAGGGCTACAAAATCTCTCCTTAAAGTTCGCATTCCCCATCTGGGTAACCTCAACCCTGTGACTTTGAGCGCTAGATGGTTCCAACAAACACCACAATTTCATAGAGACATCCAACTCAAATTATACTCATGATAAGTATTTCTGTAATCTTTAGCCTAAGTGCCACACGATGTGCACACTGTCAACTTCACAGACGTGGGGATAACCGTACATTAATTAAAGCACTTGAGTAGCATAGTAGATCTACTTGATTACAAAGCTCATGATCACAATAAGATCACGCATAGAGAGATGAACACATAGCTACCGATAGACCCTTAGCCTCGAGGGAGAACTACTCCCTCCTTATCATGGGAGTTAGCAACAACAATGGAGATGGCAGTAGAGTCGATGGAGATGGCTCTGGGGGAAATTCCCCGTCCCAGTAGGGTGCCGGAATAGAGACTTCTATCCCCCGAATCTCCTCTTTGGTGGCGGCGGCGCTGCGAAACTTTTTGTGGAGATCTGATCCGCGTAGGGTTTACCTCTCGGGGAGACGTATATATAGGCGAAAGGGCAAGGTCGGTGGAGCCTCGAGGGGCCCACACCACCTGGTGGCGCGCCCCTGGCCGCGCCACCGTATGGTGTGGCCACTTCGTGGCCCTACTTCATCTCCCCTTCGGTCTCTCTGTCGTGTCTGGTAAAATAATGACTTTGGCTTTTGTTCCGTCCAATTTCAAGAATATTTATTTACAAGCTTTTCTGAAACCAAAAACAATAGAAAATAGGCAACTGGCACTGCGGCATCTTGTCAATAGGTTAGTTCCTGAAAATGTATAAAAATACCTCAAATTGTAGACAAAACATAAGAAAGTTGATACAAAACAAGCATTGAGCATCAAAAATTATAGATACATTTACGACGTATCAAGCATCCCCAAGCTTAACTCCTGCTCATCCTCGAGTAGGTAATTGATAAAAAGAATAATTTTTGAGGTGACATGCACCATCACAATCTTGATCAAACTATTGTGAATCATTGATAGCTGGGATCATAGTACTCTAAACATGAGCATGAAAGATGTAGTTCTAAAAATTAGACATTGCAACTAAGTTGTAACATGAAAAAGGTACAAACAAAGATCATGAATAACAATGCATTGAAAGACGTTTGTCTGTTTCACATACAGAAAACATAGCAAGAGTGATATTCAGCTTGTCCTTCATGGAGTAGCAAAACATAAATGCATAGGACACCTTCAAAGTTCATAAGGGTGACTAGATACAAATAGTTTAAGGACAAGCAATATCAACATTATGAATCAATCAATAAGTTTTGGGACAATGCACATAAGACTAAGAATGACAACTATGCTCTCTTAATTGGTGCATAAAGATAGAAGATGGAGACTCAACATAAAAGTAAAAGAAAGGCCCTTCATAGAGGGAAGCAGGGATTTCAAGTTTCATAAAGAGCTTCCAAAAATTATGGTACTTATTAGCTTTCAACTTTCATTGCCCCTATCATAAGCATCTTGAAGTGATTAAGGTTAAAGTGAAACAAATATGAAGTATATGCTTGACAGATCATAAGTTGGAAATATCATGTCCCTTGAGCACGAGGGCCGTTCCTCATGCTACTCAACTTTAGTCAGAAGCAAGTTCTTGTCATTGTAAGTATATGTGTAACATAGAGAACAGCCAATGGGGTACCCCTTGCTCCATGACACAAGAGCTATCCCATATCAAAATGACAAGGCAACAAACAGTGAGCAGCTTAGCGATCCTTTTATTTACCATGAGTATGGTGCTTTTTTTCTCTTTTTTCTCCTTTTTTCTATATTTCTTTTTTCTGAAGATGCTTCATAGATTGCTCACTATGTTTATGCTGCAAGTTTCCACCATGATGAGGCATGGCTTAGGCTAGCCGCCTAGGCGTTTCTCTAACACATATATAATACTCCATGAACTTACAAGCTCCCCTTTTATTTCACACCGCCGACATCCATAAACAAAAGATCATGATATCAACTGGATAATATGTACAAGTGTTGAAAGCGTTCCCCATGACAACATGGTTCTGCTAATTCCCAACTTATAAGTGCAAGCGTATAAACAACATAGATGACACAATGGTTCAAGTTTATTAGGTGCAAGAAAGTAAAGTGTGCCATCAAGTTCGTGAGAGCTTTAATCACTAATTTTCACATAACAAGTTTGATTTGGAAGATAGATAAAAACATGAATATACTTGGAATGGTGTAACACACCATGCATAGGAATTTATAGTGGACTCTTTGGAATAACTTGGTTTCTTGGGAGTTGGATGCATGAGTAGAGATCATACTCAGTACAAGTGGATGCTAGCAAAAGACTGGGAGCGACCAACTAAGAGAGCAATAATGGCCATAATCATGCAAAGCGACAAAAACATTATTAGCTAAAGCATAAAGTGATATCACAAGTCAAAAACTAAATGATCATATAGGCTAAGGTTACTGGTTCATAGTCTTAACATGGTGTAAGCATGTGCCAAGTCAACCCAAACAAAGCATAAAAGGAGAATACCACAATATTATACTTTTGTATGCTAAAACAATGCATGATTCTTTCAATGCACATTAAGCAATCTCAATTGTTTGAAACAAGTCATGCTACAACAATAATCACTAAGCATATGGTCAAAGCAACATATAACATGACATGGTAAAGTCTAAGCCACAGTCAAAACAAGCTTCCTTTTGTACCACTTAAGCATGAAACTTCCTACTCTCTTCCAACACCAATAGACTAATTTGAAACAACTCACAAAGATAATAATCAATAAAGACCAGTGAGCTTGTCTCACAAATTTAAAAGAAGAACTAAAAAGTTCTAAGCACAAAGCAAAAGAAAACTAAGCTAAACGTAGTGCTAGCCAAACTGAACACTCATAGAACAATAAGAGTGAAAACTAGAGTGTTCTAAACAATGAAAATGGAGTGTGTCTCTCTTGAAAAGAAGTGTGTTGTGATCCAACCAACTTATTGCAGCAAAAAAAAACAAAATGAAAAACAAAAACAAAGACGCTCCAAGAATAACACAATAGTGCATGAAGCAATAAAAATAAAGTGTCTTGAAAGAAGACCTGGGATTTTTGTTGATGAAGAAGGGCATGCCTTGGTCATCCCCAAGATTTGACGCTTGTACCTCTTGAATATTTCTTGGGGTGACACGGGTGGTATCCCCAAGCTTATCCATTCTGTTAGGGGTGATCCCTTAGGGAGGCCCGATCTTTCACGAATCCCAAGGAAATCGAGGAGTGAGTGAGGGTGATGAGGAGGGAGGCGAAACCCACGAACTCACACGCGAAGAACTCGATGAACACACACGCGAAAACACGATACAAGCCTATAGCTCACGCCGGTGGCAACCGGTCCAAAACAATCTCTAGGATCGGCGTTGGGCAAGACACTCTCCAACGGCCAACAATGGGGGTGAGAGGCTTGATGAGATCTTGACTACTTGGAGACAAACACCGAACTCCAAGGACTTGTACAACTTGAACGCACAAGGAAAAATCCAAGAGGAGGTGGGGGATAATTGGTGCTCCTTGTCAAGGAGCATGAGACTAGTAATTGATAGATCCTCTAGGGGTGTCTTCAATTACAATTATCCAAGTCTAGGGTTTACAATAGAGGGTGGGGGCTATTTATAGGCCAGCCACATAAACAGGGGCAGTTTGGGTACGAAATGGTAAAGTCTAGGCGAAATAAGGGGTTACATGGGTCAAGCCCGAAAGTTGACTTGTCTCTGGAGATTTCCAGCGAGAGGCCCGACGGCGCCGGAGTGGTAGACGGAAATTCCGGTGGCCACCGACATCCGGTTAGCGAGGGGGTCGGTCGACCGGGCCTGTCGCCGGAAGTTCTGGCGAGGGAACCGGTTCGCCGAGCCTAGCGCCGGTTTGCTCTGGCGTATCTCCTCGGGCTGCCTTTGGTCCCTCTCTTGACGATGCTTCATTGGGTTCATAGCGGAGAATGCACAAAGTTTGGGAATGAAGTAGCAAGACATCCAAGGGTGTATCAAAGTCACACAAGGAAAGGAGCGAGTTAACCTTAGCTTGTAGTAGTTTGGCTCGAGCGTGGGTCATCGATCCACTTGGGGGACTAGTTGGCGGGGATGTAGACGCATCCGTTGGACGGGCTGCATCAAATATGCTATAGGACGACCCTCTTGCATCAAAACGCCACCAATTCCTATACCACTAGCATCACATTCAACTTTAAATTGCTTTGAAAAATCAGGTAATGCAAGCAAAGGTGCAGTAGTAAGCAAACATTTCAATGTATCAAATGCAATATCTTGGGCTGCGCCCCATACAAATGGCACACCTTTCTTAGTCAATTCATGCAATTGTGCAGCAATAGTGCTAAAATCTTCACAAAGCGCCTATAGAATCCAGCTAAGGAAACCACTAGGAAATGCAAACTCCTTTATAAATTTCTACATTTGTATCTTTTCATCTCGTAAAACTTCTCCTAATCTTCTTTCTCATCTCCATTTGTAGATGAACTCCATCAACGAAGCCGTCAAGAAGGGACCACTCATGACCATGACTATGGAGTGTGAGACGGAGTTTCCCAAAGCACTTAAGAACCTTATGGTTACCATGGGGATACATGGTGCAGCAGTGTACAAAGGATTCCCTGTGATGGATGAAGGAGAAGAGTATTGGTGGGTGCAACTTCACTTGTACAGAAACAAGGAAGACAACCACAAATAGTCGGTATTCTGCATGGTCACCAACTCCGAAATGCACAAGTCATTCTTTGATTCTGCAAGGAATGCAACTTGGAATGCCATTAAGGAGCTTGGAGATAGACTCAAGTGTAGAATGCTCAACACTCAAAATGACCTTAGAGAGGAGAAGAAGCATACCCACGATTTAGAGGCTACCAACCAACGTCTAAGGGAAGACATCATAGATTTAGCCTTGGAATCTTGTGACCAAGATAGACAGATTGCCTCCAAGGATGCCCTGATAGCTATTTTGACAAGCGAGTGAGAGTTGTGACGTACTCTAGTAGTTGGACCACCACACTTATCGTTTTTCTCGCGTTAATAATTTGATCATACCAACCTATGTGGTATGGCAAGTTTTTGTCTAAGTTATGATTGAACCTTAGTGTGTGTGATAGATTATTGTATGCCATGACTTGTATGTTTTATGGTTGAATGTTTGCTTTTGGATTTTGTTTCACTATCGTATGATTTCTCTTTACTTGTGTTGATTCTAATTTTTCTCTATCCTATACAATAGATGCCTAGCTTTGTTGTCAGCACTGTCGAGGAGTTCAAGGGAACTCGTTTTGGTTCTCGTCTTGTGGAGCTCACTAGTGTGCTCAATCTCCCACTCCCTAGTATTAAGGGACTTCATCTTACGAAGTTCGAGAGGAAGGATCTTTGGGGATTTAGAGTCTCGCAGCCAGGACGCCAGTCGGAGCCACTCACGGAGGAGATTACCTTCAAGCTGATGCATGATGAAAAGAAGGGACTGGACGTAGTCATGCAGGAGCTACTTGGATGCCTTTGCGGGCGTCACTCCACCGAGCTCAGGGGCCTCTACTTTCACCCGTTTGGGAGACGTGGCGAGTAGGGAGAGGCTGTAGTGTATGATGATGCTACTAGAGAGACTATCGATCCAGTGCGTCTATATCTCCAGGACCTAGAGAGCCTCGTTAGACACCTCGACACCGATAGGACCAACGTCATGCTTAGCAATGACGAGCTTCAGGTTCAGTTGAGGGAGAAGGACAAGCTCTTTGCGGAGCAGGACGAGATCATCAAGGAGATGGAAGCTAGATTCGAGAGCCAAGACAAGAGGTTCAAGAATCAAGAGAAGAGAGTGCAGGATAGAAACAAGAAGATCAAGGACATGAGGGTCGAGACAGAGCTCAAGGACGTTGAGCTAGAGACTCAGCAAGGAGTGATAGAGAGGTTGCGCTCGCAGAAGAGAGCCATTCGTGCAAAGATCGATTGTTAGGGGTGACCCCTTAGGGAGGCCCGATCTTTCACGAATCCCAAGGAAATTGAGGAGGAAGTGAGGGGGATGAGGAGGGAGGCGAAATCCACGAACTCACACACGAAGAACTCGATAAACACACACACGCGAAAACACAATACAAGGCGATAGCTCACGTCGGTGGCAACCGGTCCAACACAATCTCTAGGATCGGCGTTGGGCAAGACACTCTCCCACAGCCAACAACGAGGGTGAGAGGCTTGATGATGTGGACATCCCATCTATTGATACAACCGTTGTACCTACAGCTACACACATACAAGGACCTATCACTCGATCTCATGCCAAATAACTTAACTATCAGGTACTTTCGTTTCTTGGAACTATTTCTCACATACATGAGAATATGATGCTGCCTAAATCAGATGTATTTCTTAGGAATGATGGAACAAGCATGGATGAGAGGGACAAGCATTGGAGCATGGTCATGCATGGAGATTTCAGAACTTTGAGGCCACCATAATGAAGAAGGAAGGCTTGGACGAAATATTCAAGATTAATGCTTCACAAAATTCGTCCATAGCCTAATATGGTGTTGCGACACCTTTATTTTGGGCCAGGCCCATGTAATTTTTGCAGGATTTTAAATAGCCACTTTTTAGAGTTTGTATTTGAGGAGAAAATGACTTCTAGGGTTGGATTCGGCCACCACTTCTATGGCTGGCCGAAACCCCACCTTTTCATCCTTAAATACTCCCCTTAGCCGTCACCATAGACTCGGATTTTGTTTAGACATTAAGTTAGCCATCATAGCAACTTCGCCAAGGCTCGAGCGTCGCAGAGGACTTTTGTACTTCGCACCTATATAGGATCCCACCTTTTCAATAAAGCTTTCATCTTAATCCGCAATATCTTGATTGCAATATTAGTTCTTACTTGTTCTCGATTTTAGGTAGGAATTAAGACCCTCGCTGGTTAGGCTGATCGTGTTCCCGCAGGATCGGTAACCTCCAGGTGATTTGCCTAGCGATTGCATTGGCGCTCGTGCTCGCACGTGTAGTCGGATCGTCAAGCCCGAACTCCACCAAATCGACTATCACCTTCTCATCGAAAGATCAGACACCTTTGCCCTATCAAGTGGTATCAGATTTTAGGTTGCTCGGTGAGATTTTACTGTTTTCGTAGATTAGATCTGTTTTACCTATAACACACGAAAAAGCCAAAAACACAGTTAGAGTTTAGATCCATCCCATCACCAATCTATGCCTGGCATTATCTTTTCAGTTTTGCATTGTTGAATTTGTGTTTGCATCGTCGCGTCGAGTTGCTGGTCTTAGTGTCTCGTCCCTTAGAGTTTTGAGTTCTGATCACAGTAGTCACCGCCACACTTGCAGATCACCGCCACCATATTCTGCCACCATATTCCGCCGCCATACACCCAGCCACCATAAACCCTAAAACTCCGCCACCGCCTTCCTACCGCGACACGGATCCGATCACCTTTCCTGCCGCGGCACGAGTCCGAGTTGAGTTATTGTTTCCTAGTAATTTCTTTTTACTCTCCTTCCTTGTTGTTTCCGTGTTGAGCTAGAGTCCGTGTCGAGCTAAAAGTTTAGTTGTAAGTCTGGAACCGCCTCCGAAAAAAATTTCTGGCTATACTGATTTTCGGCTCCGAGGATCACTTTTCTCCATCGGCCGTTATAGCGATATTTTTTTGGCGCATGCGCGCTTTCCGGAGCATCATACAAAAATTTCGAGATTTTTTTTGGGGCTAACCTGTTTCTAGACCCCGTCGATCAGTTCTAGACACTCGCCATCATAGTAATTTTCGACATCTCGGTTTGCTTTTCAGGGTGCCATATCATCATACATTGCTTGTTGTGTCGCGTCGTGACATTGTTGGTGATCTAGGCTCACGTCTCTAGTACGGTCTAGCCTAGGACCAGCATAGTACCGTCGTTGAGCATTCTTTCAACATTTGCATTGCTGTTTTGATAATTGCTAACCCCTTTGCTAAGCCTTCCCAGAGCTTCACAGAATTCTCCACGTGCGGTGTCTCGACTCCTGGTAATCGCTCGGTTCAATCTCTGGACCCACTGCTCCTCGCGGTTGCACATCGCTTTTTCCTGCTGTTTGGTAAGAACTTGTAAGAGCTTCGTATATTGCTTGACGGATTACGCGTGCCTTCCACCATATTTCCGTAGTTATAGGCATATATACCTGTGCTTTTTCAAGGACTAACCATGACAGATACTTCGCGTAACCCTGCCACAATGACGAACCAAGAACTACATGCCCACTTATCCGAGCTATTGGTCGGTCGCGCTGAAGATGTGGAGGCACGACTAGAGGAGTTTGACACCAAGCTCACCAACGCCATGGACAAGATCGGCGGACTCGAGAAATCCTTCAACGACAAGCTTGACACTCGGTTCAAGGAGGTTTTGGATAGAATGCCGGCACCCGCACCCGCCCCATTGGCACCTCGGCATGGCGCACGGCGCATTCTGATCATGGGTCATACTGCTGGTTTAGCTACCGCCGCACCTTAGGCGGCTACCGCTGCAGCTGAGGCACCTCAGGCTTCCACATGTCGCCGCTGCGACAAAGGAGAGCATTTACGTACTACTACGACCTCGGCGACGACGATCTGTTTGATGAGGAGGTTGAACAACCTCCACACCCTGTTGGCCGACCCCGACAATACCACCGCAACGCTCGAACACCGATACGTGATGATGATCATGTTGCAAAGCTTAAATTAAATATTCCATCTTTTGAGGGTAAATATAATCCCGATGCATATCTTACATGGGAGATGGAAGTAGAACAACGTTTTGCATGTTTAAAATATCTTGAGAATATGCGTGTTAGTGCTGCTACATGTGAATTTACTAAATTTGCTTCCCTTTGGTGGTCTGAGTATTGTCGTTTAAATCCTACTACTATTCCTCGTACTTGGACTGCTTCAAAAACTGCTACGCGTGTTTGTTTTGTGCCTCCCACTTATCAACGTGATTTTCTAAAGAATCTGACACGTTTGGAACCAAGGGAAAAATTCAGTAGAAGAGTATTATCAGGAATTGCAAACGGGGATGCTTCGGTGTGGTCTTGTTGAATCTACTGAACAAATGCTTGCACGTTTCTTTGGTGGATTAAACAAGGACATTCAACACATATTATACTATAAGGAATATAATTCCATCACTCGTTTGTTTCATCTTGCTTGCAAAGCTGAACATGATGTGCAGGATCACCAAACACCATGGAGGAGGACTAATAATTCTGCAGGTCGCACATCCACTTGGACATCCCGACAATCCGCGCCTACTTCTCGTGATTCTCCACCAGCTACTATCACATCCAAGGCCACCACAAGATTTCCGTCAGCTCTCCTCCACCGTCATCCAATGCGCCTGCTCGTAGTGCATCTTCTATGGCTTCCACGGGTAAAACAAAGGATATACAATGCCGCAAGTGCTGGGGTTTTGGTCATATTGAGAGACAGTGCACAACACAACGTGTTATGATGGTGCGTGATGATGGTCAATATGATTCAGCGAGTGACTTTGATGAGGATACATTTGCTCTTATTTCTGCTCGAGATGGAGAGAATTGTGATTCTGATGAAGAGACAGAGGTAATGGGAGCTGAAACTGCTAATCAATACAAGAGCTTAATTACACAACGTGTGTTGAATGTGCAATTGAGCAAATCTGAGCATAATCAATGCCACAACCTGTTCCAAACATGTAGTGTTGTCAAGGAAAGAGCTATAAGGATCATCATTGATGGAGGGAGTTGTAATAATCTGGCTAGTGTTGACATGGTAGAGAAGATTGCACTTCCAACAAGACAACGCACACATTCATATTACATCCAATGGTTTGAGAGTTCTCGCAAGATCAAGGTAACAAGAACGGTACGCGTGCATTTTACTATTGGTACATATTCTAATTTTGTTGATTGTGATGTTGTACCTATGCAAACTTGTTCTTTGTTACTTGGTAGACCATGGCAATTTGATAGAGAATCTGCTCATAATGGCAAAACTAATCACTATTCTCTTATGCATGATGGAAAGAAAATTGGTCTAAAACCTATGACTCCCGAACAGATTTTAAAAGATGATCTTGCTAGAGCTAAAACTAAGGAGAAACATAAAAGTGAGAATCAGATTGTTGCTGCAGATTTTGTATCACAAAAGAACACTAAATCTGATTCTAAACTTGCTACTGAAATTCGTTAGAAGAGTCCATGTATGCTTGAAAATAAAATTGATATTGCTGAACTAGATGTAAACAATACTCAATGTTATGCAATTATCTGTAAAGAGGTTTTGTTTTCATTTGAGGATATGCCTCCTTCTTTGCCACCTGCTATTGCTAACCTTTTGCAGGAATATGAGGATGTTTTTCCCGCTGAGCTGCCACCAGGACTACCTCCTATTAGAGGAATTGAGCACCAAATTGATCTAATTCCTGGTGCTACGTTGCCCAACCGCGCGCCATATAGAACCAATCCAGAGGAGACAAAGGAGATACAACGCCAAATTTAGGAACTACTCGACAGAGATCATATTCGTGAGTCCCTTAGCCCCTGTGATGTTCCTATTATTTTGGTACCTAAGAAAGATGGTTCTTCGCGCATGTGTACTGATTGTAGAGCTATCAATAATATTACTATTTGATATCGTCATCCTATTCCACATTTGGATGACATGCTTGATGAATTGAATGGCTCTACCATGTTTTCTAAAGTTGATTTGCGTAGTGGTTACCACCAGATTCGTATTAAATTGGGAGATGAATGGAAAACAACATTTAAAACTAAGTTCAGTTTATATGAGTGGTTAGTGATGCCGTTTGGTTTAACTAATGCACCCAACACTTTCATGAGATTAATGAACGAAGTTTTACGTGCTTTCATTGGACGTTTTGTAGTAGTCTACTTTGATGATATTCTGATTTATAGCAGATCTTTTGAGGATCATTTGGACCATTTACGTGCTGTTTTCAATGCTTTACATGATGCACGTTTGTTTGGTAATCTTGAGAAGTGCACCTTTTGCACCAATCGAGTTCGTTTCTTGGCTATGTTGTTACATCACAGGATATTGAAGTGGATCCAGCCAAGATTGAAGCTATTGAGAATTGGCCGTAGCCCAAGATGGTCACACACGTGAGGAGTTTTCTTGGCCTCGCTGGTTTTATAGGCGCTTTGTCAAAGACTTTGAATCAATTGCCGCGTCGCTGAATGAACTTACCAAGAAGGATGTGCCCTTTGTTTGGTGCGATGCACAACAACAGGCCTTCGTCATATTGAAAGATAAGCTAACACATGCTCCCTTACTTCAACTTCCTGATTTTAGTAAGACTTTTGAGCTTGAATGTGATGCTAGTGGAATTGGTTTGGGAGGTGTGTTATTACAAGAGGGAAAACCTGTGGCATATTTTAGTGAGAAATTGAGTGGGGATAGTCTGAACTATTCTACTTATGATAAAGAATTATATGCGTTGGTTCGGACATTAGAAACTTGGCAACATTATCTATGGCCTAAAGAATTTGTTATACATTCTAATCATGAATCTTTGAAGCATATTCATAGTCAAGCTAAGTTGAATCGTCGTCATGCAAAGTGGGTTGAATTTATTGAGTCTTTTCCTTATGTTATCAAACACAAAAAGGGTAAAGATAATATTATTGCTGATGCTTTGTCGCGCCGTTATACTTTGTTATCTCAACTTGACTTCAAAATATTTGGATTGGAAACTATTAAGGAACAATATGTGCGTGATGCTGAATTTAAAGATGTGTTGCAGAATTGTAGAGATGCTAGAACATGGAACAAGTTCGTCTTCAATGATGGATTTGTGTTCCGTGCTAACAATCTATGCATTCCAGATAGTTCTGTTCGTCTTTTGTTGTTACAGGAGGCCCATGGAGGAGGATTGATGGGACACTTTGGTGTCAAGAAAACGGAGGATGTTCTTGTTGCACACTTCTTTTGGCCACGTATGCGTCGAGATGTTGAGAGATTTGTGGCACGCTGCACTACTTGTCAAAAAGCTAAGTCTCGCCTTAATCCACATGGTTTATATATGCCTCTTCCTGTTCCTAGTGTTCCTTGGGAGGATATTTCTATGGACTTTGTTTTGGGATTGCACGCATACGAAGGGAGTGATTGTATTTTTGTTGTTGTGGATCGGTTTTCTAAGATGGCACACTTTATTCCTTGTCATAAAACGGATGATGCTGCGCATATTGCTGATTTGTTCTTTCGTGAAATTATTCGTTTACATGGTGTGCCAAATACTATTGTTTCTGATCGTGATACTAAATTTCTTAGCCACTTTTGGAGATGTTTATGGGCTAAGTTGGGGACTAAATTGCTGTTTAGTACTACATGTCATCCCCAAACTGATGGACAAACTGAAGTAGTAAATAGAACTTTGTCTACTATGTTGCGGGCTGTTTTAAAGAAGAACTTAAAATTGTGGGAAGAGTGTTTACCTTATATAGAATTTGCTTATAATCGTTCGCTGCATTCTACCACAAAGATGTGCCCGTTTGAGATCGTGTATGGTTTTGTTCCTCGTGCACCTATTGATTTATTGCCATTACCTACTTCGGTGCAAAATAATTTGGATGCTACACAACACGCTGAAATGATATTAAACTTGCATAAGACTACTAAAGATAACATAGAACACATGAATGCTAAGTATAAACTTGCTGGGGATAAAGGAGAAAGCATGTTGTGTTTGATGTTAGAGATCTTGTTTGGTTACATTTGCGTAAAGATCGTTTTCCTGATTTACACAAGTCTAAGTTAATGCCGCGTGCTGCTGGTCGCTTTAAGGTGTTAGAGAAAATAAACAATAATGCATATAAACTTGAGTTGCCTACAGACTTTGGTATGGTTAGTCCTACGTTTAACATTGCAGATTTGAAGCCTTACTTTGGTGAGGAAGATGAGATTGCGTCGAGGACGACTTCAATTCAAGAAGGGGAGCATCATGATGTGGACATCCCATCTATTGATACAACCGTTGTACCTATAGCTACACACATACAAGGACCTATCACAAGATCTCGTGCCAAACAACTTAACTATCAGGTACTTTCGTTTCTTGGAACTATTCCTCACATACATGAGAATATGATGCTGCCTAAATCATATGTATTTATTACTCTTAGGAATGATGGACCAAGCATGGATGAGAGACAAGCATTGGAGCATGGCCATGCATGGAGATGGCAGCAAGCATGAGATGATTCAAGAGAAGGCCACGGATGAAGATTTCAGAACTTTGAGGCCACCATAATGAAGAAAGAAGGCTTGGACGAAATATTCAAGATCAATACTTCACAAATTTGTCCATAGCTTAATATGGTGCTGCGACACCTTTATTTTGGGCCAGGCCCATGTAATTTTCGCAGGATTTTAATTAGCCACTTTTTAGAGTCCGTATTTGAGGAGAAAAGGACTTCTAGGGTTGGATTCGGCCACCACTTCTATGGCTGGCCGAAACACCACCTTTTCCTCCTTAAATACTCCCCATAGTCGTCACCATAGACTCGGATTTTGTTTAGACAATAAGTTAGCCATAGTTGCAACTTCGCCAAGGCTCGAGCGTCGCAGAGGCCTCTTGTACTTCCCACCTATACAGGATCCCACCTTTTCAATAAAGCTTTCATCTTAATCCGTAATATCTTGATTGCAATATTAGTTCTTACTTGTTCTTGATTTCAGGTAGGAATTAAGACCCCCGCTGGTCAGGCTGATCGTGTTCCCGCATGATCGGTAACCTCCAGGAGATTGGCCTAGCGATTGCATTGGCGCTCGTGTTCGCACGTGTAGTTGGATTGTCAAGCCCGAACTCCACCCAAATCGACTATCACCATCTCATCAAAAGATCGAACACCTTTGTTCTATCAAGTGGTATCAGATTTCAGGTTGCTCGATGAGATTTTACTGTTTTCGTAGATTAGATCTGTTTTTTGCCTATGACCCACGAAAAAGCCAAAAACACAGTTAGAGTTTAGATCCATCCCATCACCAATCTACGCCTTGCATTATCTTTTAGTTTTGCATTGTTGAATTTGTGTCTGCATTGTCGCGTCGAGTTGCTGGTCTTAGTGTCTCCTCCCTTAGAGTTTCGAGTTCTGATCACAGTAGTCACCGTCACCTTCGTAGATCACCGCCACCATATTCCGCCGCCATACACCCAGCCATCATAAACCCTAAAACTCCGCCACCGCCTGCCTACCACGACACGGATCCGATCACCTTTCCTGCCGCGGCACGAGTCCGAGTTGAGTTATTGTTTCGTAGTTTTTCTTTTTTACTTTCCTTCCTTGTTGTTTCCGTGTTGAGCTAAAGTCCGTGTCAAGCTAAGAGTTCGGTCTTAAGTCCAGAAGGAGAGCAAAAAAAGTCTGGAATCGCCTCCGAATTTTTTTTCTGGCTATACTGATTTTCGGCCCCGGGGATCACTTTTCTCCATCGGCCGTTATAGCGATATTTTTTTGGCACCTGCGCGCTTTCTGGAGCATAATACAAAAATTTCGATTTTTTTTGGGGCTAACCTGTTTTTAGACCCCGTCGATCAGTTCTAGACACTCGCCATGATCGTGAGTTTCAACATCTCGGTTCGCTTTTTAGGGTGCCATATCATCATACATTGCTTATTGTGTCGCGTCGTGACATCGTTGGTGATCTAGGCTCGCGTCTCTAGTACGGTCTAGCCTAGGGCCAGCACAGTACCGTCGTTGAGCATTCTTTCAACATTTGCATTGTTGTATTGATAATTGCTAACCCCTTTGCTAAGCCTTCCCAGAGCTCCACAGAATTCTCCACATGCGGTGTCTCGACTTCTGGTAATCGCTTGGTTCAATCTCTGGACCCACTGCTCCTCGCGGTTTCACATCGCCTTTTTCCTGCTGTTTGGTAAGAACTTGTAAGAGCTTCGTATATTGCTTGACGGATTACGCGTGCCTTCCACCATATTTCCGTAGTTATAGGCATATATACCTGTGATTTTTAAAGGACTAACCATGACAGATACTTCGCGGAACCCTGCCACAATGACGAACCAAGAACTACATGATCACTTCTACAAGCTCTTGGTCAGTCGCGCTGAAGATGTGGATGCACGACTAGGGGAGTTTGACACCAAGCTCACCAACGCCATGGACAAGATCGATGGACTCGAGAAATCCTTCAACGATAAGCGGCCTTCGGTTCAAGGAGGTTTTGACAGATTGCCAAGACCGACGCACCCGCCCCATTGGCACCTCGGCATGGCGCACGGCCCATTCCGATCATGGGTCTTGCTGGTTCATTTGCCGCCTTTCCGGCGACTACGCTGCGGTGAGGCACCTCGAGACTTCCACCGCTGCTCTTTGACATTGGGGACAGACGACGGGTACTACTACGACCCCGACGACGATGATATGTTTGACTAGGAGGTTGAACAACCTCCACACCCTGTTGGACGTCCCCGACATTACCACCGCAACGCTCGACCACCGGTACGTGATGATGATCATGTTGCAAAGCTTAAATTAAATATTACATCTTTTGAGGGTAAATATAATCCTGATGCATATCTTACATGGGAGATGGAAGTAGAACAACGTTTTGCATGTTTAAAATATCCTGAGAATATGTGTGTTAGTGCTGCTACATGTGAATTTACTAAATTTGCTTCCCTTTGGTGGTCTGAGTATTGTCGTTTAAATCCTACTACTATTCCTAGTACTTGGACTGCTTTAAAAACTGCTATGCGTGTTCGTTTTGTACCTCCCACTTATCAACGTGATTTACTAAAGAATCTGACACGTTTAGAACAAGGGAAAAATTCTGTAGAAGAGTATTATCAGGAATTGCAAACGGGGATGGTTCGGTGTGGTCTTGTTGAATCTACTGAACACATGCTTGCATGTTTCTTTGGTGGATTAAACAAGGACATTCAACACATATTAGATTATAAGGAATAAAATTCTATGGCTCGTTTGTTTCATCTTGCTTGCAAAGCTGAACGTGAAGTGCAGGATCGCCAAACACCATGGAGGAGGACTAATAATTCTGCAGGTCACACATCCACTTGGACATCCCGACAATCAGCGCCTCCTTCTCGTGAGTCGCCACCAGCTACTACCACATCCAAGGCCACCACAAGATTTCCAGCTGCTCCTCCACCGTCATCCAATGCTCCTGCTCGTAGTGCATCTTCTATGGCTTCCACGGGTAAAACAAAGGATATACAATGCCGCAGGTGCTGGGGTTTTGGTCATATTGAGAGACAGTGCACAACACAACGTGTTATGATGGTGCGTGATGATGGTCAATACGATTCAGCGAGTGACTTTGATGAAGATACATTAGCCCTTATTTCTGCTCGAGATGGAGACAATTGTGATTCTGATGAAGAGACAGAGTTAATGGGAAGCTGCTGATCAATACAAGAGCTTAATTACACAACGTGTGTTGAGTGTGCAATTGAGCAAATCTGAGCAAGATCAACGCCACAACCTGTTCCAAACACGTGGTGTTGTCAAGGAAAGAGCTATACGGATCATCATTGATGGAGGGAGTTGTAATAATCTGGCTAGTGTTGACATGGTAGAGAAGCTTACACTTCCAACAAGACGACACACACATTCATATTACATCCAATGGTTTGAGAGTTCTCGCAAGATCAAGGTAACAAGAACGCTACGTGTGCATTTTACTATTGGTACATATTCTGATTTTGTTGATTGTGATGTTGTACCTATGCAAGCTTGTTCTTTGTTACTTGGTAGACCATGGCAATTTGATAGAGAATCTGTTCATAATGGAAAAACTAATCACTATTCTCTTATGCATGATGGAAAGAAAATTGGTCTCAAACCTATGACTCCCGAACAAATTTTAAAAGATGATCTTGCTAGAGCTAGTAGAGCTAAAACTGAGGAGAAAAATAAAAGTGAGAATCAGATTGTTGTTGCCGATTTTGTACCACCAAATACCACTAAATCTGATTCTAAACATGCTACTGAAATACGTTTGAAGAGTCCATGTATGCTTGCAAATAAAATTGATATTGCTGAACTAGATGTAAACAATACTCAATGTTATGCAATTGTCTGCAAAGATGTTTTGTTTTCCTTTGAGGAATGCCTCCTTCTTTGCCACCCGCTATTGCTAACCTTTTGTAGGAATATGAGGACGTCTTCCCCGCTGAGCTGCCACCAGGACTACCTCCTATTAGAGGAATTGAGCACCAAATTGATCTAATTCCTGGTGCGACGTTGCCCAACCGCACGCCATATAGAACCAATCCAGAGGAGACAAAGGAGATACAACGCCAAATTCAGGAACTACTCGACAGAGATCATATTCGTGAGTCCCTTAGCCCCTGTGCTGTTCCTATTATTTTGGTACCTAAGAAAGATGGTTCTTCGCGCATGTGTACTAATTGTGGAGCTATCAATAATATTACTATTCGATATCGTCATCCTATTCGACGTTTGGATGACATGCTTGATGAATTGAGTGGCTCTACCATGTTTTCTAAAGTTGATTTGCGTAGTGGTTACCACCACTACGCAAATCATCCTATGCCGTTTGGTTTAACTAATGCACCTAGCACTTTCATGAGATTAATGAACGAAGTTTTACGTGCTTTCATTGGACGTTTTGTGGTAGTCTACTTTGATGATATTCTGATTTATAGCAAATCTTTAGAGGATCATTTGGGCCATTTACGTGCTATTTTCAATGCTTTACGTGATGCACGTTTGTTTGGTAACCTTGAGAAGTGCACCTTTTGCACCAATCGAGTTGTGTTTCTTGGCTATGTTGTTACATCACAGGGTATTGAAGTGGATCCAGCCAAGATTGAAGCTATTGAGAATTGGCCGCAGCCCAAGACGGTCACACAAGTGAGGAGTTTTCTTGGCCTCGCTGGTTTTTATAGGCGCTTTGTCAAAGAATTTGGATCAATTGCCGCGCCACTGAATGAGCCTACCAAGAAGGATGTGCCCTTTGTTTGGGGCGATGCACAACAACAGGCCTTCGTCATATTGAAAGATAAGCTAACACATGCTCCCTTACTCCAACTTCCTGATTTTACTAAGACTTTTGAGCTTGAATGTGATGCTAGTGGAATTGGTTTGGGAGGGGTGTTATTACAAGAGGGAAAACCTGTTGCATATTTTAGTGAGAAATTGAGTAGGGCTAGTCTGAACTATTCTACTATGATAAAGAATTATATGCATTGGTTCGGACATTAGAAATTTGGCAACATTATCTATGGCCTAAAGAATTTGTTATACATTCTGATCATGAATCTTTGAAGCATATTCGTAGTCAAGCTAAGTTGAATCGTCGTCATGCAAAGTGGGTTGAATTTATTGAGTCTTTTCCTTATGTTATCAAACACAAAAAGGGTAAAGATAATATTATTGCTGATGCTTTGTCGCTAGTTATACTTTGTTATCTCAACTTGACTTCAAAATATTTGGATTAGAAACTATTAAGGAACAATATGTGCATGATGCTGAATTTAAAGATGTGTTGCAGAATTGTAGAGATGGTAGAACATGGAACACGTTCGTCTTCAATGATGGATTTGTGTTCCGTGCTAACAAACTATGCATTAGGATAGTTACATTAGTCTTTTGTTGTTACAATAGGCGCATGGAGGAGGATTGATGGGACACTTTGGTGTCAAGAAGACGGAGGATGTTCTTGCTGCACACTTCTTTTGGCCACGTATGCATCGAGATGTTGAGCGATTTGTGGCACGCTGCACTACTTGTCAAAAAGCTAAGTCTCGCCTTAATCCACATGGTTTATATATGCCTCTTCCTGTTCCTAGTGTTCCTTGGGAGGATATTTCTATGGACTTTGTTTTGGGATTGCCACGAACACAGAAGGGGGGGATAGTATTTTTGTTGTTGTGGATCGGTTTTCTAAGATGGCACACTTTATTCCTTGTCATAAAACGGATGATGCTGCGCATATTGCTGATTTGTTCTTTCGTGAAATCGTCCGTTTGCATGGTGTGCCCAATACTATTGTTTCTGATCGTGATACTAAATTTCTTAGCCACTTTTGGAGATGTTTATGGGCTAAGTTGGGGACTAAATTGCTGTTTAGTACTACATGTCATCCCCAAACTGATGGACAAACTGAAGTAGTAAATAGAACTTTGTCTACTATGTTGCGGGCTGTTTTAAAGAAGAACTTAAAATTGTGGGAAGAGTGTTTACCTCATATAGAATTTGCTTATAATCGTTCGCTGCATTCTACCACAAAGATGTGCCCGTTTGAGATCGTCTATGGTTTTGTTCCTCGTGCACCTATTGATTTATTGCCTTTACCTACTTCGGTGCAACATAATTTGGATGCTACACTGATGGAGGGGTTAACCTCTTGGGTGGCCCGATCTTCACGGATCTCGTGGTCAAACCGATGGGAAAGCGAGGGGAAAGGGAGAAGGTAGCGGAAGCGAACACACACCTCGCGAAGAACACGATGAACACATGCAAAACTCACACGATACAAGGCCGATTGCTCCCGAACGGCGGCCACCGGTCCGATAGAATCCTCGCAAGGAAAGATCGGTCAACGTGCTCCCTCAAATCCACATCGGAGAGGGAAGAACACCTTGGGGAGGGTCTTGACAACTTGGAGACGAGACATCGAACTCCAAGGCCTTGTTCAACGATGGATGCGTGATGCAAAGTCCAATCGAGGTTGGTGACGATAGTCGGTCCCCTTGGTAAAGGGGATGAGGCAAAACTAGAGATTCCACACAATGGGGTTGTCTTTAGTCTATCATCTATGCCTACGGGATACATGAGGGGTGGGGGCTGTATTTATAGGCCAGCCACTAAACAAGGGTAGTTTGGGGATAAACTAGGTGAATAGGTAAGTAAAGGGGAATACATGGGCTGTGGCCCAACCAGTGCGCGCAGGCACTGACATGAACGGTAGTAGCGGACTTAGAACTGGTAGTACCGGTCATCACTGGTAGTACTGCTCTGGGACCAGTAGTACCGCTTGATCTGGCGACGGTTGGAGTTGTCGATGTGGCGGTAGTAGGGCGGTAGTACCGCTGACCAGTAGTACCGGTTCCGCTGACCGTAGTACCGCCAGACTGGCATTCTTGATCTGTCTTCTTCTCCTCTTCAAGCCTCCGTCCTTCTTTGTCGGCTTGATGTTCCTCCCTTGCCTCCGTACTGGTCGGTGTGAACCTATCATGCATATGTGACGGAGTATGAAGTAGCATACCATTCACTAGGGTTGGAAGTGAGCTTGCATAGAGGAACGGATTCACCTTTCGAGTCCATGGCGACTTGGCGTAAGTTGTAGACCTTGATGTAGTAATGACTGTAGGTCGGGCTGCATCATCTCCCCTCCCTTCAAAAAGAGTCGTCCTCGACTCTCCATGTTCATCACGAAGTAGAAGAGGTCGAAGGACATCCTTGATCCTAGGGTTCACCATATAGTCGTCCTCGGGAAGATTGACTTGACAACACTTCAATGTTCCTTCACCTTCCATGAAGCCTACAAAGCTCACGACAAAAGCAAAGCAACACTCAAAGCGTAGCCAATTCATGAAGATTATAGCATGAGTCCTCAAGTAGAAGGAAGTCACCTTAGCTTGTAGAGATAGCTCGATGAAGGGTGGCCATAGGTAACTCTCTTCGATTCTTCTTGTCAATACATGGTCCATAGAGGTTGAAGTGTATGCATTTGTACCTTCATACAACAAAGACCAAGCAACATATGTTTGTGTGTGATAGAGGATCATGTCATTTGTGGCATGTCCATTCTTGTTCACAACACGATTAGCACAACGCAAGTATAGAAAACAGGATGCATATGCAAGGCCAATGTGCATGGAAATCGTTTGAACATCATCCAAATGTGGAAACTCAAAAACTCCATATAACATAGAAGTGGGGCATTCAAAGCATTGGATCCAAATTTCAAACAACATCTTTGATGCAAGACTAGGAGAATTTGGCAAAAACACACAAGGAAGCATATCCAAAACAAAAGTATTATGTTTGCAAACAAACCAAATGAAAGAGCTAGTGGTCCTTATGTTTGTTGCAACAACAAGACGAGATTCTTGGAAGCTCTCATGACAATACATGCTCTTAATGGAATTGTGGGTGCACACAAAACATTGGAAAGAGAAAATGTTCAACAGTTTTGTTGCAACACAAAAAGCATCATTATCTAAATGCGAAGAAACATGAATGTCACCAGGGGAGATAATACCATTAACATGCTTGCAATCAAACCATAGGAAAGAGCAATTTGCCAACATGAAAGATGCAAAGCATGCAAAAGGTATCAGAGCTGGGTTCGATCTTGAACTCACTTGTGGGATGCTCTCAAGAGCTCTTTTTGTCAACTCGTGCTCAACCGAGGTTGACATGATAATGCGGGTACCTACACATCATACACAAAGGAAGAATGTGTGTGCATGGTAGAGATACACATCATCCATCATGACGTATCTCTTCTTGTGCACATCACCATTAATGTCAATCAAGTATGAAATAGATGCATGGTGAGTATGCAAGTGGGGAACATGCTTATCATGGCAATCATCAAAATCTCCAAAAATTGAGAAAGCTATGGGGGCCATCTCATTAGGACGCATATGATCAATATTGTTGCAAGCAAAACAAGTGAAATAGCAAGCATTCATCTTATCGCAAGCAACGGGATAAATTGAATGACTAGCATGACAAGGCAAGTCCAAAGCAATTGGAGGATACACACAAGATGCATAGCATGGCATGTTTATGGCAATGATATCGCAATCAAACAATTCCACATGATCAATATTATGCAAAGGCAAAGCATCACATGGGAAAGTGGATGAAGCATATGTAATGTCACAAGTATCATCCATAGCATGCATATCCTCACAATTCATCATGTCCACTAGTGGGATCATGGCATCATCAACACCCTTATTGTTACCTTGTTCATACCTCTCATATGAAGTGGGTGTTGTGGAAGTAGTGGCCTCCTTGTGGACGAATTCATCTTCTTGATGTATCCATGGCGTAGCATCTACCATGTACATCTTCTCCATTCGAGGCATCATTGCTTCATAGCTTCGGGCGTCATCCTCCATGGAACCTAGCACAACACAAGAGAACACACTAGAGGTAGAGGGTAAGTTGTTAGAAATCGAAATGGTCTCACTTGACCTATCAACTACCACTCTCAACTCACTAGGAGTATCGCTCATGCCCTCCAAGTGGAAGCGCTCAATCTCACATAAGGTGGAGTCACTCATGTCACTCTTGTTCTCACTCAAGTGGGCTAAGTGGCTCTCATACTCACATGGGATTGATATCACATCATCACTCAAGCATATGGGGGTAGGCTCGGTTTCCTCAACTCCATGCGCCTCCTTTGGTGAAGGGAAAATCCCATGCTCACCATTCTTGACCTTGTCGCCTTCAAGGTTGGATGCCATAAGGTGGGCATCATCGCTCTCCTCCATGGTCGAAGGGAAAATCCCATGCTCGACCGTCTTGTGGCCATCTCGTAGTAGTGGTGGAGGTAGGCTCATGCTATCCAACTTGGCGAAGTAGAGGTCTACATTTTCCTCGTTGGCGAGGTTGTGGAAGTCAAGCGTAGGCATTGAAGCTTGATGGCGTGGAGGAAGGCTTGCTCTTGGTGCCATTGTGGTGGTGGCACGAGTAGTTGAAGGTGCACTATGATGGTGTCGACGGAGGTCATTGGCGTGCCTTGCCGATGGTTGATGTAGGTGGCGCACTTGGTCGTCCACATGACACTCGCGACGATTATCACTTGCCTTGGCACTCTTCTTGTGCTTGTGGTGCCTTCTTGAGCTTGCTTGAGCATTATGGTTGGTGCTCATCACGAATTCTTCGTATTTGTGGCGAAGATGCCTTTGACGATGTCTTGTATCCTCTTTATGGTGGTGATGCTCATGAGAGGATGTTTGTCGATGAAGAGTCTTGTTTCTTGGCGCCTCTTGATGTATATGATGTTTGGACGCCACTCTTGTTTGGATAGGAGGTGGATCTTGGCGCCTTGGAGGTGATGTAGCTTGGCGCCTTGGAGATGGTGGAGCTTGACGCCCTCTAGGTGGTGGCACTTGATGCCGTGTCGATGGTGGCGCTTGTCGCCTTGGAGGTGGATCATCGAAGTAGGTGGTGCCCTTTGGTGTGGCACGCTTGGCCTTGAAGGTCATGGATTCTTGATGATGCGCCTCCTCTTGCTTGGCGTAGTAGGCTTCCATCTCCACGCGATGGAGGAATTCTTCATGGCTCATGGAGGAGCCATCAAACTCGATGAAGTTCTCCGTGTCCCCCATGCTTGGCAAGGCGTCGTCGATGTTGCACTCGAAGTCATCCATGCTTGGGGAGTAATTGTTGGTGTAGTACTCCATATCAACCAACATGTGGAGCCATTGTCGGTGTAGTGCTCCATAGGCTCCATGCATGAGGAGCCATTGTCGACGTAGAGCTCCATGTCTTCCATGCATGTGGAGTCGTAGGTGTAGTGCTCCGGGTCCTCAAAGCATGCAGAGCCATTGTCGGTGTTGTGCTCCGGCATGTCCTCTATACTTGTGGAGTCGTAGTCATGGTGGCTCATCATGGATTCTTCATGGATATCATCCTCGGTTCCGGAGTCCCTAGACATGATGCACAAGACCAAGCGGTGTATATGGAAGTGGTAGTGGGAGTTAGGGATACAACGTCAAACCTTACTTTACCTTGGAAGATCGTATCGTACAAGTGGCCACACTTGAGAGCAATAAACCAAGCCAAGTGAAGTTCACGCGGAACACCAAAACCAACTACGAACCAAAAAACACACACACACAAGGCCTATGGTGGATAGGTATGGAAAGTGGCATGTCAAGAAACAATCCGAAATCAAGATATTGTAATGGCAAGTAAAGAACCACAATGATCACAAATCAAACAAGTCAATCCACAAGATAGGAAATATATACAAGGAAACACACACGGTGGGATAAATGGGACTTGTGCGACGGAGAAAGTGAGCTAAGAACCAAATGATTACCTAGCGAAGACTATAAGCTCGTGTCACACAAGTACAAGGAGAGACGCTAGTTCGATTGCACAAAATTGGTGGGCTACAAGATATGCATAATAAGTACCACCTATATGATGTTCATCGAGCTTGCGCTTCCTATTCTATAAGGCACATGTATATTTCTTTCTTTTTCTCTTTTTCTTTTTTCTATTTTTTTCTTTGTCTTTTTCTTGTTCACTTGCCTCTTCCTTGTGCCAACAACTATACAAGATAACTATATGAGATAGCGCTCACACGTTTGCTCAAAATTCTACAAGGTATCAAATGTGCATAGCCCAAGCAATCATAAGAGGAACTAGTCTCAATAGGTGTTTGTTGCTCGCAAAGATAGTGGGGTTCATAAAGGAATGCAAGTGGGGAAAAGTAGCGGAATGTTTATACCTTTCGTCGACGATCTTCACCCTTTATTGTTGGATTCCGCCGTGCTCACGGAATTTGGATGGAGTAGATAGCATGAACAACGTGCATGATGATGTATAGCTCCTTCACCTCTTCGAAACGAGCTAAAGAACACCAAAATCCGAGTTCGAATGCAAAAGTTATGCTCAAAACGGTGAGCGGCTGAAATCTGGAAATCTGTTTTTTCTATTCAGTACTGGGGGGTAGTACCGGTTGCCTGAGAGGTAGTACCGGTTGTGAGCGGTAGTACCGGATTTTGGGACCGGTAGTACCGCTTGGTCCTGGGATGCCCAGATTTGACGCGTTTTCGCGATTTTTGGGCGATTTGGGCGGAAAATCTTCAAGAAAAACACCAAATCGACGGGGGAAATCAAGGAATTAGGCTATGGGAATGCAAAGGAAGGTAGATCAACAAGTTTAGCAAGTAATTCACGGATCAAAACCTACCAAAACGCACTCAAATGACAGATCGATCCAAAACACGAATTGGGGCTATTTTTGGTGGAATTTTCGAATTTATGGGGAAAAGACCAAATCGATGAGAAATCCGTGGCAACCAAAAGCTGCTGATACCAGATGATGGAGGGGTTAACCTCTTGGGTGGCCCGATCTTCACGGATCTCGTGGTCAAATTGATGGGAAAGCGAGGGGAAAGGGAGAAGGTAGCGGAAGCGAACACACACCTCGCGAAGAACACGATGAACACACGCAAAACTCACACGATACAAGGCCGATTGCTCCCGAACGGCGGCCACCGGTCCGATAGAATCCTCGCAAGGAAAGATCGGTCAACGTGCTCCCTCAAATCCACATCGGAGAGGGAAGAACACCTTGGGGAGGGTCTTGACAACTTGGAGACGAGACATCGAACTCCAAGGCCTTGTTCAACGATGGATGCATGATGCAAAGTCCAATCGAGGTTGGTGACGATAGTCGGTCCCCTTGGTAAAGGGGATGAGGCAAAACTAGAGATTCCACACAAGGGGGTTGTCTTTAGTCTATCATCTATGCCTACGGGATACATGAGGGGTGTGGGCTGTATTTATAGGCCAGCCACTAAACAAGGGTAGTTTGGGGATAAACTAGGCGAATAGGTAAGTAAAGGGGAATACATGGGCTGTGGCCCAACCAGTGCGCGCAGGCACTGACATGAACGGTAGTACCGGACTTAGAACCGGTAGTACCGGTCACACCGGTAGTACTGCTCTGGGACCAGTAGTACCGCTTGCGGTCCTGGAGCGACGGTTGGAGCTGTCAGTAGCAGGCGGTAGTAGGGGCGGTAGTACCGCTGACCGGTAGTACCGGTTCCGCCGACCGGTAGTACCGCCAGGACCTGGCAGCTGCTGATCTGTCTTCTTCCGTCTCCTCTTCCAAGCCTCCGTCTTGTCGGGCTTGATGTTCCGGGCTTCCTCCCTTGCCTCTGTACTGGTCGGTGTGAACCTATCATGCATATGTGATGGAGTATGAAGTAGCATACCATTCACTAGGGTAGGAAGTGAGCTTGCATAGAGGAACGGATTCACCTTTCGAGTCCATGGCGACTTGGCGTAAGTTGGAGACCTTGATGTAGTAATGACCGTAGGTCGGGCTGCATCAAACGCGCTGAAATGATATTAAACTTGCATAAGACTACTAAAGATAACATCGAACATATGAATGCTAAGTATAAACTTGCTGGGGATAAAGGGAGAAAGCATGTTGTGTTTGATGTTGGAGATCTTGTTTGGTTACATTTGCGTAAGGATCGCTTTCCTGATTTACGCAAGTCTAAGTTAATGTCGCGTGCTGCTGGTCCCTTTAAGGTGTTAGAGAAAATAAATGATAATGCATATAAACTTGAGTTGCCTGCAGACTTTGGTACGGTTAGTCCTACGTTTAACATTGCAGATTTGAAGCCTTACTTTTGTGAGGAAGATGAGATTGCGTCGAGGACGACTTCAATTCAAGAAGGGGAGCATGATGTGGACATCCCTTCTATTGATACAACCGTTGGACCTACAGCTACACACATACAAGGACCCGTCACAAGATCTCATGTCAAACAACTTAACTATCAGGTATCACATACATCAGAATATGATGCTGCCTAAATCAGATGTATTTCTTACTCTTAGGAATGATAGACCAAGCATGGATGAGAGGGACAAGCATTGGAGCATGGCCATGCATGGAGATGGCAGCAACCGTGTGATGATCCAAGAGAAGGCCACGGATGAAGATTTCAGAACTTTGAGGCCACCATAGTGAAGAAAGAAGGCTTGGACGAAATATTCAAGAACAATACTTCACGAATTCGTCCATAGCTTAATATGGTGTTGCGACACCTTTTACTTTGGGCCAGGCCCATGTAATTTCGCAGGATTTTAATTAGCCACTTTTTAGAGTCCGTATTTGAGGGGAAAAGGACTTCTAGGGTTGGATTCGGCCACCACTTCCATGGCTGGCCGAAACCCCACCTTTTCGCCCTTAAATACTCCCCATAGCCGACCCTCTAGACTCGGATTTTGTTTAGACATTAAGTTAGCCATCATAGCAACTTCGCCAAGGCTCGAGCGTCGCAGAGGCCTCTTGTACTTCGCACCTATTCAGGATCCCACCTCTTCAATAAAGCTTTCCTCTTAATCCGCAATATCTTGATTGCAATATTGGTTCTTACTTGTTCTCGATTTCAGGTAGGAATTAAGACCCTCGCTGGTCAGGCTGATCGTGTTCCCGCAGGATCGGTAACCTCCAGGAGATTGGCCTAGCGATTGCATTGGCGCTCGTGCTCGCACGTGTAGTCGGATCGTCAAGCCCGAAATCCACCAAATCGATTATCATCATCTCATCGAAAGATCGGACACCTTTGCCCTATCACTTGGCCATGCGTATTTGATGGTAACCACTACGAAGATCAATTTTCGAAAATATAGTGGCTCCACATAACTCATCAAGCATGTCATCAAGACGCGGTATAGGATGTCGATAACGCACGGTGATAGCATTAATTGGACGGCAGTCCATGCATAACCGCAACGTATCATCCATTTTGGGTACAAGGATCACGGGTACCGCGCTTGGACTAGTGCTTACTTGGATCAAACCTTTGGAGACGAGTTGGTTGATTTGTCGTTCTATCTCTTTCGTCTCTTCGGGGTTCGTACGATACTCCGCGCGGTTTGGAAGGGGTGCGCCGGGTATGAGGTCGATGCGGTGCTCGATTCCATGAAGAGGGGGTAGTCCATGAGGAAGATCTTCGGGGAACACGTTTTGGAATTCCTGCAAAATAGTCATCAAAGAAGGAGGAACATTTGTCAAGTCATTAGTTCCTTGCACGAGTCCCTTGCATATAAGAACATAGTGCAAGATGGATGGGTTGTTCCGCACTTCTCTCATCTCACTTTTGGTGGCAAGAAGAACACTCTTAGTTTTTCCACTCGAGTTTGGCTTGTGGCTCTCACTCACTATAGTGTGGTTCGCTCGCTCACCGCTCTTCTCACAAGGAGGTGTTGTGATTTGCGCCCTCGCTAAAGCCTTTGCATTGTCCGAAATTATTTGTCTAGGAGTCATTGGTTGCAAAACACAAGTATTGTCAAGCCATTTGAAAGTATAAGCGTTTGTGTGACCATTATGCAAAGCACGCTTGCCATATTGCCACGGCCTACCTAGCAACATATGGCAAACTGTCATGGGGACTACATCACACTCCACCGTGTCCTTGTATGGTCCAATTGAGAAAGTTACTGAGACGGTGTGCTTGATCTTGATGGACCCTTGGTCACTTAGCCATTGTATATGGTAGGGATGCTTATGTGGATGGAGGGTGAGGTTGAGCTTCTCACACAATTCCGTGCTTGCAAGATTGTGGCAACTCCCTCCATTGATGACAACTTTGATGGACTTTCCATTGATACCGGCACGAGTTTGGAAGATGTTTGATCTTTGGTCTTCATTCTCACTGACTTGAGTAGTTAAGACCCTTGTGACCACAAGCGATGGACTTGTGTCATGCTCACACACAAGTAGTTCTTGGTCATCTTCCAAAAGTTGCTTAGCCAATGCTTCCTTGACCCTTGCATCAAACTCATCTTCACTCAAGTATTCTTCATCGCCATTGTCATGGATGAACAAAACTTTCTTGTTTCCACATGCAGCCGACTTGTGTCCTTTGCCTCGACACTTGTAGCATTCACCATTGAATGGTTGATCATCCTTTGTGTATTTGCCACTTGGGGGTGGTTTTCCTTGAGGAAGTGTTGGCTTGAAGGGAAGCTTGGTGGTACTTGATGAGCTTCCACTTGGTGTTGTTGATGTAGTGGTTGGCGCTTGCTTGTAGGTGAAGTACGTCTTTGGCTTGTTGTACTTGATGTCCTCTTGCACTTGACGTTCGGCTTTTGTTGCGCTTGATTTGGTGGTTCAAGCCATTGAGGAAACATGCCATTGTTTGTTCATCACGCTCTTCAATGTTGGCACAGATCATGTTGAGCTCCGTTTGCTTGAAGTACTCTTCCACGGTCTTTGTCCCTTGACTAAGCGTTTGAAGCTTGTTAAAGAGGTCACGCGTGTAGTGCGAAGGAACAAAGAGGGATATCATATGAGCCTTCATATCTTGCCAAGTTGTGATTGGAGGCTCTTCTTTTGCGTCACGAGCGAGTTGGACTTGTTCCCACCAAAGGTTAGCATAATCATCAAACTCGAGGGACTCCATGGCCATCATATTCTCCTTGCTATAGTTGTGCATGCGGAAGATCTTGTCAACCTTGAGTTCCCACGAGAGATATTCTTTGGGTTAATTGGAACCGGTGAACTTGGGCATGGTGAATTTGAGCTTGACAAAGGTTTCTTCTTCATTTCGGTTCCGGTGTCGGCGGTTGCCATGATTTTGGTGGCCATCTTCATCATCCGAGCTCTCACGTATTGCTTGGTGATGGTGGCGTTGCCCTTTCGGTTGTTGTGGTGCCACATTTGGTATTGGAACTTGGTCTTGACGATGATCTTGGGGATCTTGCTCGTGTTGTTGGCGCGGTTGAGGACGAGGCGGAGGCGCTTGTTCCTCACGACGAGCTTGGGGAGCCTGCTCTTGGTCATGGCGTGGTTGATGACGATGAACATTGTCTTGCGCCATGTGGCGAGGAGGACGGCGAGCCGCATGTACAATGGGACGCTCCCCCTCTTCATGATGTGGAGGAGGCTCATCATGGTGCTCATGTTGTCGACGTTGACGTTCATGTCGATGATGACGCCTTGATGGGTCTTCGAGTGCTTCACGTCGACGGCGGACTTGTTCGTCCAATTCAGAGGCTTCACTTGTTGTTGGAGGGATGTGTCGTTGACGATGGGCTTGGGGGTCCACATGAGGTTGCTCTTGTTGAATCACTAGTGCCCTTGGTTGTGGGCGGTTCGCTTCACGTCTTGTAGGTCTTATAGAGAGGTCATCATCATAGCTTGACGTTGCGGCGTGTCGCGGAGATGGTACCACTTGAGAAGAGCTAATGGATTGAAGGATGGGTCCATCTTGGTGCCTTGAAGCGTGATGGCGTGAAGAACTTGATTCACTTGAGGAGTGCCATGACGATCTTGAGTCGCGAGGTCGCGGTCTTGCGAGCCCATCAATGAGGCGTTGAAGCTTTTCATCCGTTGCGGCGAGAGCACGAGCAAGAGCTTCATTTTGCTGGCCGAGGTTGTGTTGCATAGCATGCATTTGTCCTCGGACCTCTTCGAAGCGGTTGTCGATGTCCTTGAATTCCACTCGGGTTTCGCTATATTGTTTGTCTTGGCGCCGCTCAAGGGCTTCACAATGATAGTTGAATTCTCCTAGGACCTTCCAATGATCCCATCTTGTCATGTATTGTGTGTCTTCCTCTTGAGGTGGCGTTGGTTGGGACGACTCGCCATTCCTGTCCATGATGCAAAGCCGACAAGAGTTGTATATGGAGAAGACAACGTGGGGAGTTAGTCTTTTACCTCACATTGGAGATTGTATCAAACCAATTGCCACACAAGAGAGCTAAGAGCTTGTAAAGTGAAATCGCAAAGCAACTCACACACAAATAAACTACAACTCTCAAAAGCTTTTGGTGGAAGGTTAGGATTGGAAAACCAAACGAAACGATCCAAGATAAAAGGTTATTGTTCTAGGTGGTAAAGAACCAAACATCAAAAGCACAAAGGATACGATCTACCAAAACACGAGGAAACACACACGTGGAGATGAAAGGGGTTAGCACGACTATGAAAGTGAGCACAAAATGTCCTAACGAAGACTAAGCTCGGTGTCGTGCCAACGCAAGGAGAGACCACAAATCGTTTGCTAAAAGAGGGTTAAGCAACGGATTTGTGCACTTTCCTTGGCGCGCTCTTTCCTCTCTCTTTGCTTACAAGCTTGATACTCTCTTTGTATTGGGAGACTATGTATCTTTCTATTTTTTTGGAGATTCTTTTTCTCCCTTTCTATACTACTATGTTAACTTTTGTATCTGCCCTCACACTCTCACTTTCCAAAGGCAAGTGCACAATGCTTAGACAAACACAAAATGAGTTGCTCTCATAGGATACATACACACAAAGGAAGATATGGGTTGTCAAGGTGGCGCAAGTTATACCTTCAGTATTGTTGACGACTTGAAACCGATGTTGGGGACGATGTTCGAGTGTCGCGGTGTCGACGAGCGCGGGATGATCATTTTTGCGGAATCTTTTGTTAGTATGGCGACAAGCACGTGAAACGTGAACAACAAAAGAGGACAATCAGAAAATGAAATTGAGGTGTCAAAAGGAAAGAAAAACCATTAGTTGCGGGCGGTAGTACCGCCGACTACGACCGGTAGTACCGGTGATATGCGGTAGTACCGCAAGTACGACCGGTAGTACCGCTAGACGCAGATCTAGGCATGCAATCGACCTAGAAAAACCTCAAATTCGTGGCAATCTGACTGAAAGGCTGAGCTAGGAACATCCGAAGATGGTAGATCGACTCCAAAAGCAATAGTTCTATGGTCCAAAACCACGAAAAACTCACCAAATCCAGAGATCGATTCGAAGGCAATCCAGAGATCGATTAGAAGAAAAATTGAGGGGAAATTTGTGATAAACCTTGCTCTTGATACCAATATGTTAGGGGTGACCCCTTAGGGAGTGATAGGGCAAAAGTGTCCGATCTTTCGATGAGATGGTGATAGTCGATTTGGTGGAGTTCGGGCTTGACGATCCGACTACACGTGCGAGCACGAGCGCCAATGCAATCGCTAGGCCAATCTCCTGGAGGTTACCGATCATGCGGAAACACGATCAGCCTGACCTGCGAGGGTCTTAATACCTACCTGAAATCGAGAACAAGTAAGAACTAATATTGCAATCAAGATATTGCGGATTAAGATGAAAGCTTTATTGAAAAGGTGGGATCCTGTATAGGTGGGAAGTACAAGAGGCCTCTGCGACGCTCGAGCCTTGGCGAAGTTGCTATGATGGCTAACTTAATGTCTAAACAAAATCCGAGTCTATGGTGATGGCTAAGGCGAGTATTTAAGGAGGAAAAGGTAGGGTTTCGGCCAGACATAAAAGTGGTGGCCAAATCCAACCCTAGAAGTCCTTTTCTCCTCAAATACGGACTCTAAGAAGTGGCTATTTAAAATCCTGCGAAAATTACATGGGCCTGGCCCAAAATAAAGGTGTCGCAGCACCATATTAAGCTATGGAGGAATTTGTGAAATATTAATCTTGAATATTTCTTCCACGCCTACTTTCTTCATTATGGTGGCCTCAAAGTTCTGAAATCTTCATCTGTGGCCTTCTCTTGGATCATCACATGCTTGCTGCCATCTCCATGCATGACCATGCTCCAATGCTTGTCCCTCTCATCCATGCTTGGTCCATCATTCCTAAGAGTAAGAAATACATCTGATTTAGTGTAGCATCCCAATTGTCTAACAATTGCAATGCTACTAGCCTAGTCTATATATATGCTACTTCCTATATATAATTGTTGCATCATAATGATATCATGCTCATGTCATCATGCCACCTTGCATTTGAGCATCATATTAAACCCTTTTTGTTTTGGTTCTTCTCTCATATGCATTATTAATTGTATTTGCCTCTTGATATATTGTATTTGGTTCTTGATAAATGTTTAATGCCCAAGTTGAGTTGGGGGCATATCTTTTATTCCATTCCACCATCTTTCTTTGTCACCACCTTATAATTCCACCATCCCATTAAACCATGAGCTTGTAGTTCTTTCTTTTGAATTTATTTCTCTAGCTCATGTGGGTGGGGTGGATCTAATTCTATAAATTCTTTTGCTTGGCTTTTATTCCACTTCTTGGGAATGCATAAGAATAATGCCATATCATCATTATTGTTTTCACAAGGATAATACATGGCATTTATTATTTTGCATGGGCCATGCAAGAGTACCACCACCTTTAGCCATTTGCTTTTCTCTTGGTTTAAGTGGGTTTTTCTCTTTATGGGATCATCTCCATCCCTCACCACCATCTCTCTCTACCACTCCTTTTGCTTGATCTTGTTTGATCTTGCTAAAAACCCTACCACCACATCACCCTCTCTCCAAAAACCTAACACCTCATCTAAACCCTAACACTAGTTTCCTCTCTTTTCTTCTAACCCTAGTTCTAAGCCAACCCTAACCACACCTCTCTCACCTATTCCTCTCTCTACCGTGATGACCCCACCTGGCTACCCCCTCTCCCTGGTCCCACACCCCATCTACCCCTCCTCCTAGCCAAGCCCTAGCTGACCCGAGCTCCTCCTAACCCTAGACTAAGTTACAACCGAGCTCCCTATCCTCTCTCTTCTCTCTACCTGCCAGGTAGCCCCACCGCCATGCCGTCCCCACCTGGCACTTCCCTTCCGCCATGCCTGGACCAGCCCAGCCCGGCCCGGCTCGACCACGTGATCGAGGAGTAGAAGAAAAGGGCCGAAGCCACTTTTCCCTACCCCGTGCCCACACGCTACCTCGCCTCTCTCCCTCGCTTTACCCTCCGCCCCACGGCTCCTCTACCCCTCCCAGATCCGCCCAGAGCCCTGCCGCACCTCCCCTCTCTCTTCACCGTCACCAGATCTCGCCACCAGACACCGACGTCTACCCCTGCTTCTCGTCGCTCCGGCCGGTGAGCGCGTCGAGGAGGTGGCCTGGAAGACCAAGGAGACCTCCCTGTTGCTCCCTGTACACGTCGACGCGGAGGAGGAGCGCCACAGCCGCCAGCACCAGCGTCGCCCGACGCAAACCCTAGCTGCGCCGGCCGTCTGCGTCCTCGCCCCTCCGTCGCCTCCCTGCACAATCCGACCGCACCGATCTCTCCACGGTACGACCCTCTCCCTCCCTGACAACCTCCGCCTTCTTGTCGCCCGATTACTTCGCGGACAAATCGTCGAGCAGCCTCGGTCTTGTGGCGGCGCGTCGTTCTCTCGTTCTTTGCGCCACAGCGCTAGCCTGCGTCCACCCTCCTGACACCAAGCCTAAGCCACCGCAGCGGCTATGCCCTCCGCGCGCACGCCCAGATCCCTGGTTCGAACCCCCGTCCCGCGCTGCGTGGCGTTTTTCTTCGCCAGGCGTCAGATCGCGAAGAAGAAAGCGATGTCGCCGCGTTTTTGAAACCCCCTTTCTTTTTCTTCGCCTCAACCCGCGGTACCACCGAGCCCCACTGTCAGCCTCTCCGTCCGTTTTGCAGTTAAGCCCCCTAGTTCTTCTAGCCTCAACCCGCACTACCTTCGCCGCGACACGTGGCTGACCCTTCCCTCTCATCATCATGTGGGCCCATTGCGGCGGACCCACCGGTCGGCGACACAGGCTTGCTAAGGCCACGATCTGAGAAAACCCTTGATGCGCCTCTTACTGCCAGATCAGCCCGGACCCACTTGGCGTGGCGTGGCTAGATCTGTGAGTACAAAATGGTGTCTGCTTTGCATTTAATTAAAACCTTTTTCAAAATGGTTTAAATTCAAATTCAAATCTGTTTTCAAATATCTTTTAAGATATAATTCCAAATTAAACATGTAATATATGTTTTGAAATCAGAAAAATGTGAGGATTTCATATATGCCCTTCAAAAAAATATTTTGAACACTTTAATTTTTGAGTTGATTAAAATTACAATAAAATGCCCTCTTTCTTAATTAATTAATAACTTTTGTTTTATAACTCCAAATTTGACAAATGATATGTCTAAAATGATCAGCTCGACGAGACCTTTCTGTTTATGCATTCCATGTTCTGAATTGCAGCATGCATCATATAAATATAAAGTATACAGCAACTTATTTGAGGATAAAAGGTGACTAAAAATCCGTAAAATGCTTTATTCTTGTATTCCACACCGCACCCATGCCATGCTACCTTATTGCCATGCAAATTGTGCATCATTCATCATGGCATGATTGTTTGCTTGTCGCATTTTAATTCATATGCTTGTGCACTCTATTTATGTTGGCCCTTGTTTGTTTGGTTCTTCTTCGAATAGGCTGACGGGGATATATCAAGAAACCCAGGAGCACTACCCAGATCCGTCCCTCGCTTCAACTGAGCTGCCAGGC
Source organism: Avena insularis (assembly GCA_023614405.1). NCBI lineage: Eukaryota > Viridiplantae > Streptophyta > Magnoliopsida > Poales > Poaceae > Avena > Avena insularis. The sequence continues at coordinate 215,516,700 of CM042695.1, read as the reverse complement.
AAGCACTACCACATGCTTGCATACATATAGTACCTATTGCCTCTCTCTTATTCTTGCATCATTGAGTCGCGATTGCATTAAACTGAATCCCAAGTACTGCATAGCCTTTACTTTTAAAACCCACCGAAGCTTGTTCCTCCAACCCATGAGCCATTACTACAGGAGTTGTTTGAGCCATGCGGGTCGTAGAACACCATGTGTAGGGTATGTGAGAGTCTGATGGATAACGAGGTACCTAAACAACTTAACCTGAATAGTAATGGGATAACTAATGACAGTGGCACCGGTGGGCAATATCTGCTATTTGGTTCTTCATGCTCACTTGTGTCCCGTAGGACCCCGAGTACTTGATTCATGTTCCTTGACTATTCGCACTATCCACATCCGGGAGGCTTATGAACCCCACAGCGGAGCTTGATTCATTCTTATTTCTTGGGGCCACAAAGTAGTTTGGGGCTTTATTACTATCCTGTACTTATGCCATGCTTTCTTGCTTTATTTAAGATTGTGCGAGGAGCACTGTACTGTTTTGGATGCGGAGTGTTTTGGCGGTATCGACAAGCCAGTCACACTTCGGGTTCCCGATCGTTCTGACTATTGACGCAAACCTTGAGTCCGTCTCGGAGCCAGCCAACTTCGCTGCGGGTAGCTTAATGGGGTGGCCCCCTGAAACATTTCTGAATCCTGTGATCGCTTTGTCGTGAATGCCTTGTTGGGTTTTGATTTGGTTTTTCCGAGGTTGATCGAGTGTGTGTTGCTATTTGTGCACCTAGGTAAATCTTCGAAAGCCGTGTCCGCGGTTATGGACGACTTGGAGCACGACTTCTCGATCATAGACAAGTATAACTAAAGTACCGCTTTTAATTTGACTAAGCACGACTAGTAAATAGTGCAACACTCATGGAATGGATAATAAAACGCCAAGCGGATGGGGGCTATTAGTCCGCTTCCTCGTTGGTAGCGAGGAGGAGGATGGATCTGTAATATTCTGTTATAAGCTTGTTACTAATTCACGGACATCCGTCTATCTTTGGTTAGGCGGATGGTTAGCAGTATCTATAGAATTGTTAGGTGTTATCTTTTCTGCAATTCGTCACCCAGGTTGTGTCCCTTTAGAGGCATAAAGACTTCTTGAGTACCCTAGGGTCTCACCGATAAATTGTTTGATTCAGATGAGCAGGTAAACTCATAAGATGGATCTGGGAGGAGGAGACGAACGATGTGGGCAACGATCACTTGGTGTAGAGATTAGGAGCGGGATCCGTGAGATCTGTGGGCGGGATGTGTTTATTTGTGGGGCATCTTATGCCGATTTGCTTCTTATCCGTACTCGGATCTTGTTTTCCGCTTCCGCCTGATACTCTGATGTTTGATGTATGAGGAGGTATCCTAAACTATTATATCTATCTAGGATATTTGGATCTTGCCGTATGGCGTTGCAATATTTCTATTTCTTTTAGATGGAATGGCTCTGAGGACTGTTGTATGGTGGCTTGCATACATACTCATTTGTGTATGTAGTTGATCCCTTCGCCTGCCGATTACGCCGCTCGTTCTTGTCCCGATGTTTTGGAAATGGTTAGGACGGCCGAAAGGTCTACCTGTGAGTGGCATTTGGCCCCACCGTACTATTTTAACCATTTCCGCTCATCCAGGCTTGTAACTAAGAGCGTAATTCACCGAGGTAGTTACAATTGGTATCAGAGCCATCCCGCCCTTCAGGGTCTCAGCCAAATGGTCGTTGTCAGTCTAGCAAATATTTTTGGTAGCTATGTATACTAGGGAAAAACAAAACAAAACGTGAGAGTAGGACTGCTTCCACTTTTCTTCTTACCCACCCAACCACCCTTTTCTGGTAAGGAAGTGTAACGTTTTCAATCCTCTTCTTAAAATTCAAACTAGGATTCACGTGTTCTGGGTTTCCGTAGTACCATAGAAAGTGTGTGTGTGTGTGTGTGTGTAATTCCTTGTCTATCTGTTGCATCCAATTTGTTATCACAATCTGCCTTTGGTTATCAACTGTTGGTACATTCCATACTGATAGGCTTTTGAAAACCGGCGCGATCTATCTGACTCCTTGTTAACCGGTGCCATCTTCTTAAGGGTGTTCTTCCTTCCAGCATGCTTTCACAGAATGTGGAGTTGCTAATCTCTACCTGATAAGTGATTTTGCGCATCTATTGGTATTTTAATGCCGAAAATGCGGAAAAATTTTCTTTGATACATCTGTGTTTCCACACTCCTTTCCAGTCGTGTGTGAAACATTATCTATCTCCCTTTTATCAGCATGTCCATGCTAACTCATTCTTTTGTCACCGGCGCTTAATCCTAGAGTTTCATTTCATCTCCAATTCTCTTGGGCTAATTACATAACATGTGTCGATCCGATGTTGGTGATTGTAATTTGGTTCTCGGCATAGCTATAGGACACTTATCATGAGTGGATTATGGAAAATGCTATCAACACTATCCTCCAAATGGTGACAGTTATCTCCTGTGATTTTGAGTATACCGCGATCATATCTATGCATATTCAAGCATCTTTGGCAATCCGGAGTTTCCCAAAGCACTACGGCGGTCTATCACCTGTTCATCATGCTGCACATCTTTTTGAACTCCATATCTGCAAAATTCTCTTTGAGACGAGGGAATTGCATTTTTTCGTCTCTGATAGCTTTGCTTAAGGTATGAGCTATCATCGGTTCTTATCCAAGATCTCTTTATCTTTGTAACCGGTGATCCAATCGACAATGTGAACCAGGTGACATCTCTTTTTCTTCCGAAGGACCAGATAATCTATTCTTCCAGTGCATCTTCTTCAACACGAACCCGTGCTCTTAATATTGATCTTTCTAAGAGCGTTGAGCTCAGGAAGTGTTCGAGCATTTGTTCGTTTCTCTCGCCTTTTGAACTTGGTATTCTGGGAATATCTTGTTAATCCATGGTGGTATATGTTGATAATATGCTTGCCTATTCCATATCAATGGAAGAACATGGAAGATCATCTGTGTCCCTTTCTCTCAAGCTTCGTGAGCAACCGCTGTGTGCAAAGTCTCAAAGTGAGAATTCGACTTTTGAAGTCACCTATCTCGACCACGTCCTACGCTAAATACATTACTTCAACTCTGGAATCAGCAAGTCCATTGTTAATTCCATCCTCCATCTTCAACCAATGGAGTTATTCCTTGTTGGCAAGTTATCATCGTCGTTCGCTAAAGATTTTCCTCAAGACCGCTAAACCTCTATCAATCTTTTCAAGAACAACATGGAGTTCTTTTCACCTCTATCTCGTTAAGTAATCTCTTAAAACCCTCTCGCTCTATCGTCTATGCTCAATCCACCGGAGGCCATGAAGACCTACCAGATCTTGTATTCCTTACATTCAAGTTGGTGCTCTCTTTTACCTTGTTGAATCTTGCGGTTCTTATTCGTAATCTTCCTTCATATCTTTACGGTGGCTTGGTACTTGACATGACGACAACATCATCATCCTTATCTATCTATGAATCCGGTGAATCGTTTGCATCTATCCTTGTTTTCTAACGAAGTTCCATGAGTTATTGTCAATACCTTGATCTGTTTTGGTAGTTGGGTGCATGGTTTTCTTATTCATGTGGAGTAATGCTTTGAGTGCGGGATGGAGTAGCTACCATACCACTACTCTTATCATTCGCTCTTGTACATTGAATTGGTGAATTAATGTGATTTCACTCATTCCACGGAAGTTAGAAGTGGCCTTTATCCCTCGATACTTTTACTTCTGTCTTTGTTTTTCCGGAGTGCTCTCTCGAAGAAAGTAATCAATAATCTCTTGTTGGTGGTCTGTCTATTCTAGATGGAGCAAAATCTTCAATTATCTGGTGGAAACAAACGCAAACTCTTTTCGGTCCTCGTCTTTCTACCGATGCTCGACATCCACAAACAAGATGAAAGGAAACTATCTCTCTCTTTGTTTCATCAATTCTTTTCTGTGGTAAAGCCAATTATGGTTGAGGCCATCAGCCGCAAATCTATTGCGTTAGCCTCAAGGCTAAAGAAAGCAATAAGTATCTCTACAATAAACTCCAGATCCTCCATATTCTTTTCTTCTCAGGATTCTACCATAAACTAGCATCCCCCTTCTCTTGTAGTGATATCCGCGCACCTCAATTGCGTGACCCTTTGGTTCTTACCGGCGCAAGAAAGATCTAATCCGAGAACTCCTAACCCAAATCCTTCCGTTGATATCAAGGGACTCTATTGTTTGAAGGCAATATTGTTTCCGTACTTCATTTCTCAAATCCGAGAGAAGATACGATGCTATTGTCATAGTGGTTCAAACCTCTCCAACCTAGCTCTTTCTTCCGGCGAGACAAAGTTTTCATCCTCTCTAGTATCGGTAAATCTTTAATCTTAATGGTGTGTCTTTCTTTATTCATGATACATCATCTTGTCTTTTTCTTTCACAAGTGGTTATATTCTTTTATCATGTTTCTTGAGAAAACCGGAGCTATGTTCATCCTATCCTTCTTGTCTCACGACAATCTTTCAACTCTTCTAACCGTTGTTTCTCAAGCAAAACGCAAGACTCGCAACAAGTCTAGCAAGTTTTTCCGTTGTTCATCAACTTGGGAACGTGAGGGTCCCCTTTGTTCGAACACCCGCCTCTCCTTGTGTTGTTTTCTTTTTCCTAGGAATCCCGGGGCGAGATTCTTGTTTAGTGGGGGAGAGTTGTAGCATCCCAATTGTCTAACAATTGCAATGATACTAGCCTAGTCTATATATATGCTACTTCCTATATATAATTGTTGCATCATAATGATATCATGCTCATGTCATCATGCCACCTTGCATTTGAGCATCATATAAAACCCTTTTTGTTTTGGTTCTTCTCTCATATGCATTATTAATTGTATTTGCCTCTTGATATATTGTATTTGGTTCTTGATAAATGTTTAATGCCCAAGTTGAGTTGGGGGCATATCTTTTATTACATTCCACCATCTTTCTTTGTCACCACCTTATAATTCCACCATCCCATTAAACCATGAGCTTGTAGTTCTTTCTTTTGAATTTATTTCTCTAGCTCATGTGGGTGGGGTGGATCTAATTCTATAAATTCTTTTGCTTGGCTTTTATTCCACTTCTTGGGAATGCATAAGAATAATGCCATATCATCATTATTGTTTTCACAAGGATAATACATGGCATTTATTATTTTGCATGGGCCATGCAAGAGTACCACCACCTTTAGCCATTTGCTTTTCTCTTGGTTTAAGTGGGTTTTTCTCTTTATGGGATCATCTCCATCCCTCACCACCATCTCTCTCTACCACTCCTTTTGCTTGATCTTGTTTGATCTTGCTAAAAACCCTACCACCACATCACCCTCTCTCTAATCCTCTCTCCAAAAACCTAACACCTCATCTAAACCCTAACACTAGTTTCCTCTCTTTTCTTCTAACCCTAGTTCTAAGCCAACCCTAACCACACCTCTCTCACCTCTTCCTCTCTCTACCGTGATGACCCCACCTGGCTACCCCCTCTCCCTGGTCCCACACCCCATCTACCCCTCCTCCTAGCCAAGCCCTAGGCCAGGCTCCTCCTAACCCTAGACTAAGTTACAACCGAGCTCCCTATCCTCTCTCTTCTCTCTACCTGCCAGGTAGCCCCACCGCCATCTGGTCCCCACTGGCGGCCCTACACCTGCCTGGACCAGCCCAGCCAGGCTCGACCACGTGATCGAGGAGAAGAAAAGGGCCAAGCCACTTTTCCCTACCCCGTGCCCACACGCTACCTCGCCTCTCTCCCTCGCTTTACCCTCCGCCCCACGGCTCCTCTACCCCTCCCAGATCCGCCCAGAGCCCTGCCGCACCTCCCCTCTCTCTTCACCGTCACCAGATCTCGCCGCCAGACACCGACGTCTACCCCTGCTTCTCGTCGCTCCGACCGGTGAGCGCGAGGAGTGGCCTGGAAGACCAAGAGACCTCCATGTTGCTCCCTGCACGCAAGCGGAGGAGGCGCCACGGCCGCCAGCGTGTCGCCGCGCAAACCCTAGCTTGGCCGTGTCTGCGTCTCGCCCCTCGTCGCCTCCTGCCGATCCGACCTTTGATCTCTCCATGCGACCCTCTCCTCCCCGACAACCTCCGCCTTGCTGTATTCGGTGCTGCACGGACGAATCGTGAGCAACCTCGGTCTTGTGGCGGCCGTCGTTCTCTCGTTGCTGCGCCCAGCTAGCTAGCCTTCCCTGCGTCCACCCTCCTGACACCAAGCCTAAGCCACCGCAGCGGCTATGCCCTCCGCGCGCATGCCCAGATCCCCGGTTCGAACCCCCGTCCCACGCCGCGCGGCATTTTTCTTCGCCAGACGTCAGATCGCGAAGAAAGAAAGCGATGTCGCAGCGTTTTGCGAGAAACCCCTTTCTTTTCTTAAGCCCCTAGTTCTTCCAGCCTCAACCGCGCTCCCTTCACCGCGACCGTGGTGACCCTTCCTCTCATTGTCATGTGGGCCCGGCCCCACCGGACTCCACCGTCGGCGACACAGGCTAGCTAAGGTCATGATGCAGAAAACCCTTGATGCGCTATTACATGAATCAGCCCGGGACCCACTTGGCGATCGTGGCTAGATCTGTGTGAGTACAAAATGGTGTTTGCTTGCTGTTTAATTAAAACCTTTTTCAAAATGGTTTAAATTCAAATTCAAATCTGTTTTCAAATATCTTTTAAGATATAATTCCAAATTAAACATGTAATATATGTTTTGAAATCAGAAAAATGTGAGGATTTCATATATGCCCTTCAAAAAATATTTTGAACACTTTAATTTTTGAGTTGATTAAAATTACAATAAAATGCCCTCTTTCTTAATTAATTAATAACTTTTGTTTTATAACTCCAAATTTGACAAATGATTTGTCTAAAATGATCAGCTCGACGAGACCTTTCTGTTTATGCATTCCATGTTCTGAATTGCAGCATGCATCATATAAATATAAAGTATACAGCAACTTATTTGAGGATAAAAGGTGACTAAAACTCCGTAAAATGCTTTATTCTTGTATTCCACACCGCACCCATGCCATGCTACCTTATTGCCATGCAAATTGTGCATCATTCATCATGGCATGATTGTTTGCTTGTCGCATTTTAATTCATATGCTTGTGCACTCTATTTATGTTGGCCCTTGTTTGTTTGGTTCTTCTTCGAATAGACGACGGGGATATATCAAGAAACCCAGAGCACTACCGAGATCCGTCCCTCGCTTCAAGCTGCCAGCAAGCACTACCACATGCTTGCATACATATAGTACCTATTGCCTCTCTCTTATTCTTGCATCATTGAGTCATGATTGCATTAAACTGAATCCCAATCTTTGCATAGCCTTTACTTTTAAACCCCACCGAAGCTTGTTCCTCCAACCCATGAGCCATTACTACAGGAGTTGTTTGAGCCATGCGGGTCGTAGAACACCATGTGTAGGGTATGTGAGAGTCTGATGGATAACGAGGTACCTAAACAACTTAACCTGAGTAGTAATGGGATAACTAATGACAGTGGCACGGTGGGCAATATCTGCTATTTGGTTCTTCATGCTCACTTGTGTCCCGTGGGACCCAGTACTTGATTCCTGTTCCTTGACTATTCAAGACTATCCACATCCGGAGGCTTATGAACCCCGAGCGAGCTTGATTCATTCTTATTTCTTGGGGCCACAAAGTAGTTTGGGGCTTTATTACTATCTGTACTTATGCCATGCTTTCTTGCTTTATTTAAGATTGTGCGAGAGCACCTGTCTTTATTTTGGATGCGGAGTGTTTTCGCGGTATCGACAAGCCAGTCACACTTTCGGGTTCCCGATCGTTTCAGACCATTGACGCAAACCTTGAGTCCGTCTCGAGCCGCCAACTTGCGGGGAGCTTAATGGGGTGGCCCCCAGAAACATTTCTGAATACGGTGATCGCTTTGTCGTGAATGCCTTGTTGGGTTTTGATTTGGTTTTCGAGGTTGATCGAGTGTGTGTTGCTATTTGTGCACCCTGAGGTAAATCTTTCTGAAAGCCGTGTCCGCGGTTATGGACGACTTGGAGCACAGCTTCTCGATCATAGACAAGTATAACTAAAGTACCGCTTTTAATTTGACTAAGTACCTGACTAGTAAATAGTGCAACACTCATGGAATGGATAATAAAACTGCCAACGGATGGGGGGCTGTTCGTCCGCTTCCTCGTTGGTAAGCGAGGAGGATGGATCTGTTAATATTACTGTTATAACTGTTGTTACTAATTCACGGACATCCGTCTATCTTTGGTTAGGCGGATGGTTAGCGAGTATCTATAGAATTGTTAGGTGTTATCTTTTGCTGCAAATTGCGTCACCCCAGGTTGTGTCCCCTTTAGAGGCATAAAGACTTGCTGAGTACCCCTAGGGTCTCACACGATAAATTGTTTGATTCAGATGAACAGGTAAACTCGCAAGATGGATACTGGGAGGAGGAGACGAACGATGTGGGCAACGATCACTCGGTGTAGAGATTCCGGGAACGGGGATCCGTGAGATCTGTGGGCGGGATGTGTTTATTTGTGGGGCATCTTATGCCGATTTGCTTCTTATCCGTACTCGGATCTTGTTTTCCGCTTCCGCCTGATACTCTGATGTTTGATGTATGAGGAGGTATCCTAAACTATTATATCTATCTAGGATATTTGGATCTTGCCGTATGGCGTTGCAATATTTCTATTTCTTTTAGATGGAATGGCTCTGAGGACTGTTGTATGGTGGCTTGCATACATACTCATTTGTGTATGTAGTTGATCCCTTACTGCCGATTACGCTTCGTTCTTGTCCCGATGTTTTGGAAATGGTTAGGACGGCCGAAAGGTCTACCTGTGAGTGGCATTTGGCCCCACCGTACTATTTTAACCATTTCCGCTCATCCAGGCTTGTAACTAAGAGCGTAATTCACCGAGGTAGTTACATTTAGGCAGCATCATGTTCTCATGTATGTGAGGAACAGTTCCAAGAAACGAAAGTACCTGATAGTTAAGTTGTTTAGCACGAGATCGAGTGATAGGTCCTTGTATGTGTGTAGCTGTAGGTACAATAGTTTTATCAATAGATGGGATGATGGAGGGATTAACCTCTTGGGTGCCCAATCTTCACGGATCTCGTGGTCAAATCGATGGGAAAGCGAGGGGAAAGGGAGAAGGTAGCGGAAGCGAACACACACCTCGCGAAGAACACGATGAACACACACAAAACTCACACGATACAAGGCCGATTGCTCCCGAACGGCGGCCACCGGTCCGATAGAATCCTCGCAAGGAAAGATCGGTCAACGTGCTCCCTCAAATCCACATCAGAGAGGGAAGAACACCTTGGGGTGGGTCTTGAAAACTTGGAGACGAGACATCGAACTCCAAGGCCTTGTTCAACGATGGATGCGTGATGCAAAGTCCAATCGAGGTTGGTGACGATAGTCGGTCCCCTTGGTAAAGGGGATGAGGCAAAACTAGAGATTCCACACAAGGGGGTTGTCTTTAGTCTATCATCTATGCCTCAGGGATACATGAGGGGTGGGGGCTCTATTTATAGGCCAACCACTAAACAAGGGTAGTTTGGGGATAAAACTAGGGTTTGGACGAGCGAGAGGGGTACATGGGCTGAAGGCCCAACAGGTGCGCGCATGACCGGTAGTACCGGTCATCACCGGTAGTACCGCTCTGGGACCGGTAGTACCGCTTGCGGTCCTGGAGCGTCAGTTGGAGCCGTCAGTAGCGGGCGGTAGTAGGGGCGGTAGTGCCGCTGACCGGTAGTACCGGTTCCGGATCCGGTAGTACCGCTTGCAGTCCTGGGGCTTCTGTTGGCGTCAAGGGAGGAGGGGCGGTAGTAGGAAGTCTCTGGGCCGGTAGTAATGCGCCAGATCCGTAATCTCTTGGAGCCAGAGAGCATTTGGCAATCTGTCTTCTTCCGCCTCCTCTTCCAAGCCTCCGTCTTGTCGGGCTTGATGCTCCGGGCTTCCTCCCTTGCCTCCGTACTTGTCAATGTGAACCTATCATGCATATGTGACGGAGTATGAAGTAGCATACCATTCAATAGGGTAGGAAGGGGGCTCGCATAGAGGAACAGATTCACCTTTGGAGTCCATGACGACTTGGCGTAAGTTGGAGACCAAGATGTGGTAACGACCGTAGGTCGGGCTATAAGATGGGCATCATTGCTCGCCTCCATGGTCGAAGGGAAAATCCCATGCTCGACCGTCTTATGTCCATCTTGTAGTAGTGGCGGAGGTAGGCTCATGCTATCCAACTTGGCGAAGTAGAGGTCTACATTTTCCTCGTTGGCGAGGTCGTGGAAGTCAAGCGTAGGCATCGAAGCTTGATGGCATGGACGAAGGCTTGCTCTTGTTTCCATTTTGGTGGTGGCACTAGTAGTTGAAGGTGCCTTGTGACGGTGTCGACGGAGGTCATTGGCGTGCCTTGCCGATGGTTGATGTAGGTGGCGCACTTGGTCATCCATATGACGCTCACGACGATGGCCCTTGACCTTGGCACTCTTCCTTGTAAGTTTTTCTAATGAGCGAAAAGCATCATTAGTCTTGGCGACCATCCTCATGTTTTTGTCAAAGTCGTTGTCCATGTCCTTCTTGAAGTTGAGGAGGTCGCTTTGGAACTTGTCCATTTGATGATGGACCTTGGCGCACTCGAGTTGGAGGCTCCGTCTTGGTCGGTGCGACTTGAGGAGATTGTCGTTGTCGCTCTTGAAGTCGCCCATGCTTGGGGAGTCGTTGTTGTTGTAGCACTCCATGTCACCCAAGCATGTGGAGCCATTGTTGGTGTAGTGCTCCATCATGTAATCCATGCTTGTGGAGACATAGGCATGGTGGCTCATCGTGGATTCTTCATAGAAATCATCCTCGGTCCCGGAGTCCCTAGACATGCTTCACAAGACCAAGTGTTGTATATGGAAGTGGTAGAGGCTGTTAGGGATACAACGTCGAACCTTACTTTACCTTGGAAGATCGTATCGTGCAAGTGGCCACACTTGAGAGCAATAAACCAAGCAAAGTGAAGTTCACGCGGAACACCAAAACCAACTACTAACCAAAAAACAGACACACACAAGGCCTATGGTGGATAGGTATGGAAAGTGGCATGTCAAGAACCAATCCGAAATCAAGATGTTGTATTGGCAAGTAAAGAACCACAATGATCACAAAGCAAACAAGTCAATCCACAAGATAGGAAATATATACAAGGAAACACACACGGTGGGATAAATGGGACTTGTGTGACGGAGAAAGTGAGCTAAGAACCAAATGATTACCTAGCGAAGACTATAAGCTCGTGTCACACAAGTACAAGGAGAGACGCTAGTCCGATTGCACAAAATTGGTGGGCTACAAGATATGCACAATAAGTACCACCTATATGATGTTCATCGAGCTTGCGCTTCCTATTCTATGAGGCACATGTATATTTCTTTCTTTTTCTCTTTTCCTTTTTCTATTTTTTTGTCTCTTTTTCTTTTTCTTTCTTTCTTTTTCTTTTTCACTTGCCTCTTCCTTGTGCCAACAACTATACAAGATAACTATATGAGATAGCGCTCACACGTTTGCTCGGAATCTACAAGGTATCAAATGTGCATAGCCCAAGCAATCATAAGAGGAACTAGTCTCAATAAGTGTTTGTTGCTCGCAAAGATAGTGGGGTTCACAAAGGAATGCAAGTGGGGAGAAGTCGCGGAATGTTTATACCTTTCGTCGACGATCTTCACCCTTTATTGTTGGATTCCGCCTTGCTCACAGAATTTTGATGTAGTAGATAGCATGAACAACGTGGATGATGATGTAGAGATCCTTCTCCTCTTCGAAATGAGCTAAAGAACTCCAAAATCCGAGTTAGAATGCAAAAGTTATGCTCAAAACGGTGAGAGGCTGAAATCTGGGAACCTGCTGTTTTCTTTCTGTACTGGGCGGTAGTACCGGATTTTGGGCCCGGTAGTACCGGAAAAGGGCAGTAGTACCGGATTTTAAGCCCGGTAGTACCGTTGGGTCCAGAAACTCCCAGTTTTGACGTGTTTTCGCGATTTTGGGGTGATTTGGGCGGAAAATCTTCAAGAAAAGCACCAAATCGAAGGGGGAAATCAAGGAATTAGGCCATGGGAACGCAGGGGAAGGTAGATCAACTAGTTTAGCAAGTAATCCACGGATCAAAACCTACCAAAACTCACTCAAATCATAGATCGATCCAAAACACGAATTGTGGCTGTTTTTGGTGAAATTTTCGAATTTATGGGGAAAAGACCAAATCGAAGAAAAATCCGTGGCAACCAAAAGCTGCTGATACCAGATGATGGAGGGGTTAACCTCTTGGGTGCCCGATCTTCACGGATCTCGTGGTCAAATCGATGAGAAAGCGAGGGGAAAGGGAGAAGGTGGCGGAAGCAAACACACACCTCGCGAAGAACACGATGAACACACGCAAAACTCACACGATACAAGGCCGATTGCTCCCGAACGGCGGCCACCGGTCCGATAGAATCCTCGCAAGGAAAGATCGGTCAACGTGCTCCCTCAATCCACATCGGAGAGGGAACAACACCTTGGGGAGGGTCTTGACAACTTGGAGACGAGACATCGAACTCCAAGGCCTTGTTCAACGATGGATGCGTGATGCAAAGTCCAATCGAGGTTGGTGACGATAGTCGGTCCCCTTGGTAAAGGGGATGAGGCAAAACTAGAGATTCCACACAAGGGGGTTGTCTTTAGTCTATCATCTATGCCTCAGGGATACATGAGGGGTGGGGGCTCTATTTATAGGCCAACCACTAAACAAGGGTAGTTTGGGGATAAAACTAGGGTTTGGACGAGCTAGAGGTACATGGGCGAAGGCCAACAGTCTTGAGGCACACATGACCGGTAATCGGACTTGGGACGTAGTACCGGTCAACACTGATAATACCGCTTATGATCTGGAGCGTCGATTAGCCGTCGATGGCGGGCGGTAGTAGGGGCGTAGTGCTGACCGTAATGCAGTTCGGATCGTAGTACCGCTTGCGATCCTGAGGGCTTGTTGGCGTCGTCTGCGAGGGAGAGCGGTAGTAAAGCGTGACGGTAGTAAAATGGGTCGCCAGATCCGATAATACTGGAGACAGAGCATTTGGCGATCTGTCTTCTTCCGCCTCCTCTTCCAAGCCTCCGTCTTGCCGGGCTTGATGCTCTGGGCTTCCTCCCTTGCCTCCGTACTTATCAATGTGAACCTATCATGCATATGTGATGGAGTATGAATTAGCATACCATTCAATAGGGTAGGAAGGGGGCTCGCATAGAGGAACGGATTCACCTTTGGAGTCCATTACGACTTGGCGTAAGTTGGAGACCAAGATGTGGTAACGACCGTAGGTCGGGCTACATCATGGGATGTCCACATCATGCTCCCCTTCTTTAATTGAAGTCGTCCTCGACGCAATGTCATCTTCCTCCCCAAAGTAAGGCTTCAAATCTGCAATGTTAAACGTAGGACTAACCGTACCAAAGTCTGCAGGCAACTCAAGTTTATATGCATTATCGTTTATTTTCTCTAACACCTTAAAGGGACCAGCAGCATGCGGCATTAACTTAGACTCGCGTAAATCAGGAAAACGATCTTTATGCAAATGTAACCAAACAAGATCTCCAACATCAAACACAACATGCTTTCTCCCTTTATTCCCAGCAAGTTTATACTTAGCATTCATGTGTTCTATGTTATCTTTAGTAGTTTTATGCAAGTTTAATATCATTTCAGCGTGTTGTGTAGCATCCAAATTATTTTGCACCGAAGAAGGTAAAGGCAATAAATCAATAGGTGCATAAGGAACAAAACCATACACGATCTCAAAAGGGCACATCTTTGTGGTAGAATGCAGCGAACGATTATAAGCAAATTCTATATGAGGTAACCATTCTTCCCACAATATTAAGTTCTTCTTTAAAACAGCCCGCAACATAGTAGACAAAGTTCTATTTACTACTTCATTTTGTCCATCAGTTTGGGGATGACATGTAGTACTAAACAGCAATTTAGTCCCCAACTTAGCCCATGAACATCTCCAAAAGTGGCTAAGAAATTTAGTATCACGATCAGAACAAATAGTATTTGGCACACCATGTAAACGAACAATTTCATGAAAGAACAAATCAGCAATATGCACAGCAGCATCCGTTTTATGACAAGGAATAAAGTGTGCCATCTTAGAAAACCGATTCACAACAACAAAAATACGATCCCTCCCCTTCTATGTACGTGGCAATCCCAAAACAAAGTCCATAGAAATATCCTCCCAAGGAACACTAGGAACAGGAAGAGGCATATATAAACCATGTGGATTAAGGCGAGACTAAGCTTTTTGACAAGTAGTGTAGCGTGCCACAAATCTCTCAACATCTCGACGCATACGTGGCCAAAAGAAGTGTGCAGCAAGAACATCCTCCATTTTCTTGACACCAAAGTGTCCCATCAATCCTCCTCCATGCGCCTCCTTTAACAACAAAAGACGAGTAGAACTATCTGGAATGCATAGTTCGTTAGCACGGAACACAAATCCATCATTGAAGACGAACTTGTTCCATGTTCTACCATCTCTACAATTCTACAACACATTTTTAAATTCAGCATCATGCACATATTGTTCCTTAATATTTTTCAATCCAAATATTTTGAAGTCAAGTTGAGATAACAAAGTATAACGGCGCGACAAAGTATCAGCAATGATATTATCTTTACCCTTTTTATGTTTGATAACATATGGAAAAGACTCAATAAATTCAACCCACTTTGCATGACGACGATTCAACTTAGCTTGACTATGAATATGCTTCAAAGATTCATGATCAGAATGTATAACAAATTCTTTAGGCCATAGATAATATTTCCAAGTTTCTAATGTCCGAACCAACGCATATAATTCTTTATCATAAGTAGAATAGTTCAGACTAGCCCCACTCAATTTCTAACTAAAATATGCAACAGGTTTTCCCTCTTGTAATAACACACCTCCCAAAACAATTCCACTAGCATCACATTCAAGGTCAAAAGTCTTATTAAAATCAGGAAGTTGGAGTAAGGGAGCATGTGTTAGCTTATCTTTCAATATGACGAAGGCCTGTTGTTGTGCATCGCCCCAAACAAAGGGCACATCCTTCTTGGTAAGTTCATTCAGCGGCACGGCAATTGATCCAAAGTCTTGGACAAAGCGCCTATACAAACCAGCGAGGCCAAGAAAACTCCACACTTGTGTGACCGTCTTAGGCTGCGGCCAATTCTCAATAGCTTCAATCTTGGCTGGATCCACTTCAATACCCTGTGATGTAACAACATAGCCAAGAAACGCATCTCGATTGGTGCAAAATGTGCACTTCTCAAGATACCAAAAAAACGTGCATCACGTAAAGCATTGAAAACAACACGTAAATGGTGCAATTGATCCTCTAAATATTTGCTATAAAGCAGAATATCATCAAAGTAGACTACCACAAAATGTCCAATGAAAACACGTAAAACTTCGTTCATTAATCTCATGAAAGTGCTGGGTGCATTAGTTAAACCAAACGGCATCACTAACCACTCATATGAATCTGGTGGTAACCACTACACAAATCAACTTTAGAAAACATGTGAGAGCCACTCAATTCATCAAGCATGTCATCCAAACGTGGAATAGGATGACGATATCGAATAGTAATATTATTGATAGCTCTACAATCAGTACACATGCGCGAAGAACCATCTTTCTTAGGTACCAAAATAATTGGAATAGCACAGGGGCTAAGGGACTCACGAATATGATCTCTGTCGAGTAGTTCCTGAATTTGGCGTTGTATCTCCTTTGTCTCCTCTGGATTGGTTCTATATGGCGCGCGGTTGGGCAACGTAGCACCAGGAATTAGATCAATTTGGTGCTCAATTCCTCTAATAGGAAGTAGTCCTGGTGGCAGCTGATGGAGGGGTTAACCTTTTGGGTGGCCCGATCTTCACGGGTCTCATGGTCAAATCGATGGGAAAGCGAGGGGAAAGGGAGAAGGTAGCGTAAGCGAACACACACCTCGCGAAGAACACGATGAACACACGCAAAACTCACATGATACAAGGCCGATTGCTCTCGAACAGCGCCCCCCGGTCCGATAGAATCCTCGCAAGGAAAGATCGGTCAACGTGCTCCCTCAAATCCACATCGGAGAGGGAAGAACACCTTGGGGAGGGTCTTGACAACTTGGAGACGAGACATCGAACTCCAAGGCCTTGTTCAACGATGGATGCGTGATGCAAAGTCCAATCGAGGTTGGTGACGATAGTCGGTCCCCTTGGGTAAGGGGATGAGGCAAAACTAGAGATTCCACACATGGGGGTTGTCTTTAGTCTATCATCTATGCCTCTGGGATACATGAGCGGTGGGGGCTCTATTTATAGGCCAGCCACTAAACAAGGGTAGTTTGGGGATAAACTAGGCGAATAGGTAAGTAAAGGGGAATACATGGGCTGTGGCCCAACAGGTGCGCAGGCACATACATGACCAGTCTGGGACTTAGGACCGTAGTACCGGTCATCACCTAATACCGCTCTGGGACAGTAGTACCGCTTATGATAGGCGTCGATTGGAGCCGTCGATGTGGCGGTATCGAAGCGGTAGTACGTGACCAGTATACCGGTTATGCCGACCCAGTCTTGGGACACAGCATTCTTGATCTGTCTTCTTCCTCCTCCTCTTCCAAGATTCCGTCTTGTCGGGCTTGATGCTCCGGTGATGTAGCCCGACCTACGGTCGTTACCACATCTTGGTCTCCAACTTACGCCAAGTCATCATGGACTCCAAAGGTGAATCTGTTCCTCTATGCGAGACCCCTTCCTATCCTATCGAACGGTATGCTACTTCATACTCCGTCACATATGCATGACAAGTTCACATTGACAAGTACGGAGGCAAGGGAGGAAGCCCGGAGCATCAAGCCCGACAAGACGGAGGCTTGGAAGAGGAGGCGGAAGAAACCAAATGCTATCTCTTGCCAGTGGTACTACCGGACCTGGCGACCGGTACTACCGTGGCACACTATTGCTCTACTCGCGACCGCCAGCAGGCAGCAGAAGCCAACTCTCTGTCTCCGGTACTCTCGGACTGGAACGGTACTACCGCCTGGCACCGCCCCTTACCGCTCACTACCGCCCCAGCGAAGCCGGATGAAGTCCCGGGAGCTGCAGGCGGTACTACGGTTGGACCCGTACTACCGGTACTGACGGACCCAAGACCGGTACTACCGCTCATGCCAGTGCCTGCGTGCACTAGTTGGGCCACAGCCCATGTATCCCCCTTTACTTACCTATTCGCCTAGTTTATCCCCAAACTACCCTTGTTTAGTGGTTGGCCTATAAATAGAGCCCCCACCCCTCATGTATCCCTTAGGCATAGATGATAGACTAAAGACAACCCCCATTGTGGAATCTCTAGTTCTGCCTCATCCCCTTTACCAAGGGGACCGACTATCGTCACCAACCTCGATTGGACTTTGCATCACGCATCCATCGTTGAACAAGGCCTTGGAGTTCGATGTCACGTCTCCAAGTTGTCAAGACCCTCCCCAAGGTGTTCTTCCCTCTCCGATGTGGATTTGAGGGAGCACGTTGACCGATCTTTCCTTGCGAGGATTCTATCGGACCGGTGGCCGCCGTTCGGGAGCAATCGGCCTTGTATCGTGTGAGTTTTTGCGTGTGTTCATCGTGTTCTTCGCGAGGTGTGTGTTCGCTTCCGCTACCTTCTCCCTTTCCCCTCGCTTTCCCATCAATTTGACCACGAGATCCGTGAAGATCGGGCACCCAAGAGGTAAACCCCTCCATCATCTGGTATCAGCAGCTTTTGGTTGCCACGGATTTCTCATCGATTTGGTCTTTTCCCCATAAATTCGAAAATTCCACCAAAAATAGCCCCAATTTGTGTTTTGGATCGATCTGTGATTTGAGTGCGTTTTGGTAGGTTTTGATCCGTGGATTACTTGCTAAACTAGTTGATCTACCTTCCCCTGCGTTCCCATGGCCTAATTCCTTGATTTCCCCCGTCGATTTGGTGTTTTTTCTTGAAGATTTTCCGCCCAAATCGCCCCAAAATCGCGAAAACGCGTCAGATCTAGGCGTCTCTGTCTCCAGCGGTACTACCGCTCAAAATATCCGGTACTACCGCTCACCGGTACTACCGCTCCCAAAATCCGGTACTACCGCCCAGTACAGAAAGAAAACAACAGGTTCCCAGATTTCAGCCTCTCACCGTTTTGAGCATAACTTTTGTATTCGAACTCGGATTTTGGTGTTCTTTAGCTCGTTTCGAAGAGGAGAAGGAGCTCTAAATCATCATCCACGTTGTTCATGCTATCTACTCCATCCAAATTCTGTGAGCAAGGCGGAATCCAACAATAAAGGGTGAAGATCGTCGACGAAAGGAATAAACATTCCGCGACTTCTCCCCACTTGCATTCCTTTGTGAACCCCACTATCTTTGCGAGAAACAAACACCTATTGAGACTAGTTCCTCTTATGATTGCTTGGGCTATGCACATTTGATACCTTGTAGATTCCGAGCAAACATTATGAGCGTTATCTCATATAGTTATCTTGTATAGTTGTTGGCACAAGGAAGAGGCAAGTGAAAAGAAAAAGAAAATAAAAGAGTGATATAAAAAGGAAAAAAAGAAAAAAAAAGATACACATGTGCCTCATAGAATAGGAAGCGCAAGCTCGATGAACATCATATAGGTGGTACTTATTGTGCATGTCTTGTAGCCCACCAATCTTGTGCAATCGAACTAGCGTCTCTCCTTGTACTTGTGTGACACGAGCTTATTGTCTTCGCTAGGTAATCATTTGGTTCTTAGCTCACTTTCTCTGTCACACAAGTCCCATTTATCACACCGTGTGTGTTTCCTTGTACATATTTCCTATCTTGTGGATTGACTTGTTTTGCTTTGTGATCATTGTGGTTCTTTACTTGCCATTACAACATCTTGATTTCGGATTGGTTCTTGACATGCCACTTTCCATACCTATCCACCATAGGCCTTGTGTGTGTTTGTTTTTTGTTGGTAGTTGGTTTTGGTGTTCCACGTGAACTTCACTTTGCTTGGTTTATTGCTCTCAAGTGTGGCCACTTGCACGATACGATCTTCCAAGGTACAGTAAGGTTCAACGTTGTATCCCTAACACCCTCTACGACTTCCATATACAACACTTGGTCTTGTGAAGCATGTCTAGGGACTCCGGGACCGAGGATGATTTCTATGAAGAATCCACGATGAGCCACCATGCCTATGTCTCCACAAGCATGGATAACATGATGGAGCACTACACCAATAATGGCCCCACATGCTTGGGTGACATGGAGTGCTACAACAACAATGAATCCCCAAGCATGGGCGACTTCAAGAACGACAACGACAAGCTCCTCACGCCGCACCGACCAAGACGGAGCCTCCAACTCGAGTGCGCCAAGGTCCATCATCAAATGGACAAGTTCCAAAGCGACCTCCACAACTTCAAGAAGGACATGGACAACGACTTCGACAAAAACATGAGGATGGTCGCCAAGACTAATGATGCTTTGCGCTCATTAGAAAAACTTACAAGGAAGAGTGCCAAGGTCAAGGGCCATCGTCGTGAGCGTCATATGGATGACCAAGTGCGCCACCTACATCAACCATCGGCAAGGCACGCCAATGACCTCCGTCGACACCATCACAAGGCACCTTCAACTTCTTGTGCCACCACCAAAATGGCACCAAGAGCAAGCCTTCGTCCACGCCATCAAGCTTCAACGACTACGCTTGCATTTGAAGACCTCATGACCGAGGAAAATGAAGACCTCTACTTCGCCAAGTTGGATAGCATGAGCCTACCTCCACCACTACTACGAGATGGCCACAAGACGATCGAGCATGGGATTTTCCCTTCGACCATGGAGGCGAGCGATGATGCCCACCTTATGGCATCCAACCTTGAAGGCGACAAGGTCAAGAATGGTGAGCATGGGATTTTCCCTTCACCAACGAAGGCGCATGGAGTTGTGGAAACCGAGCCTACCCCCATATGCTTGAGTGATGATGTGGTACCAATCCCATGTGAGTATGAGAGCCACTTAGCCCACTTGAGTGAGAACAAGAGTGAGACGAGTGACTCCACCTTATGTGAGATCGCGTGCTTCCACTTGGAGGGCATGAGTGATACTCCTAGAGAGTTGAGAGTGGTAGTTGATAGGTCAAGTGAGACCATTTCGATTTCTAACAACTTACCCTCTACCTCTAGTGTGTTCTCTTGTGTTATGATAGGTTCCATGGATGAAGAAGACGCCCGAAGCCATGAAGCAATGATGCCTCGAATGGAGAAGATGTACATGGTGCAAGAAGATGATGCTATGCCATGGCTACATCAAGAAGACGAAGTCGTCCATAAGGAGGCCACTACTACCACAACACCCACTTCATATGAGAGGTATGAACAAGGTAACAATAAGGGTGTTGATGATGCCATGATCCCACTAGTGGACATGATGAATTGTGATAATATGCATGCTATGGATGATACTTGGGACATTACATATGCTTCATTCATATTCCCATGTGATGCTTTGCCTTTGCATAATATTGATCATGTGGAATTGTTTGATTGCGATATCATTGCCATAACCATGCCATGCTATGCATCTTGTGTGTATCCTCCAATTGCTTTGGACTTGCCTTGTCATGCTAGTCATTTAATTTCTCCCGTTGCTTGCGATAAGATGAATGCTTGCTATTTCACTTGTTTTGCTTGCAACAATATTGATCATATGCGTTATAATGAGATGGCCCCCATAGCTTTCTCAATTTTTGGAGATTTTGATGATTGCCATGATAAGCATGTTCCCCACTTGCATACTCACCATGCATCTATTTCATACTTCAATGACATTAATGGTGATGTGCACAAGAAGAGATACGTCATGATGGATGATGTGTATCTCTACCATGCACACACGTTCTTCCTTTTACATATGATGTGTGTAGGTGCCCGCACGAGAATATCAACCTCGGTTGAGCACGAGTTGACAAAAAGAGCTCTAGAGAGCATCCCACAAGTGAGTTCAAGATCGAACCCAGCTCTGATACCTTTTGCATGCTTTGCATCTTTCATGTTGGCAAATTGCTCTTTCCTATGGTTTGATTGCAAGCATGTTAATGGTATTATCTCCCCTTGTGACATTCATGTTTCTTCGCATCTAGATAATGATGTTTTGTGTGTTGTAACAAAAATGTTGAACATTTTCTCTTTCCGATGTTTTGGGTGCAACCACAATTCCATTAAGAGCATGAATTGTCATGAGAGCTTCCAAGAATCTCGTCTTGTTGTTGCAACAAACATAAGGACCACTTGCTCTTTCATTTGGTTTGTTTGCAAACATAATACGTTTGTGTTGGATATGCTTCCTTGTGTGTTTTGCCAAATTCTCCTATTCTTGCATCAAAGATGTTGTTTGAAATTTGGATCCAATGCTTTGAATGCCCCACTTCTATGTTATATGGAGTTTTTGAGTTTCCACATTTGGATGATTTTGCAACGACTTCCATGCACTTTGACCTTGCATATGCATCCCGTTTGCTATACTTGAGTTGTGCTAATCGTGTTGTGAACAAGAATGGACATGCCACAAATGACATGCTCCTCTATCACACACAAACATATGTTGCTTGGTCTTTGTTGTATGAAGGTACAAATGCATTCACGTCAACCTCTATGGACTATATGTTGACAAGACGAACCGAAGAGAGTTGCCTATGGCTACCCTTCATCGAGCTATCTCTACAAGCTAAGGTGACTCCCTTCTACTTGAGGACTCATGCAATAATCTTCATGAATTGGCTATGCTTTGAGTGTTGCTTTGCTTTTGTTGTGAGCTTTGTAGGCTTCATGGAAGGTGAAGGAACATTGAAGTGTTGTCAAGTCAGTATTCTCGAGGACGACTATATGGTGAACCCGAGGATCAAGAAGGTCTCTCGACCGCTTCTACTTGGTGATGAGCATGTAGAGTCGAGGACGACTCTTTTTGAAGGGGGGGAGCTGATGTAGCCCGACCTACGGTCGTTACCAAATCTTGTTCTCCAACTTACGCCAAGTCGTCATGGACTCCAAAGGTGAATCCGTTCCTCTATGCGAGCCCCCTTCCTACCCTATCGAATGGTATGCTACTTCATACTCCGTCACATATGCATGACAGGTTCACATTGACAAGTACGGAGGCAAGGGAGGAAGCCCGGAGCATCAAGCCCGACAAGACGGAGGCTTGGAAGAGGAGGCAGAAGAAACCAAATGCTCTCTGTTGCCGGTAGTACTACGGACTGGCGGGGTACTACCGCCCGGCACTACCTCCCCTACCGCCAAAGCCAGCAGGCACGCCAGAAGACAAATACTCTCAGATCCGTGGTAGTGCGGACTGGAACCGGTACTACCACCCTGCGGCACTACCGCCCCTTACTACCTCTCCCGTGACTGAGCTGCCAGGCGGTACTACGGATCTGGACCGGTACTACGGCCATGCCAGGTGCACGCTCATACCTAGTTGGGCCACAGCCCATGTATCGGTGTTACGGACCCAAGAGACGACTACCTACTAATCATGCCCAGTGCCTGGCGCACTAGTTTTGGGCCACGACCCATATATCCCCTTTACTTACCTATTCGCCTAGTTTATCCCCAAACTACCCTTGTTTAGTGGTTGGCCTATAAATAGAGCCCCCACCCCTCATGTATCCCTTAGGCATAGATGATAGACTAAAGACAACCCCCTTGTGTGGAATCTCTAGTTTTGCCTCATCCCCTTTACCAAGGGGACCGACTATCGTCACCAACCTCGATTGGACTTTGCATCACGCATCCATCATTGAACAAGGCCTTGGAGTTCGATGTCTCGTCTCCAAGTTGTCAAGACCCTCCCCAAGGTGTTCTTCCCTCTCCGATGTGGATTTGAGGGAGCACGTTGACCGATCTTTCCTTGCGAGGATTCTATCGGACCGGTGGCCGCCGTTCGGGAGCAATCGGCCTTGTATCATGTGAGTTTTTGCGTGTGTTCATCGTGTTCTTCGCGAGGTGTCTGTTCGCTTTCGCTACCTTCTCCCTTTCCCCTCGCTTTCCCATCGATTTGACCACGAGATCCGTGAAGATCGGGCACCCAAGAGGTTAACCCCTCCATCATCCGGGCTTCCTCCCTTGCCTCCGTACTTGTCAATGTGAACCTATCATGGCCATAGGACGGAGTATGAGGTAGTATACCATTCAATAGGGTAGGAAGTGGGCTCGCATAGAGGAACGGATTCACCTTTGGAGTCCATGACGACTTGGCGTAAGTTGGAGACCTTGATGTAGTAACGACCGTAGGTCGGGCTGCATCAGCAGCTCAGCGGGAAAGACGTCCTCATATTCCTGCAAAAGGTTACCAATAGCGGGTGTCAAAGAAGGAGGCATATCCTCAAATGAAAACAAAACCTCTTTGCAGATAATTGCATAACATTGAGTATTGTTTACATCTAGTTCAGCAATATCAATTTTATTTGCAAGCATACATGGACTCTTCAAACGAATTTAAGTAGCATTTTTAGAATCAGATTTAGTGTTCTTTGGTGGTACAAAATCTGCAACAATAATCTGATTCTCACTTTTATTTTTCTCCTCAGTTTTAGCTCTACTAGCTCTAGCAAGATCATCTTTTAAAATCTGTTCCGGAGTCATAGGTTTTAGACCAATTTTCTTTCCATCATGCATAAGAGAATAGTGATTAGTTTGGCCATTATGAACAGATTCTCTATCAAATTTCCATGGTCTACCAAGTAACAAAGAACAAGCTTGCATAGGTACAACATCACAATCAACAAAATCAGAATATGTACCAATAGTAAAATGCACGCGTACCGTTCTTGTTACCTTGATCTTGCGAGAACTCTCAAACCATTGGATGTAATATGAATGTGTGCGTTGTCTTGTTGGAAGTGCAAGCTTCTCTACCATGTCAACACTAGCTAGATTATTACAACTCCATCCATCAATGATGATCCTTATAGCTCTCTCCTTGACAACACCACGTGTTTGGAATAGGTTGTGGCGTTCATCTTGCTCAGATTTGCTCAATTGCACACTCAACACACATTGTGTAATTAAGCTTTTGTATTGATCAGCAGTTTCAGCTTCCATTACCTCTGTCTCTTCATTAGAATCACCATTGTCTCCATCTCAAGCAAAAATAAGGGCTAATGTATCTTCATCAAAGTCACTCGCTGAATCATATTGACCATCATCACGCACCATCATAACACGTTGTGTTGTGCATTGTATCTCAATATGACCAAAACCCCGGCACTTGCGGCATTGTATATCCTTTGTTTTACCCGTGGAAGCCATAGAAGACGCATTAAGAGCAGGAGCATTGGATGACGGTGGAGGAGCAGCTGACGGAAATCATGTGGTGGCCTTGGATGTGGTAGTAGCTGGTGGAGAATCACGAGAAGGAGGCGCTGATTGTCGGGATGTCCAAGTGGATGTGCGGCCTGCAGAATTATTAGTCCTCCTCCATGGTGTTTGGCGATCCCGCACTTAACGTTCAGCTTTGCAAGCAAGATGAAACAAACGAGTGATGGAATTATATTCCTTATAGTCTAATATGTGTTGAATGTCCTTGTTTAATCCACCAAAGAAACGTGCAAGCATTTGTTTAGTAGATTCTACAATACCACACCGAACCATCCCCGTTTGCAATTCCTGATAATACTCTTCTACAGAATTTTTCCCTTGTTCCAAACGTGTCAGATTCTTTAGTAAATCACGTTCATAAGTGGGAGGCACAAAATAAACACGCATAGCAGTTTTTAAAGCAGTCCAAGTACGAGGAATTGTAGTAGGATTTAAACGACAATACTCAGACCACGAAAGGGAAGCAAATTTAGTAAATTCACATGTAGCAGCACTAACACGCATATTTTTAGGATATTTTAAACATGCAAAACATTGTTCTACTTCCATCTACCATGTAAGAAATGCATCAGGATTATATTTACCCTCAAAAGATAGAATATTTAATTTAAGCTTTGCAACATGATCATCATCACGTACCGGTGTTCGAGCGTTGCGGTGGTAATGTCGGGGTCGGCCAGCAGGGTGTGGAGGTTGTTCAACCTCCTCGTTAAATAGATTGTCGTCGTCGGGGTCATAGTAGTAGCCGTCGTCTGTCCCCAATATCGTAGCAGCAGCCACGGGGGAAGTCTGAGGTGCCTCAGCTGCAGCGGTAGCCGGCTGAGGTGCAGCGGCCACTGAACCAGCAGTATGACCCGTGATTGGAATGCGCCGTGCGCCATGCCGAGGTGCCAATGGGGCAGGTGCGTGATATGGCAAAGGTGTCCGATCTTTCGATGAGATGATGATAATCGATTTGGTGGAGTTCGGGCTTGACGATCCGACTACACGTGCGAGCACGAGCGCCAATGCAATCTCTAGGCCAATCTCCGGGAGGTAACCGATCCTGCGGGAACACGATCAGCCTGACCAGCGAGGGTCTTAATTCCTACCTAAAATCGAGAACAAGTAAGAACCAATATTGCAATCAAGATATTGCGGATTAAGAGGAAAGCTTTATTGAAGAGGTGGGATCCTGAATAGGTGCGAAGTACAAGAGGCCTCTGCGACGCTCGAGCCTTGGCGAAGTTGCGACTATGGCTAACTTAATGTCTAAACAAAATCCGAGTCTAGAGGGACGGCTATGGGGAGTATTTAAGGGCGAAAAGGTGGGGTTTCGGCCAGCCATGGAAGTGGTGGCTGAATCCAACCCTAAAAGTCCTTTTCCCCTCAAATAGGGACTCTAAAAAGTGGCTAATTAAAATCCTGCGAAAATTACATGGGCCTAGCCCAAAATAAAGGTGTCGCAGCACCATATTAAGCTATGGACGAATTCGTAAAGTATTGATCTTGAATATTTCGTCCAAGCCTTCTTTCTTCATTATGGTGGCCTCAAAGTTCTGAAATCTTCATCCGTGGCCTTCTCTTGGATCATCACATGCTTGCTGCCATCTCCATGCATGGCCATGCTCCAATGCTTGTCCCTCTCATCCATGCTTGGCCCATCATTCCTAAGAGTAAGAAATACATCTGATTTAGGCAGCATCATATTCTCATGTAGGTGAGGAATAGTTCCAAGAAACGAAAGTACCTGATAGTTAAGTTGTTTGGCACGAGATCTTGTGATGGGTCCTTGTATGTGTGTTGCTGTAGGTACAATGGTTGTATCAATAGAAGGGATGTCCACATCATGCTCCCCTTCTTGAATTGAAGTCGTCCTCGACGCAATCTCATCTTCTTCACCAAAGTAAGGCTTCAAATCTGCATTGTTAAACGTAGGACTAACAGTACCAAAGTCTGTAGGCAACTCAAGTTTATATGCATTATCATTTATTTTCTCTAACACCTTAAAGGGACCAGCAGCACGTGGCATTAACTTAGACTTGCGTAAATCAGGAAAACGATCTTTACGCAAATGTAACCAAACAAGATCGCCAACATCAAACACAAAATGCTTTCTCCCTTTATCCCCAGCAAGTTTATACTTAGCATTCATGTGTTCAATGTTATCTTTAGTAGTCTTATGCAAATTTAATATCATTTCAGCGTGTTGTGTAGCATCCAAATTATGTTGCACCGAAGAAGGTAAAGGCAATAAATCAATAGGTGCACGAGGAACAAAACCATACACAATCTCAAATGGGCACATCTTTGTGGTAGAATGCAATGAACGATTATAAGCAAATTCTATATGAGGTAAACACTCTTCCCACAATTTTAAGTTCTTCTTTAAAACAGCCCGCAACATAGTAGACAAAGTTCTATTTACTACTTTAGTTTGACCATCAGTTTGGGGATGACATGTAGTACTAAAGAGCAATTTAGTCCCCAACTTAGCCCATAAACATCTCCAAAAGTGGCTAAGAAATTTAGTATCACGATCAGAGACAATAGTATTTGGCACACCATGCAAACGAACAATTTCACGAAAGAACAAATCAGCAATATGCGCAGCATCATTCGTTTTATGACAAGGAATAAAGTGTGCCATCTTAGAAAACCGATCCACAACAACAAAAATACTATCCCTCATACGTGTTCGTGGCAATCCCAAAACAAAGTCCATAGAAATATCCTCCCAAGGAACACTAGGAACAGGAAGAGGCATATATAAACCATGTGGATTAAGGCGAGACTTAGCTTTTTGACAAGTAGTGCAGCGTGCCACAAATCTCTCAACATCTCGACGCATACGTGGCCAAAAGAAGTGTGCAGCAAGAACATCCTCTGTCTTCTTGACACCAAAGTGTCCCATCAATCCTCCTCCATGCGCCTCCTGTAACAACAAAAGACGAACAGAACTATCTGGAATGCATAGTTTGTTAGAATGGAACACAAATCCATCATTGAGGACGAACTTGTTCCAAGTTCTACCATCTCTACAATTCTGCAACACATCTTTAAATTCAGCATCATGCACATATTGTTCCTTAATAGTTTCCAATCCAAATATTTTGAAGTCAATTTGAGATAACAAAGCATAATGGTGCGACAAAGCATCAGCAATAATATTATCTTTACCCTTTTTGTGTTTTATAACATAAGGAAAAGACTCAATAAATTCAACCCACTTTGCATGACGACGATTCAACTTAGCTTGACTACGAATATGCTTCAAAGATTCAAGATCAGAATGAATAACAAATTCCTTAGGCCATAGATAATGTTGCCACGTTTCTAATGTCCGAACCAACGCATATAATTCTTTATCATAAGTAGAATAGTTCAGACTAGCCCCACTCAATTTCTCACTAAAATATGCAACAGGTTTGCCCTCTTGTAATAACACCCCTCCCAAACCTATTCCACTAGCATCACATTCAAGCTCAAAAGTCTTAGTAAAATCAGGAAGTTGGAGTAAGGGAGCATGTGTTAGCTTATCTTTCAATATGACGAAGGCCTGTTGTTGTGCATCGCCCCAAACAAAGGGCACATCCTTCTTGGTAAGCTCATTCAGCGGCGCGGCAATTGATCCAAAGTCTTTGACAAAGCGCCTATAAAAACCAGCTAGGCCAAGAAAACTCCTCACTTGTGTGACCGTCTTGGGCTGCGGCCAATTCTCAATAGCTTCAATCTTGGCTGGATCCACTTCAATACCCTGTGATGTAACAACATAGCCAAGAACGAACTCGATTGGTGCAAAGGTGCACTTCTCAAGGTTACCAAACAAACGCGTCCACGTAAAGCATTGAAAACAACGTAAATGGTCCAAATGATCCTCTAAAGATTTGCTATAAATCAGAATATCATCAAAGTAGACTACCACAAAGCGTCCAATGAAACGTAAAACTTCGTTCATTAATCTCATGAAAGTGCTAGGTGCATTAGTTAAACCAAACGGCATTACTAACCACTCATATAAACCGAACTTAGTTTTAAATGCGGTTTTCCATTCATCTCCTAATTTCATACGAATCTGGTGGTAACCACTAAGCAAATCAACTTTAGAAAACATGGTAGAGCCACTCAATTCATCAAGCATGTCATCTAAACGTGGAATAGGATGACGATATCGAATAGTAATATTTTTGATAGCTCTACAATCAGTACACATCTTGTGAAGAACCATCTTTCTTAGGTACCAAAATAATAGGAACGACAGGCTAAGGGACTCACGAATATGATATCTGTCGAGTAGTTCCTGAATTTGGCGTGTATCTCCTTTGTCTCCTCTGGATTGGTTCTATATGGCGCGGTTGGGCAACGTGGCACCAGGAATTAGATCAATTTGGTGCTCAATTCCTCTAATAGGAGGTAGTCCACGGTGGCAGCTCAGGAAAGACGTCCTCATATTCCTGCAAAAGGTTAGCAATAGCGGGTGGCAAAGAAGGAGGCATATCCTCAAATGAAAACAAAACCTCTTTGTAGACAATTGCATAACATTGAGTATTGTTTACATCTAGTTCAGCAATATCAATTTTATTTGCAAGCATACATGGACTCTTCAAACGAATTTCAGTAGCATGTGTAGAATCAGATTTAGTGTTCTTTGGTGGTATAAAATCTGCAGCAACAATCTGATTCTCACTTTTATTTTTCTCCTCAGTTTTAGCTCTACTAGCTCTAGCAAGATCATCTTTTAAAATCTATTCAGGAGTCATAGGTTTTAGACCAATTTTCTTTCCATCATGCATAAGAGAATAGTGATTAGTTTTGCCATTATGAACAGATTCTCTATCAAATTGCCATGGTCTACCAAGTAACAAAGAACAAGCTTGCAAAGGTACAACATCACAATCAACAAAATTAGAATATGTACCAATAGTAAAATGCACGCGTACCGTTCTTGTTACCTTGATCTTGCGAGAACTCTCAAACCATTGGATGTAATATGAATGTGGGCGTTGTCTTGTTGGAAGCGCAAGCTTCTCTACCATGTCAACACTAGCCAGATTATTACAACTCCCTCCATCAATGATGATCCGTATAGCTCTTTCCTTGACAACACCACGTGTTTGGAACAGGTTGTGGCGTTGATCTTGCTCAGATTTGCTCAATTGCACACTCAACACACGTTGTGTAATTAAGCTCTTGTATTGATCAGCAGCTTCAGCTCCCATTACCTCTGTCTCTTCATCAGCATCAGAATTGTCTCCATCTCGAGCAGAAATAAGGGCTAGTGTATCTTCATCAAAGTCACTTGCTGAATCGTATTGACCATCTTCCCTTTCATCATCACCACGTTGTGTTGTGCCTTTGTCTCTCAATATGACCAAACCCCAGCACTTGCGGCATTGTATATCCTTTGTCTTACCCGTGGAAGCCATAGAAGATGCACTACGAGCAGGAGCATTGGATGACGGTGGAGGAGCAGCTGGAAATCTTGTGGTGGCCTTGGATGTAGTAGTAGCTGGTGGCGAATCACGAGAAGGAGGCGCTGATTGTCGGGATGTCCAAGTGGATGTGCGACCTGCAGAATTATTAGTCCTCCTCCATGGTGTTTGGCGATCCTGCACTTCACGTTCAGCTTTGCAAGCAAGATGAAACAAACGAGTGATAGAATTATATTCCTTATAATCTAATATGTGCTGAATGTCCTTGTTTAATCCACCAAAGAAACGTGCAAGCATTTGTTCATTAGATTCAACAAGACCACACCGAACCATCCCCGTTTGCAATTCCTGATAATACTCTTATACAGAATTTTTCCCTTGCTCTAAACGTGTCAGATTCTTTAGTAAATCACGTTGATAAGTGGGAGGTACAAAACGAACACGCATAGCTGTTTTTAAAGCAGTCCAAGTACTAGGAATAGTAGTAGGATTTAAACGACAATACTCAGACCACCAAAGGGAAGCAAATTTAGTAAATTCACATGTAGCAGCACTAACACGCATATTCTCAGGATATTTTAAGCATGCAAAACATTGTTCTACTTCCATTTCCCATGTAAGATATGCATCAGGATTATATTTACCCTCAAAAGATGGAATATTTAATTTAAGCTTTGCAACAGGATCATCATCACGTACCGGTGGTCGAGAATTGCGGTAGTAATGTCGGGGACGGCCAGCAGGTACCTGTGGAGGTTGTTCAACCTCCTCGTCAAACAGATCGTCGTCGTCGGGGTCGTAGTAGTACCCGTCGTCTGTCCCCAATGTCGCAGCAGCAGCCGCGGCGGAAGTCTGAGGTGCGTCAGCCGCAGCGGTAGCCACCAGGGGTGCGGCGGCAGCCGAACAAGCAGTCTGACCCGTGATCGGAATGCGTCGTGCGCCATGTGTGGGCGCGGGTGTGGGTGCGGACAATCTGTTCAAAAGCTCCTTGAACCGAACGTCAAGCTTGGCGTTGAAGGATTTCTCGAGTCCATCGATCTTGTCCACGGCGTTGGTGAGCTTGGTGTCAAACTCCTCTAGGCGCGTATCCACGTCTTCAGCGCGACTGACCAAGAGCACGGAGAAGTGGGCATGTAGTTCTTCGTTTGTCATTGTGGCAGGGTCCCGCGAATAACTGTCATGGTTAGTCCTTAAAAAGCACATGTATATACTACAGAAATATGGTAGAAGGCACGCGTAATCCGTCAAGCAATATACGAAGCTCTTACAAGTTCTTACCAAACAGCAGGAAAAGGCGATGTGCAACCGCGAGGATCAGTGGGTCCAGAGATTGAACCAAGCGATTACCAGGAGTCGAAACACCGCACGTGGAGAGTATCTGTGGAGCTCTAGGAAGGCTTAGCAAAGGGGGTTAGCAATTATGAAAACAGCAATGCAAAGTTGAAAGAATGCTCAACGACGGTACTGTGCTGGTCCTAGGCTAGACCGTACTAGAGACGCGAGCCTAGATCACCAACGATGTCACGACGCGATACAATAAGCAATGTATGATGATATGGCACCCTGAAAAGCGAACCGAGAGGTGGAAAATCACTATGATGGCGAGTGTCTAGAACTGATCTACGGGGTCTAAAAATAGGTTATCCCCAAAAAAAAATTCGAAATTTTTTATTTTGCTCCGGAAAGCGCGCAAGCGCCAAACAAATATCGCTATAACGGCCGATGGAGAAAACTGATCCCCAAAGCCGAAAACTAGTATAGCCAGATTTTTTTTTCCTGCTCTCCTGGACTTACGACCGGACTCTTAGCTCGACACGGACTTTAGCTTAACACGGAAACAATAAAGAAGGAAAGTAAAAAGAAATAACTAGGAAACAATAACTCTACTCGGACTCGTACCACGGCAGGAAACTGATCGGATCTGTGTCGCGGTAGGAAGGCGGTGGCGGAGTATTAGGGTTTATGGTGGCAGGGTATATGGAGGCGGAATATGGTGGCGGAATATGGTGGCGGTGATCGGCGAGTGTGGCAGTGACTACTATGATCAGAACACGAAACTCTAAGGGGCGAGACACTAAGACCAGCAACTCGACGCGACGATGTAGACACAAATTCAACAATGCAAAAACTGGAAAGATAATGCGAGGCGTAGATTGGTTATGGGATGGATCGAAACTCTAACTGTGTTTTTGGCTTTTTCGTGGGTTATAGGTAAAAACAGATCTAATCTACGAAAACAGTAAAATCTCACCGAGCAACCTGAAATCTGATACCACTTGATAGGGCAAAGGTGTCCGATCTTTCGATGAGATGATGATAATCGATTTGGTGGAGTTCGGGCTTGACGATCCGACTACACGTGCGAGCACGAGCGCCAATGCAATCGCTAGGCCAATCTCCTGGAGGTTACCGATCCTGCGGGAACACGATCAGCCTGACCAGCGAGGGTCTTAATTCCTACCTGAAATCGAGAACAAGTAAGAACCAATATTGCAATCAAGATATTGCAGATTAAGACGAAAGCTTTATTGAAGAGGTGGGATCCTGAATAGGTGCGAAGTACAAGAGGCCTCTGCGACGCTCGAGCCTTGGCGAAGTTGCGACTATGGCTAACTTAATGTCTAAACAAAATCCGAGTCTAGAGGGACGGCTATGGGGAGTATTTAAGGGCGAAAAGGTGGAGTTTTGGCCAGCCATGGAAGTGGTGGCCGAATCCAACCCTAAAAGTCCTTTTCCCCTCAAATACGGACTCTAAAAAGTGGCTAATTAAAATCCTGCGAAAATTACATGGGCCTGGCCCAAAATAAAGGTGTCGCAGCACCATACTAAGCTATGGACGAATTCGTAAAGTATTGATCTTGAATATTTCGTCCAAACCTTCTTTCTTCATTATGGTGGCCTCAAAGTTCTGAAATCTTCATCCGTGGCCTTCTCTTGGATCATCACATGCTTGCTGCCATCTCCATGCATGGCCATGCTCCAATGCTTGTCCCTCTTATCCATGCTTGGCCCATCATTCCTAAGAGTAAGAAATACATCTGATTTAGGCAGCATCATATTCTCATGTAGGTGAGGAATAGTTCCAAGAAACGAAAGTACCTGATAGTTAAGTTGTTTGGCACGAGATCTTGTGATGGGTCCTTGTATGTGTGTTGCTGTAGGTACAACAGTTGTATCAATAGAAGGGATGTCCACATCAGTGCGGGTGCGGGTGCTGGCAATCTATCCAAAACCTCCTTGAACCGAGCGTCAAGCTTGTCGTTGAAGGATTTCTCGAGTCCATCGATCTTATCCATGGCGTTGGTGAGCTTGGTGTCAAACTCCCCTAGTCGTGCATCAACATCTTCAGCGCGACCGACCAAGAGCTCGGAGAAGTGGGCATGTAGTTCTTGGTTCGTCATTCTGGCAGGGTTACGCAAAGTATCTGTCATGGTTAGTCCTTTAAAAGCACAGGTATATATGCCTCTAACTACGGGAATATGGTGGAAGGCACGCGTAATCCATCAAGCAATATACGAAGCTCTTACAAGTTCTTACCAAACAGCAGGAAAAGGCGATGTGCAACCGCGAGGAGCAGTGGGTCCAGAGATTGAACCGAGCGATTACTAGGAGTCGAGACACCGCACGTGGAGAAATCTGTGGAGCTCTGGGAAGGCTTAGCAAAGGGGTTAGCAATTATCAAAACAGGAATGCAAATGTTCAAAGAATGCTCAACAACGGTACTGTGCTGGTCCTAGGCTAGACCGTACTAGAGACGCGAGCCTAGATCACTAACGATGTCACGACGCGACATAACAAGCAATGTATGATGATATGGCACCCTGAAAAGCGAACCGAGATGTCGAAAATCACTATGATGGCGAGTGTCTAGAACTGATCAACGGGGTCTAGAAACAGGTTAGCCCCCAAATTTTTTTTCGAAATTTTTGTATTATGCTCCGGAAAGCGCGCAGGCGCCAAAAAAATATCGCTATAACTGCCGATGGAGAAAAGTGATCCCCGGGGCCGAAAATCAGTATAGCCAAAAAAAAATTCGAAGGCGGTTCCAGACTTTTTTTTGCTCTCCATATGGACTTACGACTGAACTTCTACTCGACACGGACTTTAGCTCAATACGGAAACAACAAGGAAGGAAAGTAAAAAAGAAAAAAAACTAGGAAACAATAACTCAACTCGGACTCGTGCCACGGCAGGAAAGGTGATCTGATCCGTGTCGCGGTAGGCGATGGCGGAGTTTTAGGATTTATGGTGGCTGGGTGTATGGCGGCAGAATATGGTGGAAGAATATAGTGGCGGTGATCTGCGAGTGTGGCGGTGACTACTGTGATCAGAACTCAAAACTCTAAGGGACAAGACACTAAGACCAGCAACTCGACGCGATGATGCAGACACAAATTCAACAATGAAAAACTTAAAAGATAATGCAAGGCATAGATTGGTGATGGGATGGATCTAAACTCTAACTGTGTTTTTGTCTTTTTCGTGGGTTATAGGTAAAACAGATCTAATGTACGAAAACAGTAAAATCTCACCGAGCAACCTGAAATCTGATACCACTTGATAGGGCAAAGGTGTCCGATCTTTCGATGAGATGGTGATAGTCGATTTGGTGGAGTTCGGGCTTGATGATCCGACTACATGTGCGAGCACGAGCGCCAATGCAATCGCTAGGCCAATCTCCTGAAGGTTACCGATCCTGCGGAAACACGATCAGCCTGACTAGCCAGGGTCTTAATTCCTACCTGAAATTGAGAACAAGTAAGAACTAATATTGCAATCAAGATATTGCGGATTAAGATGAAAGCTTTATTGAAAAGGTGGGATCCTGTATAGGTGCGAAGTATAAGAGGCCTCTGCGACGCTCGAGCCTTGGCGAAGTTGCTATGATGGCTAACTTAATGTCTAAACAAAATCCGAGTCTATGGTGACGGCTAAGGCGAGTATTGAAGGAGGAAAAGGTAGGGTTTCAGCCAGCCATAGAAGTGGTGGCCGAATCCAACCCTAGAAGTCCTTTTCTCCTCAAATACGGACTCTAAAAAGTGGCTATTTAAAATCCTGCAAAAATTACATGGGCCTGGCCCAAAATAAAGGTGTCGCGGCACCATATTAAGCTATGGACGAATTTGTGAAGTATTAATCTTGAATATTTCGTCCATGCCTTCTTTCTTCATTATGGTGGCCTCAAAGTTATGAAATCTTCATTCGTGGCCTTCTCTTGGATCATCACATGCTTGTTGCCATCTCCATGCATGACCATGCTCCAATGCTTGTCCCTCTGATCCATGCTTGGTCCATCATTCCTAAGAGTAAGAAATACATCTGATTTAGGCAGCATCATGTTCTCATGTATGTGAGGAATAGTTCCAAGAAACGAAAGTACCTGATAGTTAAGTTGTTTAGCACGAGATCGAGTGATAGGTCCTTGTATGTGTGTAGCTGTAGGTACAACGGTTGTATCAATAGATGGGATGTCCACATCAAGGAGGCCCGATATTTCACGAATCCCAAGGAAATCGAGGAGGGAGTGAGGGGATGAGGAGGGAGGCGAAATCCATGAACTCACACACGAATAACTCGATGAACACACACACACGAAAACACGATACAAGCCGATAGCTCACGCCGGTGGCATCCGGTCCAACACAATCTCTAGGATCGGCGTTGGGCAAGACACTCTCCCACGGCCAACAACGAGGGTGAGAGGCTTGATTTGATCTTGACTACTTGGAGACGAACACCGAACTCCATGGACTTGTACAACTTGAACGCACGAGGCAAAATCCAAGAGGAGGTGGGGGATAATTGGTTCCCCTTATCAAGGAGCATGAGACTAGCAATTGATAGATCCTCTAGGGGTGTCTTCAATTAGAATTATCCAAGTCTAGGGTTTACAATAGAGGGTGGGGACTATTTATAGGCCAGCCACATAAATAGGGGTAGTTTAGGTACAAAACGGGAAAATATAGAAAGGGTACATGGCGCCTGGCCGAGCTGGTGCGAGCAGGTTCAGGCAAGACCGGTAGTACCGGGCTCACGTCCGGTAGTACCGGTCATAACCGGTAGTACCGCCCTGGGACCGGTAGTGCCGCTTGCGGTCCTGGGTGTTTTGTAGGAGTCGTCAGTAGCGAACGGTAGTAGGAGGCGGTGGTACCGTTGACCGGTAGTACCGGTTCCAGTACCGGTAGTACCTCTGACGTCTGGGCTTGGATGGGTTCCTCCTAGAGCACGCGGTAGTGGGTTCCAGTAGTGCTGCTTGCACCGTTAGTACCGGTTTCTAGGTCTGGTAGTACCGCTGGAGCCTGGATGAGGTTGGTCCCTTCCGCCGTGGTCTCTCCGTTCCATGGGTCCTTTTCTTCATACCTGAGGATGCACAGAGTGGGCGTATGAAGTAGCAAGCCCTCCAGGGGCGTATCGAAATCAAACGAGGAAAGGAGCGAGTTAACCTTAGCTTGTAGGAGTTTGGCTCGGGCGCGAGTCATGGGTCCACTTGGAGAGCTAGTAGGAGTAGATGTAGTAGCGTCCGTAGGACGGGCTGCATCATCGATGCCTTGACCACCAATGTCGAGGAGTACCAGACAGCCATGGAGACAGCTGGACTTACTCTAGTGGACGAGGAGGTAGACATGGAGGAGTAGTGTTGACTATTCAGCTCTCTATTTATCTATCATCCTTTTATTTCTTGAGTCGCAATGATCATCCAACATGTGGATGGCTTGCTAGTGTGTTTACTTTTTCAAAACTTGTTTACGTTGTTTAAACTCTTAGTTTATCTGGTGTTTGGTTATTTTTGATTGTTGCTATGTGATGTTTTGTGCATGTTAGTATCTACGGGCTATATCTCATTACTTATCCTTATTTAAACCACATATGCCTCCCCGTCGTGCAAATGCTAACCAAAACAACAATAACAACAATGGCAATGAGTTGCAACAGCTGATGACATCCCAAACTTAGTTGATGCAGATGATGACCCATTTTATGGCAAATCAAAATTAGAACCAGAACAACAACAACAACAATAATCAAAACAACCCACCAGCCTTTGATATGCTTACAAGGTTTTTGAGGTTGAGGCCTGCTAAGTTCTCGGGAACCACTGATCCAATGGTAGCCAATGATTGACTATGTTCTGTGAATAAGGACTTGGTCACTGTGGGCTACACTGATGAGGAAAAGGTCAGATTTGCAGCACATCTGCTTGAAGGGCCAGCAGCCACATGGTGGGATAATTTCCAAATCACCACTCCTATTGAAGATGTGACTTGGGCTATATTTGAGGATGGTTTCCACACTGCCCATATCTCATTAGGAGTGATGGGTTTGAAGAAGAAATAGTTCCACAACCTCAAGCAGCGTCACTACGGTGTGGCAGAATATATTGAGGAGTTCAACAATCTAGCATGCTATGCGCCGGATGATGTTGACACTGATGCTAAGAGGAAGGAAAAATTCCTTGAAGGATTAAATGATGAGATGTGCTTGCAACTATCTGTTGCATATGTTCCAACTTATCAATCACTATCTGATAAGGCCACTATCTTAGAAAGCAAGATGAAGCAAGTGGAAAGTAGGAAGAGGAAGCATCATTTTGACAAGCACAACTCGGGATCGTCTCACAAGCGTTATCATGGTGATGATAGTGGAAGTTCTGGATCCCACAAGCATGGAAAGTATAATAGCCACCACAATAGTAACTGTCACCATGACAACAAGCACCACCACAATCATGACAATGATTGATATAAGAACCACAAGAGTGGACACAAGAACCATCACAGTGGTAATGGCAATGGAAGTCAGCCTGCTAAGAGAGACATTAGTCAGGTTGAGTGCTTCAAATGCAAGAAAACTGGGCACTATGCAAATGAATGCCCAGAAAAGAAGGCTGATGGAGCCAACAAGCCCAACCCATTTCAGAAGGATCAAGTGAACCACATTAACGTGGAGGACATCTATGAGGAATCTAATGATGTGGCTGGTAAGTTCAAGCTTAATTCTTTTGCAGCACTTGTTCTTTTTGATACCGGTGCATCGCATTCATTCATATCAAGAGCATTTGTTGATAAAAATGGACTTCCAACTAAAACTATTGGGTGTCCTATTAAAGTAAGCTCTCCCGGTGGGGAGATGATAGTAAATTTTGGATGTCATGATCTAGTGATAGAATTTGGAAAGTATAAGTTTCCAGTTAGTCTGATAATCCTAGATTCCCAAGGACTGGATGTAATTTTGGGTATGGATTGGATGACTAAATATGAAGGAGTATTAGATTGTGCCAATCATACTGTTACACTCACAACCCCGGATAAGAAACGGATTAGGCTCAAGTCTAACTTTGAATCTAAAGGGACTAAGCTAAATTCTCTTAAGGGGGTTAGCATAGACAGTGTACCAGTTGTGAAACAGTACCCGAATGTGTTTCCGGAGGAATTACCAGAAATGCCACCAGATAGAGATGTGGAGTTTCTGATTGACTTACTGCCAGGATCTGGACCAATAGCAAAGAGACCCTACAAGATGTCAGTTGATGAGTTGAAAGAACTCAAGAAACAACTTGGAGAACAGTTACAGAAAGGATTTATCCAACCAAGTTCTTTGTCTTAGGGTGCACCAGTTCTGTTTGTAGAGAAGAAGGATAGAAGCCAAAGATTGTGCATAGATTATCGTTCACTCAATGAGGTGACTATAAAGAACAAGTACCCTTTGCCTAGAATCAATGATCTATTTGATCACCTAGAAGGAGCCCATGTGTTCTCAAAGATTGATCTCCGATCAAGCTATTTTCAGCTAAAGATTAGAGAGCAAGACATACCTAAGACTGCTTTTACCACTAGGTATGGATTGTATGAGTATACTGTGATGCCATTTGGATTGACAAATGCACCAGCATATTTCATGAATATGATGAACAAAGTGTTCATGGAGTTTCTTGACAAATTCATTGTCGTATTCATCGACGACATTTTGATCTATTCCAAGAGCAAAGAAGAGCATGAAGAACATTTGCGTTTGATACTTGAGAAGCCGAGGGAACACAAATTATATGCCAAGTTCAGTAAGTGTGAATTTTGGTTGAGTGAAGTTGGATTTCTCGGACATATTGTGTCTGGAGATGGTATAGCTGTCGATCCCGCAAAGGTGTCAGCTGTAACTGAGTGGGAATCTCCCAAGTCAGTTAAGGAAGTTTGTAGTTTCCTAGGCTTGGCAGGATACTATAGAAGGTTCATTGAGAATTTCTCAAAGGTAGCTAAGACAATAACAGAGTTACTTAAGAAGGAGAAATTTTTTTATTGGACTGAAGGATGTGAAATCAGTTTCCAAGAATTGAAAAGAGACTAGTTTCAGCACCAGTCTTATGTCTGCCAGATTTGGAGAAGGATTTTCAAGTCTATTGTGATGCATCTCACCAAGGATTGGGTGGAGTTTTGATGCAAGAAGGAAAAGTTGTGGCTTATGCCTTGAGACAAGTAAAAACTCATGAAGTGAATTATCCTACTCATGATTTAGAGTTATCCTCTATTGTCCATGCACTCAAAACATGGAGACGCTATCTTTTGGGAAAACGATGTGAAGTGTTCACAGATCACAAGAGTTTAAAATATATCTTCACCTAGAAAGAACTCAATATGAGACAAAGAAGGTGGCTAGAGCTCATCAAGGACTATGACTTGAGTTTGCAATACCATCCCGGTAAAGCAAATGTTGTAGCAGATGCTTTAAGCCGTAAGGTTTATGTGAATGGCCTTACTAAAGGAGAATTGCCAGATGATCTATGTGCCCAATTCAAAGATCTAAGATTGGAGATAGTGCCTGAAGGATATCTCATGTCATTGGATGTTCAACCAACATTGTTGGACAATATTAAAGAAGCCCAAAAGTTGGACAAGGAAATTGAAGAGATTAAAGGAAAAATTAGTAAAGCGGAGGCTAAAGGATTCCATGAAGATGAACAAGATACTTTATGGTATGGAAAACGTATCTGCATTTCGCAAGATCCGGAGCTTCAGAAATTGATTCTTCAACAAGCACACAACTCACCATATTCCATTCATCCAGGTAACACCAAAATGTACATGGATGTGAAGGAAAGATTTTGGTGGAACAATCTCAAGAAAGATATCGCGGAACATATTGCCTTGTGTGATTTGTGTAGTCGAGTGAAAGCGGAACATCAGAAACCGGCAGGGTTATTGCAACCACTATCTATTCCTGATTGGAAGTGGGATAAGATTGGTATGGGTTTTATCACGGGGACTGCCAAGGACCAGGTCGGGATATGATTCTATTTGGGTTGTTGTGGATCGCCCAACTAAAGTGGCTCATTTCATACCCGTGAAGACTACCTATACAAGTGCTAAGTTAGCTAAGATCTATATGAACATGATTGTATGTATGCATGGAGTACCTAAGAGTATTGTATCTGATAGAGGAACTCAATTCACTTCGCATTTTTGCGACAACTGCATGAATCATTGGGAACAAGGTTAGAGTTCAGCACAACTTTTCACCCTCAGACTGATGGACAGACAGAAAGGACCAATTAGATTTTGGAGGATATGTTGAGGGCATGTGCCCTAGACTATGGTGCTAGTTGGGATGAAAGTCTGCCTTACGGAGAATTCTCTTACAATAACAGCTATCAAGCAAGCATTGAGATGGATCCGTTTGAATTTCTTTATGGAAGGAAGTGTACCACGCCATTGATATGGAATGGAGTAGGAGAAAGAAATTTGTTCGAACCAGAACTAATCAAGGAAGCTGAAGAGAAAGTTAAATTGGTAAAGGACAGATTGAAGATAGCCTAGTCTCGACAGAAGAGCTATGCAGATCCAAAGCATAGAGAAGTCACCTATGAAGTAGGTGATAGAGCTTATCTTAGAGTCTCACCACTTCGTGGTGTGAAGAGATTTGGAGTCAAAGGAAAATTGGCACCTAGATATGTTGGACCATTCAAGATTTTGAGCCGCAAAGGAGAAGTGGCTTATGAGATTGAATTACCCGAATCACTGTTGATGTGGACATCCCATCTATTGATACAACCGTTGTACCTACAGCTACACACATACAAGGACCTATCACAAGATCTCGTGCCAAACAACTTAACTATCAGGTACTTTCGTTTCTTGGGACTATTCCTCACATACATGAGAATATGATGCTGCCTAAATCAGATGTATTTGTTACTCTTAGGAATCATGGACCAAGCATGGATGAGAAGGACAAGCATTGGAGCATGGCCATGCATGGAGATGGCAGCAAGCACGTGACGATTCAAGAGAAGGCCACGGATGAAGATTTCAGAACTTTGAGGCCACCATAATGAAGAAAGAAGGCTTGGACGAAATATTCAAGATTAATACTTCACAAATTCGCCCATAGCTTAATATGGTGCTGCGACACCTTTATTATGGACCAGGCCCATGTAATTTTCGCAGGATTTTAATTAGCCACTTTTTAGAGTCCGTATTTGAGGAGAAAAGGACTTCTAGGGTTGGATTCGGCCACCACTTCTATGGCTGGCCGAAACCCCGCATTTCCTCCTTAAATACTCCCCATAGCCATCACCGTAGACTCGGATTTTGTTTAGATAATAAGTTAGCCATCATAGCAACTCCGCCAAGGCTTGAGCGTCGCAGAGGCCTCTTGTACTTCGCACCGATACATGATCCCACCTTTTCAATAAAGCTTCCATCTTAATCCGCAATACCTTGATTGCAATATTAGTTCTTACTTGTTCTCGATTTCAGGTAGGAATTAAGACCCTCGCTGGTCAGGCTGATCGTGTTCCCGCAGGATCGGTAACCTCCAGGAGATTGGCCTAGCGGTTGCATTGGCGCTCGTGCTCGCACGTGTAGTCGGATCATCAAGCCCGAACTCCACCCAAATCGACTATCACCATCTCATCGAAAGATCGGACACCTTTTCCCTATCAAGTGGTATCAGATTTCAGGTTGTTGGTGAGATTTTACTATTTTTGTAGATTAGATCTGTTTTACCTATAACCCACAAAAATCCAAAAACACAGTTAGAGTTTAGATCCATCCCATCACCAATCTACGCCTTGCATTATCTTTTCAGTTTTGCATTGTTGAATTTGTGTCTGCATCGTCCTGTCAAGTTGCTGGTCTTAGTGTCTCGTCCCTTAGAGTTTCGAGTTCTGATCAGAGTAGTCACCGCCACCCTCGCAGATCACCGCTACCCTCGCAGATCACCGCCACCATATTCCGCCACCATATTCCGCCGCCATACACCCAGCCACCATAAACGCTAAAAACTTCGCCACCGCGTTCCTACTACGACACGGATCCGATCACCTTTCCTGCCGCGGCACGAGTCCGAGTTGAGTTATTGTTTCCTAGTTATTTCCTTTTACTTTCCTTCCTTGTTGTTTCCGTGTTGAGCTAAAGTCCGTGTCGAGCTCAGAGTTCAGTCGTAAGTCCAGAAGGAGAGCAAAAAAGTCTCGAACCGCCTCCGAATTTTTTTTCTGGCTATACTGATTTTCGGCTTCGGGGATCACTTTTCTCCATCGGCCGTTATAGCGATATTTTTTTGGCGCCTGCACGCTTTCCGGAGCATAATACAAAAATTTCGAAAAATTGTTTTGGGGCTAACCTGTTTTTAGACCCCGTAGATCAGTTCTAGACACTCGCCATCATAGTTATTTTCGACATCTCGGTTCGCTTTTCAGGGTGCCATATCATCATACATTGCTTGTTTGTGTCGCGTCATGACATTGTTGGTGATCTAGGCTCGCGTCTCTAGTACAGTCTAGCCTAGGACCAGCATAGTACCGTCGTTGAGCATTCTTTCAACATTTGCATTGCTGTTTTGATAATTGCTAACCCCTTTGCTAAGCCTTCCTAGAGCTCCACAGATTTCTCCACGTGCGGTGTCTCGACTCCTGGTAATCGCTCGGTTCAATCTCTGGACCCACTGCTCCTCGCGGTTGCACATCGCCTTTTTCCTGCTGTTTGGTAAGAACTTGTAAGAGCTTCGTATATTGCTTGACGGATTACGCGTGCCTTCCACCATATTTCCGTAGTTATAGGCATATATACTTGTGCTTTTAAAGGACTAACCATGACAGATACTTCGCATAACCCTGCCACAATGATGAACCAAGAAGTACATACCCACTTCTCCGAGCTCTTGGTCGGTCGCGCTGAAGATGTGGATGCACGACTGGAGGAGTTTGACACCAAGCTCACCAACGCCATGGACAAGATCGATGGACTCGAGAAATCCTTCAACGACAAAGCAGCTTTCGGTTCAAGGAGGTTTTGGACAGATTGCCGGCACCCGCACCCGCCCCATTGGCACCTCGGCATGGCGCATGGCGCATTCCGATCACGGGTCGTACTGCTGGTTCGGCTGCCGCCGCACCTCAGCCGGCTACCACTGCAGCTGAGGCACCTCAGACTTCCACCATGGCTGCTGCTGCGACATTGGGGACAGACGACGGGTACTACTATGACCCCGGCGACGACGATCTATTTGACGAGGAGGTTGAACAACCTCCACACCCTGATGGCTGTCCCCGACATTACCACCGCAACGCTCGACCACCGGTACGTGATGATGATCATGTTGCAAAGCTTAAATTAAATATTCCATCTTTTGAGGGTAAATATAATCCTGATGCATATCTTACATGGGAGATGGAAGTAGAACAACGTTTTGCATGTTTAAAATATCCTAAAAATATGCGTGTTAGTGCTGCTACATGTGAATTTACTAAATTTGCTTCCCTTTGGTGGTCTGAGTATTGTCGTTTAAATCCTACAACTATTCCTCGTACTTGGACTGCTTTAAAAACTGCTATGTGTGTTCATTTTGTGCCTCCCACTTATCAACGTGATTTACTAAAGAATTTGACACGTTTAGAACAAGGAAAAAATTCTGTAGAAGAGTATTATCAGGAATTGCAAACGGGGATGGTTCGGTGTGGTCTTGTAGAATCTACTGAACAAATGCTTGCACGTTTCTTTGGTGGATTAAACAAGGATATTCAACACGTATTAGACTATAAGGAATATAATTCCATCACTCGTTTGTTTCATCTTTCTTGCAAAGCTGAACGTGAAGTGCAGGATCGCCAAACAGCATGGAGGAGGATTAATAATTCTGGAGGTCACATATCCACTTGGACATCCCGACAATCAGCGCCTCCTTCTCATGATTCTCCACCAGCTACTACCACATCCAAGGCCACCACAAGATTTCCGTCAGCTGCTCCTCCACCATCATCCAATGCTCCTGCTCGTAGTGCATCTTCTATGGCTGCCACGGGTAAAACAAAGGATATACAATGCCGCAAGTGCTGGGGTTTTGGTCA
The DNA here is from genome assembly GCA_023614405.1 of Avena insularis. Taxonomy (NCBI): domain Eukaryota; kingdom Viridiplantae; phylum Streptophyta; class Magnoliopsida; order Poales; family Poaceae; genus Avena; species Avena insularis. Next base: position 215,472,470 of record CM042695.1, on the reverse strand, counting down.
TATTGAGAGACAGTGCACAACACAACGTGTTATAATGGTGCGTGATGATGGACAATACGATTCAGCGAGTGACTTTGATGAAGATACATTAGCCCTTATTTCTGCTTGAGATGGAGACAATTGTGATTCTGATGAAGAGACAGAGGTAATGGGAGCTGAAACTGCTGATCAATATAAGAGCTTAATTACACAACGTGTGTTGAGTGTGCAATTGAGCAAATCTGAGCAAGATCAACGCCACAACCTGTTCCAAACACGTGGTGTTGTCAAGGAAAGAGCTATAAGGATCATCATTGATGGAGGGAGTTGTAATAATCTGGCTAGTGTTGACATGGTAGAGAAGCTTGCACTTCCAACAAGACAACGCACACATTCATATTACATCCAATGGTTTGAGAGTTCTTGCAAGATCAAGGTAACAAGAACGGTACGCGTGCATTTTACTATTGGTGCATATTCTGATTTTGTTGATTGTGATGTTGTACCTATGCAAGCTTGTTCTTTGTTACTTGGTAGACCATGGCAATTTGATAGAGAATCTATTCATAATGGCAAAACTAATCACTATTCTCTTATGCGTGATGGAAAGAAAATTGGTCTAAAACCTATGACTCCCGAACAGATTTTAAAAGTTGATCTTGCTAGAGCTAGTAGAGCTAAAACTGAGGAGAAAAATAAAAGTGAGAATCAGATTGTAGCTGCAGATTTTGTACCACCAAAGAACACTAAATATGATTCTACACATGCTACTGAAATTCGTTTGAAGAGTCCATGTATGCTTGTAAATAAAATTGATATTGCTGAAATAGATGTAAACAATACTCAATGTTATGCAATTATCTGCAAAGAGGTTTTGTTTTCATTTGAGGATATGCCTCCTTCTTTGCCACCCGTTGTTGCTAACCTTTTGCAGGAATATGAGGACGTTTTTCCCGCTGAGCTGCCACCAGGACTACCTCCTATTAGAGGAATTGAGCACCAAATTGATCTAATTCCTGGTGCTACGTTGCCCAACCGCGTGCCATATAGAACCAATCCAGAGGAGACAAAGGAGATACAACGCCAAATTCAGGAACTACTAAGCGGAGATCATATTCGTGAGTCCCTTAGCCCCTGTGTTGTTCCTATTATTTTGGTACCTAAGAAAGATGGTTCTTCGCGCATGTGTACTGATTGTAGAGCTATCAATAATATTACTATTCGATATCGTCATCCTATTCCACGTTTGGATGACATGCTTGATGAATTGAGTGGCTCTACCATGTTTTCTAAAGTTGATTTGCGTAGTGGTTACCACCAGATTCGTATGAAATTGGGAGATGAATGGAAAACAGCATTTAAAACTTAGTTCGGTTTATATGAGTGGTTAGTGATGCCGTTTGGTTTAACTAATGCACCCAGCACTTTTATGAGATTAATGAACGAAGTTTTACGTGCTTTATTGGATCTTTTGTGGTAGTCTACTTTGGTAATATTCTGATTTATAGCAAATCTTTAGAGGATCATTTGGACCATTTACGTGTTGTTTTCAATGCTTTACGTGATGCACGTTTGTTTGTAATCATGAGAAGTGCACCTTTTGCACCAATCGAGTTGCGTTTCTTGGCTATGTTGTTACATCAGAGGGTATTGAAGTGGATCCAGCCAAGATTGAAGCAATATTGAGAATTGGTCACAGCCCAAGATGGTCACACAAGTGAGGAGTTTTCTTGGCCTCGCTGGTTTTTATAGGCGCTTTGTCAAAGACTTTGGATCAATTGCCGCGCCGCTGAATGAACTTAACAAGAAGGATGTGCCCTTTGTTTGGGGCGATGCACAACAACAGGCCTTCGTCATATTGAAAGATAAGCTATAACACATGCTCCCTTACTCCAACTTCCTGATTTTACTAAGACTTTTGAGCTTGAATGTGATGCTAGTGGAATTGGTTTGGGAGGTGTGTTATTACAAGACTCTTTTTTTTAGGCGGTTCCAGACTCTTTTTTTTGTTTTTTTTGCTCTCCTTCTGGACTTACGACCGAACTTTTAACTCGACACAGACTTTAGCTCAACACGGAAACAACAAAGAAGGAAAGTAAAAAGAAATAACTAGGAAACAATAACTCAACTCGGACTCGTGCCGCGGCAGGAAAGGTGATCGGATCCGTGTCGTGGTAGGAAGGCGGTGGTGGAGTTTTAGGGTTTATGGTGGCTGGGTGTATGGCGGCGGAATATGGAGGCGGAATATGGTGGCGGAATATGGTGGAGGTGATCTATGAGGGTGGCGGTGACTACTGTGATCAGAACTCGAAACTCTAAGGGACGAGACACTAAGACCAGCAACTCGACGCGACGATGCAGACACAAATTTAACAATGCAAAACTGAAAAGATAATGCAAGGCGTAGATTGGTGATGGGATGGATCTAAACTCTAATTGTGTTTTTGGCTTTTTCGTGGGTTATAGGTAAAACAGATCTAATCTACGAAAATAGTAAAATCTCACCGAGCAACCTAAAATCTGATACCACTTGATAGGGCAAAGGTGTCCGATCTTTCGATGAGATGTGATAATCGATTTGGTGGAGTTCGGGCTTGACGATCCGACCACACGTGCGAGCACGACTGCCAATGCAATCGCTAGGCCAATCTCCTGGAGGTTACCGATCCTGCGAGAACACGATCAGCCTGACCAGCGAGGGTCTTAATTCCTATCTGAAATCGAGAACAAGTAAGAACTAATATTGCAATCAAGATATTGCGGATTAAGATGAAAGCTTTATTGAAAAGGTGGGATCCTGTATAGCTGTGAAGTACAAGATGTCTCTGTGACGCTCGAGCCTTGGCGAAGTTGCTATGATGGCTAACTTAATGTCTAAACAAAATCTGAGTCTATGGTGACGGCTATGGGGAGTATTTAAGGAGGAAAAGGTGGGGTTTCGTCCAGCCATAAAAGTGGTTGCCGAATCCAACCCTAGAAGTCCTTTTCTCCTCAAATACGGACTCTAAAAAGTGGCTATTTAAAATCCTGCGAAAATTACATGGGCCTGGCCCAAAATAACAGTGTCGCGGCACCATATTAAGCTATGGACGAATTTGTGGAGTATTAATCTTGAATATTTCGTCCAAGCTTTGTTTCTTCATTATGGTGGCCTCAAAGTTCTGAAATCTTCATTCGTGGCCTTCTCTTGAATCATCACATGCTTGCTGCCATCTCCATGCATGGCCATGCTCCAATGCTTGTCCCTCTCATCCATGCTTGGTCCATCATTCCTAAGAGTAACAAATACATCTGATTTAGGCAACATCATATTCTCATGCATGTGAGGAATAGTTTCAAGAAACGAAAGTACCTGATAGTTAAGTTGTTTGGCACGAGATCTTGTGATAGGTCCTTGTATGTGTGTAGCTGTAGGTACAATGGTTGTATCAATAGATGGGATGTCCACATCAACCCGCCACCGACCACGACTACGGCAAGTAATTCCGTTCAAGTCTGCATGCCCTTTCCCTACGTATCAAACTAGCATGTGCGCCGTGACCTTGTGCACCTCTGATGCCCTTCGCTTGCCTTATCGTGACCAAGGTCGTCACCTCCGTTGCCATTTGCAAAAGCCCGACGCCAGCAGCAACTCCAACGAGCTGCTACGCCTACGCCCGTGCGCCCCTATCCAAGCCAACTACGCCTTGATCTTCCTCACATCCTTGCGAATCTGGTAAGCCTCGCCACCATCCCCTTTACCCCCTAGCGCCTCCAGAACATCGCCGGCAGTAGCGCCACCGCCGCCAGCGCCATCAGCACCACTCACTTTTGGTCGCTTGATCCAGAGGCTTTAGATCTAGATCCTGCGGCGTAGAACAGATCACTTACCGAACCGTTTTGTTTAGATCTGGTGCGTTGGAACTGACTTGATCCAACGACGCGGAAGGGTGATCCTGAGCGAAGCGGTATCAGCCAATAGAAACGCGCCGCGTGTCTGGCTATTTGATTTAAAATCTGTTTTTGAATCTATTAGTTGAATTAACTTGTAAAATTCATAAGTTTAGTTCCGTTTGTCCAAAATTTGCAAATAATATGTCAATGGATTCCGAAAATTAAGCCCTACACTTTTGTGGCCTTGTTTTAGTATTTTGCTTCTAGAAAAAATAGGATTATTTGAAGAACCAATTATAGGCTTATTTTGACTATATAAAATGTTTAGAAAATTGTTTTAAAGGAAATTTTGAGTTTGTTTAGACTTTCGATAGTTTAGTTTATCTTCAGTACTATTTGGTTTGACTTGTTTAGTGTATAAAAATCATTCCATTGCATTTGCATGCATTCATATTTATTATATTTGAATATTTGAATGTGATTTTATTTGTAGATTTTGGTGATTGTGATTGTAAGGATTGTTCCTACTCCCCCAACTATGAAGTCAAGTGATGCTTCATACTTTTGTCCCATTATTTTGACTATGCACTAGTGTTATTTTGAGTAGGGCTTGCATTGGAAAATTTTCTAAGTATATACAGCTAACCATGCCTCTGGTTTGACCCAATTCGCCCTAGGTCGTCGGCCCCGTTAACCCCTGCGAGCACCCAACGCCGACCACAACTCCGGCAAGTAATTCCGTTCAGGTCTGCATGCCCCTTGCCCTCTGTATCAAACTAGCATGTGCTTCGTGACCTTGTGCACCTCCTGATGCCCTTCGCTTGCCTTCGCGTGACCTAGGTCGTCGCCTTCGTTTGCATTTTGCGAAAGCCCGACGCTAGCAGCAACTCCGACGAGCTCCTACGCCTACACCCGTGCGCCCCTGTCCAAGCCAACTACGCCTTGATCTTCCTTGCATCCGTGCAAATATGGTAAGCCTTGCCACCATCCCCTTTACCCCCTAGCGCCACCAGAACATCGTCGGCAGTTGCGCCGCTGCCGCCAGCGCCATCAGCGCCGCTCACTTTTGGTCGCTTGATCCAGAGTCGTCAGATCTAGATCCTGCGGCATAGAACAGATCATTTACCGAAACGTTTTGTTTAGATCTAGCGCGTTGGATCTGACTTGATCCAACGGCGCGGAAGGGTGATCCTGAGCGAAGAGGTATCAGCCAATAGAAACGTGCAACGTGTCTGGGTATTTGATTTAAAATCTGATTTTGAATCTATTAGTTGATTTAACTTGTAAAATTCATAATTTTAGTTTTTTTTGTCCAAAATTTGCAAATAATATGTCAATGGATTCAAAAAATTAAGCCCTACATCTCTGTGGACGTTTTTAGTATTTTGCTTCTAGAAAAATAGGATTCTTTGCATAACCAATTATAGGCTTATTTTGACTATATAAAATGTTTAGAAAATTGTTTTAAAGCAAATTTTAGTTTGTTTAGACCTTTGATAGTTTATATTATCTTCAGTATTATTTGGTTTGACTTGTTTAGGGTAGAAAAATCATTCCTTTGCATTTGCATGCATTCATATTTATTTTGTTTGAATATTTGAATGTGATTTTGGTGTTGTGATTTTATGTGTGGATTTTGCTGATTGTGATTGTGAGGATTGTTCCTACTCCCCCAACTATCAAGGCAAGTGATTCTTCATACTTTTGTCCCATTATTTTGACTATGCACTAGTGTTATTTTGAGTAGGGCTTGTATTGGAAAATTTTCTAAGTATATACAGCTAACCATGCCTCTTGTTTGACCCAATTCGCCCCAGGTCGTCGGCCCAGTTAACCCCTGCAAGCACCCGACGCCGACCACGAATCCGTGATGTGGACATCTCATCTATTGATACAACCATTGTACCTACAGCTACACACATACAAGGACCTATCACAAGATCTCGTGCCGAACAACTTAACTATCAGGTACTTTCGTTTCTTGGAACTATTCCTCACATACATGAGAATATGATGCTGCCTAAATCAGATGTATTTATTACTCTTAGGAATGATGGACCAAGCATGGATGAGAGGGACAAGCATTAGAGCATGGCCATGCATGGAGATGGCAGCAAGCATGTGATGATTCAAGAGAAGGCCACGGATGAAGATTTCAGAACTTTGAGGCCACCATAATGAAGAAAGAAGGCTTGGAAGAAATATTCAAGATTAATACTTCACAAATTCGTCCATAGCTTAATATGGTGCTGCGACACCTTTACTTTGGGCCAGGCCCATGTAATTTTCGTAGGATTTTAATTAGCCACTTTTTAGAGTCTGTATTTGAGGAGAAAAGGACTTCTAGGGTTGGATTTGGCCACCACTTCTATGGCTGGCCGAAACCCCACCTTTTCCTCCTTAAATACTCCCCATAGTTGTCACCATAGACTCGGATTTTGTTTAGACATTAAGTTAGCCATCATAGCAACTTCGCCAAGGCTCGAGCGTCGCAGAGGCCTCTTGTACTTCGCGCCTATACAGGATCCCACCTTTTCAATAAAGCTTTCATCTTAATTCGCAATATCTTGATTGAAATATTGGTTCTTACTTGTTCTCGATTTCAGGTAGGAATTAAGACCCTCGTTGGTCAGGCTGATCGTGTTCCTGCAGGATCGGTAGCCTCCAGAAGATTGGCCTAGCGATTGCATTGACGCTCGTTCTCGCACGTGTAGTGGGATCGTCAAGCCCGAACTCCACCAAATCGACTATCACCATCTCATCGAAAGATCGGACACCTTTGCCCTATCACTCTGGCAAGTAATTCTGTTCAGGTCTGCTTGCCCCTTGCCCTCTGTATCAAACTAGCATGTGCGCCGTGACCTTGTGCACCTCCTGATGCCCTTCGCTTGCCTTCTGTGACCTAGGTCGTCGCCTCCGTTGCCTTTTGCGGAAGCCCGACGCCAGCAGCAACTCCGACGAGCTCCTACGCCTACGCTCGTGAGCCCCTGTCCAAGCCAACTACGCCTTGATCTTCCTCGCATCCTTGTGAATCTGGTAAGCCTCGCCACCATTCCCTTTACCCCCTAGCGCTGCCAGAACGTCTCCGCCAGTAGCGCCTCCGCCAGCTCCATCAGCGGCACTCACTTTTGGCCGCTTGATCCAGAGTCTTTAGATCTAGATCCTGCGGTGTAGAACAGATCACTTACCGAACCGTTTTGTTTAGATCTGGCGCGTTGGAACTGACTTGATCCAACGGCGCGGAAGGGTGATCCTGAGCGAAGCGGTATCAGCCAATAGAAACGTGTCGCGTGTCTGGCTATTTGATTTAAAATCTGTTTTTGAATCTATTAGTTGATTTAACTTGTAAAAATCATAATTTTAGTTCTGTTTGTCCAAAATTTGCAAATAATATGTCAATGGATTCAGAAAATTTAGCCCTACACATATGTGGCCTTGTTTTAGTATTTTTCTTCTGGAAAAATAGGATTATTTGCGGAACCAATTATAGCCTTATTTTGACTATATAAAATGTTTAGAAAATTGTTTTAAAGCAAATTTGAGTTTGTTTAAACTTTTGATAGTTTACTTTATAAAATGTTTATATTCAGTATTATTTGGTATGACTTGTTTAGTATAGAAAAATCATTCCATTGCATTTGCATGCATTCATATTTATTTTGTTTGAATATTTGAATGTGATTTTGGTGTTGTGATTTTATGTGTAGATTTTGGGGATTGTGATTGTGAGGATTGTTCCTACTCCCCCTGATATGGGGTGGCTCGATCTTCTCAGCAAGCTCTTGTCGATGATGATGATGATGGTGGTGGATGTAAGATAACTAGCCTGTAGCTATGAACTCTCCCGCTCGAACCCTGATGCCAATGCAACAGATCTCGAACCCTATGGGATATTCACAACACCACGCTCTTGCGCACGCAACCGTTGACCACGAACGGTAGTTTGCAATCTACTGATTCCCAGTGGAACAACAGATCACACTCAATTGAAATTGTCTAACTCGATCACAAGTAATTCCAGAGGTTCTAGATAGAAACAACTCCAAAATATTTTAACGTGGTCTAACTGAGAATAAACGGTATCCCCATATATTTAAGAGAGAGGGGGCGGTAGGCTAAGAGTCCAAGACGCAAACGACTACAACTAAGATACAGGCCGACCCAGGTGGGACAACTTTCTAGGCGCACAGGCCTGTTTCCTGCCGTGGCAGCATATTGGGCCTAAAACGTGCCGCGGCAGGACTCTCTGCCGTGGCAGGATTTCAGTCACTTTCTGTGCCGCGGCAGCCTACCGTGACAGGATTTGGCATCGTTTCTCTGCCGCGGCAGAGACTCTGCCAGGTGTTGATTCCTTCCTTTGTAGCTCCTTGCGCTTCCTCCCTCTCCTCCCTCACGCTTGCTTCATTGATCAACACACCTTGCTCCATGTGCTTCACCTCCTTGCTCCGTGCTATGCCTTCTTTTCCAGTGTACCTGATCATACAATAACACAGAGACTTAGGCAGTATAAAATTCTCATGAAGTAAAACATCAAGCTCATTAAGAAACAAATTCACCTATTGTTCTAGTAGCTTAGCACAAGCTCTTGTAATTGGTCCAATTCTAATCTCATTGGACTTATCCTTCTTAGTGCAATGAACATCATCGAGAAAGCGGGTAGGTGTAAGTATAGGGATGTCCTCATCATCTCCCCCCTTCAAAAGGCGTCGACCTCGACGCTCCAAGGTCTTCTCCATCGTATGATGATAAATCAGCAACATTGAAATTGTTGCTAGCTCCACCAAATTCAGCAATAGGTATATCAATCGAGTAGGCATTATCATTAATCCTGGCTAACACGTTGCAAGGACCAGCACCACGTGGCTTCAACTTGGATTGGCGTAGCAATGGGAACCTATCCTTGCGCAGATGTACCCAAACCATATCACCATGCTTCAACAACACTTCCTTCCTTGCTTGATTTCTGGCAGCAGCAATGTTCTTACCTTTCTTCTCAATAGCCTCTCGAGTCTTCTCATGAATCTTCTGCACATATTCTGCACGTCTTGATGCCTCCATATCAATTCTCATGTAATGGTAGAGGCAACAAATCCAGTGGCGTCACTGGCTTGAAACCATACACCACCTCAAAAGGACAAAGCTGAGTGGTTGAATGCACTGCCCTATTGTAAAAACTAGACATGTGGCAAACACTATTCCCACTCCCTCAGATTCTTCTTTATCATCGTTCTGAATAGTTGTGACAATGTTCTATTCACCACCTCTGTCTGACCATCTATCTGGGGATGACAAGTAGTACTGAATAGTAGCTTCGTTCCCAGCTTCCCCCATAAAGTCTTCCAAAAGTAACTCATAAACTTCACATCCCGATCAGAAACAATTGTTCTTGGTACTCCATGTAATCTCACAATGTCCCTGAGAAACAGGTTAGCAACATGCGACGCATCGTCGCTTTTGTGGCAGGCAATAAAAATGAGCCATCTTAGAGAATCTATCTACTACCACAAATATAGAGTCATACCCTCTCTAAGTTTTAGGTAGACCTAGCACAAAATCCATACTAATGTCTTCCCATGGTGCAGTTGGCGCAGAGAGAGGAGTATACAAACCATGAGGCTTCAATTTGGATTTCGACTTGTGGCATGTAATGCATCAGCTCACAAATCTGTACACATCACGCCTCATCTTGGGCCAATAAAAATGATCAGTAAGCATGAGTAATGTCTTCTCACGCCCAAAGTGACCCATCAAACCACCACCATGTGATTCCTGCACTAAGAACAAACGCAACGACGATTCTGGAATACATAGTTTGTTAGCTCGAAACAAATATCCATCATGTATATGATACTTATCCATGCATTTCTAAGAGCACATAAACGATATGGTTCAGCAAAATCATTGTCAGTTGCATAAAGTGCACAAATACTCTCTAAGCCAGGAATTTTAACATCAAGATTGGTTAATAGCATGTTTTTCCTAGACAAATCATCAGCAACTACATTATATTTTCCCTTCTTATATTTAATGATGTACAGAGAAGATTCAATAAATTCAACCCATTTAGTTAATCTCCTATGCAAGTTCGATTGAGCTTTGAGATACTTTAAAGCTTCATGATCAGAATGTATTATAAACTCTTTTGGCCACAAATAATGTTGCCAAAATTCTAGTACTCTAACAAGTGCATACAATTCTTTATCATATATAGGATAATTCAATCGAGCACTAGTAAGTTTCTCAGAAAAATATGCTATAGGATGACCTTCCTGCATCAAAACGCCACCAATACCAATACCACTAGCATCACATTCAACTTCAAATTGCTTTGAAAAATCAGGCAATGCAAGTAATGGTGCAGAAGTAAGCAAACGTTTCAATGTATCAAATGCGATATCTTGGGCTGTGCCCCACACAAATGGCACACCTTTCTTAGTCAAATCATTCAATGGTGCAACAATAGTGCTAAAATCCTTCAAAAAGCGTCTATAGAATCTAGCTAATCCATGGAAACTACGCACTTGACTAACATTCATGGGAATATGCCAATTCTGAATTGATTCAATTTTAGATTTATCTACTTCTACCCCATGCTTAGATACAACATACCCCAAAAATATGACCTTATGTTTTGCAAATGTGCACTTCTCAATATTAGCATACAATTTATTATCACGCAACACTTGCAAAACTTGTCGGATATGATTACAATGTTCAGTTTCATTGTGGCTATAGATAAGAATATCATCAAAATAAACAACCACAAAACGACCAATGAATTCTCTCAAAACATGATTCATTAATCTCATGAATGTACTAGGTGCATTAGTAAGCCCAAAAGGCATGACTAGCCATTCATATAAGCCAAATTTACTTTTGAAAGCAGTTTTCCACTCATCCCCTTCTTTCATCCTAATTTGATGATAACCACTACGCAAATCAATCTTAGAGAAAATAGCAGCACCACTCAATTCATCAAGCATATCTTCTAAGTGTGGAAAAGGATGACGATATCGAATAGTGATGTTATTAATAGCTCTACAATCTACACACATGCGCCATGTACCATCTTTCTTAGGAACTAAAATAACAGGAACAGCACAAGTGCTAAGAGAAACATGAATGTACCCTTTGTCAAGTAGTGCTTGTACTTGTTTCTGTATCTCCTTAGTTTCTTCAGGGTTGGTCCTGTACGGTGCACGGTTAGGTAATGTGGCGCCTGGAAAAAGATTAATCTGATGCTCTATGCCGCGCATGGGAGGTAGTCCAGCGGGCACCTCCTCTTGAAACACATCACCAAAGTCCTGCAGAACAGTAGAGACCAAGAGAAATAGGGGTCATGTCGTTAGAAACTAAAACCTCGCCCTTATACATGAGTACAAGCGGCATGGCACTAGGATCCTCTTGAAACTCTCTCATATCTTCCTTGATGGCTATCATTAATAGGTTAGGCACTCTCTCTCTTTTCTTTATATCACACTTTGTAGGCTCTATGACATCATGTACAGCTGCAACACTCTCACGACCTCCAACAGATGCATCTTGCAAATTCACCTCTATTTTCTGTCTAGACTCATTGACAATCTGTTGTGGTGTCATTGGTTGCAGGTTAATCTTCTTGCCTTGAAACTCCAAGTGATAAGTATTGGCACGGCCATTGTGTTGCACATGGAGATCGTATAACCAAGGCCGACCAAATAACAAATGGCAAACAGTCATAGGAACCACATCAAAATCAATAGAATCTTTGTATGGCCCTATTTCAAAACTCACTCTCACCATATGGTTTACCTTCATCTCACCACTGTCACTTAACCACTGTATGTAGTATGGCTTGGGATGAGGCAAATAAGATAAATTCATCTTAGCACATAACTCCTTGCTTGCAAGATTCCTGCAGCTACCTCCATCAATAATTACTTTGCAAGCTTTGTTAGGGCCAACGAGATCTTTTGTTTGGAACAAATTGCAGCGCTGAGACTCAACAACGGGCTGCACACTAAGAATGCGTGGAGATACCACTATAGTAGGTGCATGCTTAGGAAAGGCATCCAGACCTTCCTCTTCATAATCAGCACCATGATCATCAGGATCAACATCATCTCCACTCTCATATTCTCCTTGATCATTGACAAACATCACCTTGCGGTTTGGACAATCTCTCTTGTAGTGACGTCTACCTCCGCAAGTGTGACACCCCACATCGTGAGTACGTGCAGTTGACACATTCGAACCTGAACTAGCAGCAGGAGCAGCTGGTTTCTTAGCATTAGAACCAAAAGGGGGCGAGGGAACAGGCTTGGCCGCTGATGTAGTAGGGTAGCTGGTCGCTGCAGGAGGCGCCATAGGAGATGGCGTGGCCCTGGGGAACTGGCTAGTAGCTGGAAAATGACGTGCCTTAGCTTCCTCCGCGAGCTGTGACTCGGCCTCTCTAGCATGATGCAACAACTCATTCATATTCTCATACTTGTGATGACGTACTATGCTCCTTATTGGTAATCTCAAATTGTTGAGAAATCGCTGCATGGTCATCTCAAGTGATTCTCGGATTCTAGCATGTTGCATAAGCATCTCCATCTCCATGTTGCATAAAAACTGAGCGCAAGTAATTGGTGGGGACAAAATGTTCCTTCATGATACACTTCATCTCTCGCCAAGTCATCACCGGAAGGTCATTGTCATCCCTTCTATGCGGAACAAGAGCATCCCACCAACGCAAAGTATAACCATCAAATTCTAACGCTGCAAGCTTGACCTTCTTTTCTTCAGTATACTCATACAAGCGCCAGAGCTTCTCTATCTTTAATTCCCATGTCAAATAATCTTCAGGATCAATGGAACCATCAAACTTGGTAATTGAGAATTTAGGCTTGCTGATGTAGCCCGACCTACGGTCGTTACCACATCTTGGTCTCCAACTTACGCCAAGTCGTCATGGACTCCAAAGGTGAATCCGTTCCTCTATGCGAGCCCCCTTCCTACCCTATTGAATGGTATGCTACTTCATACTCCGTCACATATGCATGATAGGTTCACATTGACAAGTACGGAGGCAAGGGAGGAAGCCCGGAGCATCAAGCCCGACAAGACGGAGGCTTGGAAGAGGAGGCGGAAGAAGACTGATCGCCAAATGGTCTCTGTCTCCGGCGGTACTACCGGATCCGGCGATCGGTACTACCGGCGACCGGTACTACCGCCCCCGACTACCGCTCCCAACAGACGACGCCAACAGAAGCCCCAGGACCGCAAGCGGTACTACCGGTCCCGGAGCGGCACTACCGGACCAAGCGGTACTACCGGTCCCAAGTCCGGTACTACCGCTCATGGCAGTGCCTGCGCGCACTAGTTGGGCGACAGCCCATGTATCCCCCTTTACTTACCTATTCGCCTAGTTTATCCCCAAACTACCCTTGTTTATGTGGTTGGCCTATAAATAGAGCCCCCACCCCTCATGTATCCCTTAGGCATAGATGATAGACTAAAGACAACCCCCATTGTGGAATCTCTAGTTTTGCCTCATCCCCTTTACCAAGGGGACCGACTATCGTCACCAACCTCGATTGGACTTTGCATCACGCATCCATCGTTGAACAAGGCCTTGGAGTTCGATGTCTCGTCTCCAAGTTGTCAAGACCCTCCCCAAGGTGTTCTTCCCTCTCCGATGTGGATTTGAGGGAGCACGTTGACCGATCTTTCCTTGCGAGGATTCTATCGGACCGGTGGCCGCTGCTCGAGCAATCGGCCTTGTATCGTGTGAGTTTTGCGTGTGTTCATCGTGTTCTTCGCGAGGTGTGTGTTCGCTTCCGCTACCTTCTCCCTTTCCCTCGCTTTCCCATCGATTTGACCACGAGATCCGTGAAGATCGGGCCACCCAAGAGGTTAACCCCTCCATCACTTGCCCAAACCATCATCAACCGGCTGTAGAGGTACACGCTGAGCACGACCGATAGGGGCAAAACCACGACCATGTAATGGTGCAGGTGCAGGAGCATTAGGGCGTCCCCTGCCTAGTGGCGCAACACCAGAAACACTGCCATCAGCTTCATTCTCGAGCTCCCCATGCATTGGTTGCTGCTGCCGTTGCTCAATAGCAAGTGTCAAGGCCTCTACGGAACGCTGCAAAGTTGTCACATTCGTGTTGAGGTCTGTCACTTGTGTCTTGATAGTAGCCACGTCCTGAATGTTTGCTTCCAAAGTCACTTGCACATCCTGAAGACTCTTGTCAATGGCATCTGTTGTGTTGTTAAACACTAGTGTCAAATGGGATCTCAATGCTTCATATTCCCGCCAATTGACAAGCTCATCATCCTTCTTTTTATGTGCTACAACATCAGAAGCACTAGTAGACATGATTAGTAGATTAGTGCAATAAATAAAATATGTTTGGTGGAACACTCAACTCACTCACAACTGACAAGAAAGTAGATCTTACCGTTCCAAAGTGAATAGAGATGCGTAACCAAAACGAGATCAAGTCTGATGCACTGATATGATGAAGTGAATATCAAGGGTATAGAGAATGATCACAAGGCACACAGGTTATTTATTGTGGAGCTGTAGGTATGGAATCCTAACTACACCGCCAACAAGTCCTAGTGTTGATCGTACAAACACCCAAGAAACACACACGTGGAGATAAAAGTGGCAATGCCACTATGAGGGTGTTGCACTATGCTGGAGAGACACTAGCAAGGCTCAATGTCACATGCACAAGATTGCTCAGTCTACCCGTGCACAAAGAAATCAGTAGGCCTCTTGCACAATTCACTTCTCCCTTTCTCTTTTTTTGTGTAATACAATTCCTTTGTTATGTTTTTTTATTTATTTTTCTTTTGCTCTATTCTTTTTTTATACTATGAAGCACACTTTGATCACGACCAAGTCACAAACACAGCACCACACCCTATGAGCAGCCTGGAGGAGCGGAAACTAGTCTTAATGGGCAAGTTCCTAACACATATGTATGAATGGTTGTGGCTAAAGGTTGCAAGAAAACAATGATCAAAAGTTTATGTGTCAAGTTGTCGCGGCAGAAAAACTGGGCAAAAACGCGCCGTGGCAGAATTGTAGCTGCTGCAAGGTGAAAAGGCGTTTACGCGCGGCACAGAGGACTCAATTTTTTTGGAGAATCCGAATTGGCAAAAGTAATCTAAGAGGACTCTTTGGTTGGATCGGATCTGAGGTGATGGTGGCGTAAAAATAGATGGGAATTACGACTAGAAACAGAAACTAATTATGAGAAGAAATCTAGATTGGATCTAATGGAAGAACACGACCAACAACTAAAACTCGAAACCAATGTAATCTACTCTATGGAAAATCTTTTTTGTGAGGCTTTTTCTGTATAGGACGAAAAATGAACAAATCTATGGATGGATTTGTGGATGCTCACCGAGTAAACAAGGAAATCTGATACCAAGATGATATGGGGTGGCCCGATCTTCTGAGCAAGCTCTTGTTGATGATGATGGTGGATGATGATGGCCCGATCTTCGATAACTAGACTGTAGCTATGAACTCTCCCGCTCGAACCCTGATGCCAATGCAACAGATCTCGAGCCCTATGGGATATTCACAACACCACGCTCTTGCGCACGCAGCCGTAATTACTTAACGTTAGTTTGCAATTCATCGATTCGGTGGAACAACAGATCACACTCAATTGCAATTGTCTAACTCGATCACAAGTAATTCCAGAGGTTCTAGATAGAAACAACTCCAAAATATTTTAACGTGGTCTAACTGAGAATAAACGATACCCCCATCTATTTAAGAGAGAGGGGGCGGCTAGGCTAAGAGTCCAAGACGCAAACGACTACAACTAAGATACAGTCTGACCTAGGTGGGACAGCTTTCTAGGTGCACAGGCCTGTTTCTTGCCGTGGCAGCATATTGGGCCTAAAATGTGGCGCGGCAGGACTCTCTGCCGTGGCAGGATTTCAGCCACTTTCTGTGTCGCGGCAGCCTGCCGTGACAAGATTTGGCATCGTTTCTCTTCCACGGCAGAGACTCTGCCAGGTGTTGATTCCTTCCTTTGTAGCTCCTTGCGCTTCCTCCCTCTCCTCCCTCGCGCTTGTTTCATTGATCAACACACCTTGCTCCATGTGCTTCACCTCCTTGCTTCGTGCTATGCCTTCTTTCCAATGTACCTGATCATACAATAACACAGAGACTTAGGCAGTCTAAAATTCTCATTAATTAAAACATCAGGCTCATTAAGAAACAAATTCACCTGTTGTTCTAGTAGCTTAGTACGAGCTCTTGTAATTGGTCCAATTCTAATCTCATTGGACTTATCCTTCTTAGTAGCAGCTGGAACATCATCAGTAGAAACTGGGTAGGTGCAAGTATAGGGATGTCCTCATCACCACCAACTATCAAGGCAAGTGATGATTCATACTTTTGTCCCATTATTTTGGCTATGCACTAGTGTTATTTTGAGTAGGGCATGCATTGGAATTTTTTCTAAGTACATATAGCTAACCATGTATCTGGTTTGACCCAATTCGCACAAGGTCGTCGGCCCCGTTAACCCTTGTGAGCACCCGACGCCGACCACGACTCTGGCAAGTAATCCCGTTCAGGTATGCACGCCCCTTGCCCTCTGTATCAAACTAGCATGTGCGCCGTGACCTTGTGCACCTCCTAATGCCCTTCGCTTGCCTTCTCGTGACCTAGGTTGTCGCCTCCGTTGCCGTTTGCGAAAGCCCGAAGCCAGCAACAACTCCGACGAGCTCCTACGCCTACGCCCGTGCCCCCCTGTCCAAGCCAACTACGCCTTGATCTTCCTCGCATCCGTGCGAATCTAGTAAGCCTCGCCACCATACCTTTTACCACCTAGCACCGCCAGAACGTCGCCGGCAGTAGCGCCGCCGCTGCCAGCGCCGCTCACGTTTGGTCGCTTGATCTAGAGGCGTTGGATCTAGATCTTGCGGCGTAGAACAGATCACTTACCGAACCGTTTTGTTTAGATCTGGCGCGTTGGATCTGACTTGATCCAACGATGCGGAAGGGTGATCCTGATCGAAGCGGTTTCAGCCAATAGAAATACGCCGCGTGTCTGGCTATTTGATTTAAAATCTGTTTTGAATCTATTAGTTGAATTAACTTGTAAAATTCATAAGTTTAGTTTTGTTTGTCCAAAATTTGCAAATAATATGTCAATGGATTCAGAAAATTAAGCCTACACTTCTGTGGCCTTGTTTTAGTATTTTGCTTCTGAAAAAATAGGATTACTTGCAGAACCAATTATAGCCTTATTTTGACTATATAAAATGTTTAGAAAATTGTTTTAAAGCAAATTTGAGTTTGTTTAGACTTTCGATAGTTTACTTTATCTTCAGTACTGTTTGGTTTGACTTGTTTAGTGTAGAAAAATAATTCCATTGCATTTGCATGCATTCATATTTATTTTGTTTGAATATTTGAATGTGATTTTGCTGTTGTGATTTTATGTGTAGATTTTGGTGATTGTGATTATGAGGATTGTTCCTACTCCCTCAACTATCAAGGCAAGTGATGCTTCATACTTTTGTCCCATTATTTTGACTATGCACTAGTGTTATTTTGAGTAGGGCTTGTAGGGGTTCGTAGCATGGAAAACAAAAAAATTCTACCGCATGCAAACAAACAAGCCAAGATCTATCTACTAGATTGTAGCAACGAGTCGATAGAGGAACTCACCCTCGAAGATTCCAAAGTGTTTAACGAGAGCAGATTCTCGTGGGTGATGTAGTCGTACTCTTGCCAATCTCAAGATCGTGTAGACGATCATTCCGGCCATAAGTTTCGGCGCTCCGCAATCGGTCACACGCTCGAATTTTCGATGAAGACCTGTTATGGGGTAACCCCTTGGGGTGGCCCGATCTTTCACGAATCGCCGCGAGATCGAGGGGAAAGCGGTGGGAGAGGAAGAGGGGACGAAATCCACGAACACACGCACGCAAAGATCCCGATGAACTCACGCACACAAAACACGATACACGCCGATAACTCACGCCGGTGGCAACCGGTCCAACATAATCTCTAGGATCGGTGTTGGGCGAAGCTCTCTCTCCACGCCAACAACGGGGGACGAGGTGCTTGGTGAGACCTTGACGACTTGGGGGCGAGAAACCGAGAACCCAAGGCCTTGTACAACTTGAACGCACTAGGCAAGATCCAAGAGGAGGGTGGACAATAGGTCCTCCTTGGTAGAAGCATGAGACCAATAGATTAAAAGATCCTCAAAGGGGTGTCTTAATCTATCATTATCCAAGTCTAGGGTTTACATATGAGGGGTGGGGCTATATATAGGCCAACCACATAAACAGGGGTAGTTCTGGAATAAAACTGGAAGTTTGGGCGAAATTGGGGGTTACATGGGCCAGGCCCAAAAGGCTTTAACATGCCTGGCGTCGGTCGGTCCGGAGACTCCGGTCTGGGCCGGAGACTCCGGTCAATCTCCGGACCCGTCTCCGGAGGGGGTATCAGACTGTCCCGGGCTTGGTTCCTAGGGCCGGACCGGAGGAAGGTCCGAAGACTCCGGTGTAGGGGATCGGAGACTCCGGCCTACACCGGAGACTCCGGTGTGTAGCGCTCCAGCAGCTTCTTCTCCTGGTCCTGCTTCCTTGGTGGCTTGGTGTGGTGGTGCTGCTTCATATCTGAGGATACACAACGTAGATGCATGAAGTAGAAAGCCATCCAAAGGTAGGCCAAAATCACATGAGGAAAGGAGCGAGTTAACCTTGGCTTGTAGGAGCTTGGCACGGGCGCGAGTCATTGGTCCACTTGGGGGACTAGGTGTTGTAGATGGAGGTGCGTCCGTAGGACGGCTGCATCAACTCCCCCTTGGGAAAGAGTCGTCCTCGACTCTTCAACCTTCTCAACTTCATCTTCGCCATGGTAGGGTGATAGGTCCTTGACATTGAATGTCGGGCTCACAAGATACTTGGATGTTGGGATATCTATGATGTAGGCGTTGTTGTTGATCCTCTTGAGCACTTTGAACGGTCCATCACCTCTTGGCATTAGTTTGGAGTCGCGGTCCTTGGGGAAGCGGTCTTTACTCAAGTGTATCCACACAAGGTCGCCTTCTTCGAAGATCATCTCTTTCTTGTTCTTGTTTAGCCTTGATGCTTGGCGAAGGACTTGTTTCTCGATCGTAGCTCTTGTGTCTTCATGGAGTTTCTTCATTGTTTGGGCACGCTTAACCACGTCCATATTGGCACGTTCATGAAGAGGTAGAGGAAGGATATCGAGCGCGGTGAGGGGCTCGAAGCCATAGACGATCATGAACGGGCTCCTCATGGTGGTGGAGTGCTTGGCTGATTGTAGGTAACTCGGCATGTGGAATACATTCCTCCCAGTCTTTAAGGTTCTTCTTTATCAACACCCGGAGGAGTGTGCCAAGACTTCGATTGACGACCTCGATTTATCCATCGGTTTGAGGATGCGAGACGGACGAGAAGAGGAGCTTGATGCCGAGCTTGGCCATGAGAGTCTTCCAGAAGTAGCTCATGAATTTTACGTCGCGGTCGGAGACGATTGTTCTTGGTACACCGTAGCGAATTATTTCCTGAAAACAAATTTGCTACATGTGAAGCATCATCGGTCTTATGGCACGGAATGAAATGTGCCATTTTTGAAAAGCGATCCACTACTACAAATATAGAATCATGACCATGTTTAGATCTAGGCAAGCCTAACACAAAGTCCATGCTAATTTCCGACCAAGGTGCATGAGGAATAGGCAATGGCATATAAAGACCAAAGGGGTTGGACTTAGACTTAGCTTGGATACATGTAGTGCATCGTTGGACGTGGCGCTCCACGTCGCGCTTCATCTTTGGCCAAAAGTAGTGAGTGGAGAGCATGTCATAAGTCCTGTCACGGCCAAAGTGACCCATAAGGCCTCCACCATGGGACTCTTGAAGAAGCAAAAGTTGGAGAGACGATTTCGGAATGCAAAGTTTGTTTTGTTTGAAAAGAAAACACTTATGCAAATAGAAATCATCAATCCCTTTGTCTATTGAACATGTTGCAAAAATTGGTCCAAAGAAAGGGTCGGACGTGTACAAAGATTTGATGTCATCAAGACCCAAGACATTTACTTCGAGTCGTGTAAGAAGGCTTGTGTTTTTGCGAGACAAGGCGTCTGCTACCACATTTTCTTTGCCCTTCTTGTATTTTACAATGTAAGGAAACGACTCCATGAACTCAACCCATTTTATGCGTTTTTACTCAAGTTGGCTTGGCCCTTAAGATACTTCAACGACTCATGGTCGGAATGGATGATAAATTCTTTGGGCCAAAGATAGTGTTGCCATACTTGAAGGACTCGAACCAAGGCAAAAAGTTCTTTGTCATAAATGGGATAGTTGAGGCGTGCGCCATCAAGTTTCTCACTATGGTAAGCAATAGGACGCCCATTTTGCATAAGGACGCCACCAATGCCAATACCACTAGCGTCACATTCAATCTCAAAGGTTTTCGTGAAATCCGGTAATGCAAGAAGTGGTGCTTCGGTGAGCCTCTTTTTGAGCTCATCAAAAGCCTTTTGTTGTGCTTTTCCCCAAACGAACGTGACATTTTTCTTGGTCAATTCGTTGAGGGGGCAAGCAATGGTAGAAAAGTCTTTCACAAAGCGACGGTAAAAGCCAGCCAACCCATGAAAACTTCGAAGTTCACTAACATTTGTAGGGATGGGCCAATCTCGTATGTCTTTGACTTTTGAGACATCAACTTCAATGCCATTGGAAGACACAACAAAACCAAGGAAAATCAGCTTGTCTTTTGCAAAAGTGCACTTTGGGAGATTAGCGTAAAGCTTTTCATGGCGAAGGATTTGAAGGACCTCCTTAACATGAGTAACATGCTCCTCTAGTGACTTGCTATAGACAAGGATGTCATCAAAGTAAACAACTACACTCTTCCCAATGAGAGATCGCAAAATATGGTTCATGAGGCACATGAAGGTAGATGGAGCATTTGATAAGCCAAAAGGCATAACCAACCATTCATAGAGACCAAGCTTGGTCTTGAAGGCGGTTTTCCACTCATCACCTTCGGCCATGCGAATTTGATGGTAACCACTACGAAGATCAATTTTTGAAAATATAGTGGCTCCACATAACTCATCAAGCATGTCATCAAGACGCGGTATAGGATGTCGATAACGCACGGTGATAGCATTGATTGGACGGCAGTCCATGCATAACCGCAACGTATCATCCGTTTTTGGGACTAGAATCACGGGAACCGCGCTTGGACTAGTGCTTACTTGGATCAAACCTTTGGAGACGAGTTGGTTGATTTGTCGTTCTATCTCCTTTGTCTCTTCCGGGTTCGTGCGATACGCGGCGCGGTTTGGGAGTGGGGCGCCGGGTATGAGGTCGATGCGGTGCTCGATTCCACGAAGAGGGGGTAGTCCATGAGGAAGCTCTTCGGGAAATACATCTTGGAATTCCTGCAAAACAGCCATCAAAGAAGGAGGAACATTTGTCAAGTCATTAGTTCCTTGCGCTAGTCCCTTGCATACAAGGACATAGTGCAAAATGGATGGGTTGTTCCGCACTTCTCTCATCTCACTTTTGGTGGCAAGAAGAACACTCTTAGTTTTTCCACTCGAGTTTGGCATGTGGCACTCACTCACTATAGTGTGGTTCTTTCGCTCACCACTCTTCTCACAAGATGGTTTTGTGTATTGCGCCCTCGCTAAAGTCTTTGCATTGTCCGCAATTATTTGGCTAGGAGTCATTGGTTGCAACACACAAGTTTTGTCAAGCCATTTGAAGGTATAAGTGTTTGAGTGACCATTATGCAAAGCACGCTTGTCAAATTGCCATGGCCTGCCTAAAAGCATATGGCAAACCGTCATTGGGACCACGTCACATTCCACCGTGTCCTTGTATGGTCCAATTGAGAACGTTACCGAGACGGTGTGCTTGATCTTGACGGATCCTTGGTCACTTAGCCATTGGATATGGTAGGGGTGTTTATGCGGATGGAGGGTGAGGTTGAGTTTCTCACACAATTCCGTGCTTGCAAGATTGTGGCAACTTCCTCCATCGATGACAACTTTGATGGACCTCCCATTGATACCGGCACGAGTTTGGAAGATGTTTGATCGTTGGTCTTCATTCTCATTGGCTTGAGTAGTTAAGACCCTTGTGACCACAAGCGATGGACTTGCGTCATGCTCACACATGAGTAGCTCTTGGTCCTCTTCCAAATGTTGCCTTGCCATGGCTTCCTTGACCCTTGCATCAAACTCATCTTCACTCAAGTATTCTTCATCGCCGTTGTCATGGATGAACAAAACTTTCTTGTTCCCACATGCAGCCGACTTGTGTCCTTTGCCTCCACACTTGTAGCACTCACCATTGATTGGTTGTTCATCTCTTGTGTACTTGCCACTTGGGGGCGGTTTTCCTTGAGGAAGGGTTGGCTTGAAGGGAAGCTTGGTGGTATTTGAGGAGCTTCCACTTGGTGTTGTCGAAGTAGTGGTTGGAGCTTGCTTGTATGTGAAGTATGTCTTTGGCTTGTTGAACTTGATGTCCTCTTGCACTTGACGTTCGGCCTTTGATGCAATGTGCACAAGCTCAACCATGTTGTTGTACCGTTGGAACTCGGTGATGCGCTTGATAGGATGGTTCAAGCCATTGAGGAAACGTGCCATTGTTTGTTCATCCCGCTCTTCAATGTTGGCACGGATCATGTTGAGCTCCATTTGCTTGAAGTACTCTTCCACGGTCTTTGTTCATTGACTAAGCGTTTGAAGCTTGTTGAAGAGGTCACGCGTGTAGTGTGAAGGAACAAAGCGGGATCTCATATGAGCCTTCATATCTTGCCAAGTTGAGATTGGAGGCTCTTCTTTTGATTCACGAGCGAGTTGGACTTGTTCCCACCAAAGGTTGGCATATTCATCAAACTCGAGGGATGCCATGGCCATCATCTTCTCATTGCTAAAGTTGTGCATGCGGAAGATCTTGTCAACCTTGAGTTCCCATGAGAGGTATTCTTCGGGATCATTGGAACCGGTGAACTTGGGCATGGTGAACTTGAGCTTGCCGAAAGTTTCTTCCTCATTGCGGTTCCGGTTGCGACGGTTTCCATGATTTTGGCGGCCATCTTCATCATCCGAGCTCTCATGTCTTGCTTGTTGATGGTGGCGTTGCTCTTGCGGTTGTTGAGGTGCCGCGTTTGGTGGTGGAACTTGGTTTGGACGACGAGCTTGGGGAGCTTGCTCTTGTTGTTGTCGCGGTTGAGGACGAGAAGGAGGTTGTTGGTCCTCACGGTGAGCTTGGGGAGCTTGCTCTTGTTCTTGTCATGGTTGATGTCGAGGAGCATTATCTTGCGCCATGTGGCGAGGAGGACGTCGAGCCGCATGCGCAATGGGTTGTTCTCTTTCTTCTTGTTGTGGAGGAGGCTCGTCGTTTATATCATGTTGACGGCGATGACGTTCATGTCGAGGGGGACGCCTTGGTGGATCTTCGAGTGCTTCACGCCGCCGGCGAACTTGTTCTTCCACTTCGGATGCTTCACTTGTTGTGGAAAGAACATGTCGATGGCGATGGGCTTGGTGGTCCATGTGAGGTTGTTCTTGTTGAAGCACAAGTGCCCTTTGTTGTGGCCGGTCCGCTGCACGTCGTGGAGGTCTTGCGGAGAGGTCACCGTCATAGCTTGACGTTGCGGCGTGTCGTGGAGATGGTACCGCTTGAGAAGAGCTCATGGATTGAAGGACGGGTCCATCCCGGTGCCTTGAAGCGTGACGGCAAGGAGTACTTGATTCACTTGAGGAGTGCCGTGATGATCTTGAGTCTCGCGAGCATGGCCTTGCCAACCCATCAATGAGGCGTTGAAGCTTCTCATCCGTTGAGGCGAGGGCACGACCAAGAGCTTCATTTTGATGACCGAGGTTGTGTTGCATGGCATGCATTTGGCCTCGGACTTCCTCGAAGCGGTTGTCGATGTTCTTGAACTCCACTCTGGCTTCGCTAAATTGTTCATCTTGGCACCGCTCAAGGGCTTCACAACGGTAGTTGAATTCTCCTCGAACCTTCCAATGGTCCCATCTTGTCATGTATGGATTGTCGTCCTCCAGAGGTGGTGGTGGTGGTTGGGACGGCTCGCCATTCCTTTCCATGATGCAAAGCCGACAAGGGTTGTATATGGAGAGTAAAGGTGCGTATAGTTAGCCTTTTACCTCACCTTGGAGATTATATCAAACCAATTGTTACACAAAGGAGCGAACAGCGTGCAAAGTGAAATGGTAAAGAAACTCACACACAACGGAGCTACAACTCTCAAAAGCTTTTGGTGGATGGGTAGGATTGTGGGAAAGCCAAAGAACCAACCCAACACAAAGGAGAGTCAAAAGTGGAGAAAATCCAACAAAACGCAAGTCAAAAGGAAATGGTCAACTCAAAAGGTGACTAGAACCTACGACTACACACACGCGTGGAGAAAAATAGGGTTAGCACGACTATGAAAGTGAGCACGAAATGGCCTAACGAAGACTACGCTCAGGTGTCGTGCCAACACAAGGAGAGACCACAACTCGTTTGCCAAAAGAGGGTAAGCAACGGATTCGTGCACTTGTCTTGGCGCGCTTCTTCCTCTCTCTTTTGCTTACAAGCTTGATTCTCTCTTTGTATTGGGAGACTATGTATCTTTCTATTTTTCTTTTGCTTTTTCTCTTTTTTTTTGATTCTTTTTCTTTTTCTCCCTTGCTATGCTACTATGTTAACTTTTGTATTTGCCCTCACACTCTCACTTTTCCAATGGCAAGTGCACAATGCTTAGACAAACACAAAATGAGTTGCTCTCATAGGATAGGTACACACAAAGGAAGATATGGCTACAAGGGTTGACACAAGTTATACCTTAGTTGATGGTGATGATCTTGTGTCGATGGGGCGGGGAAGAGTTTGGGGTCCGTGGTGTCGAAGAGCGCGGCGATGTTGCGGAAGCTATCTGTTAGTTGGTGACACGCACACGGAACACAAACAACAAGTGGACAGATTAGCCAATGCAGAAAAGAGGAAAAATGGGCAAAACTGGCGTCCAGGGCCGGAGACTCCGGTCTTGGGCCGGAGACTCCGGTGTAGACCGGAGACTCCGGTGCACAGGGCCGGAGACTCCGGTGTGGGAGGTCTGCTCGTGTTCTTGAGCGGAAATCCACGCCTAGAGTCCTCAAATCCGTGAAAATTTGGCCAAAATTGGGCTGGGAAACGCAGGCAAAAGCTGAACCAACACCTTAGACAAGATTTGGTCGGATCAAAACCACAAATAACACTCCAAAATGACAGATCGATCCAAAGGCAAATTGGGGCTGTTTTTTGGAAAAAAATTCGAATTTATGGTGGATAGAAGAAAAATTGGGGGGAAATTCGTGATCAACCTTGCTCTTGATACCAAGATGTTATGGGGTAACCCATTGGGGTGGCCCGATCTTTCACGAATCTCCGTGGGATCGAGGGGAAAGCGGTGGGAGAGGAAGAGGGGACGAAATCCACGAACACATGCACGCAAAGATCCCGATGAACTCACGCACACAAAACACGATACACGCCGATAACTCACGCCGGTGGCAACCGGTCCAACATAATGTCTAGGATCGGTGTTGGGCGAAGCTCTCTCTCCACGCCAATAACGGGGGACGAGGTGCTTGGTGAGACCTTGACGACTTGGGGGCGAGAAACCGAGAACCCAAGGCCTTGTACAACTTGAACGCACTAGGCAAGATCCAAGAGGAGGGTGGACAATAGGTGCTCCTTGGTAGGAGCATGAGACCAATAGATTAAAAGATCCTCAAAGGGGTGTCTTAATCTATCATTCTCCAAGTCTAGGGTTTACATATGAGGGGTAGGGCTATATATAGGCCAACCACATAAACAGGTGTAGTTCTGGAATAAAACTGGAAGTTTGGGCGAAATTGGGGGTTACATGGGCCAGGCCCAAAAGGCTTTAACATGCCTGGCGTCGGTCGGTCCGGAGACTCCGGTCTGGGGTCCAGAGACTCCGGTCTGGGCCGGAGACTCCGGTCAATCTCCGGACCCATCTCCGGAGGGGGTATCAGACTGTCCCGGGCTTGGTTCCTGGGGCCGGACCGGAGGAAGGTCCGGAGACTCCGGTGTAGGGGACCGGAGACTCCGGCCTACACCGGAGACTCCGGTGTGTAGCGCTCCAGCAGCTTCTTCTCCTGGTCCTGCTTCCCTTGTGGCTTGGTGTGGTGGTGCTTCTTCATATATGAGGATACACAACGTAGATGCATGAAGTAGCAAGCCATCCAAAGGTAGGCCAAAATCACATGAGGAAAGGAGCGAGTTAACCTTGGCTTGTAGGAGCTTGGCACGGGCGCGAGTCATTGGTCCACTTGGGGGACTAGGTGTTGTAGATGGAGGTGCGTCCGTAGGATGGGCTGCATCAAGACCTTCCTCTCCCTTGTTCCAGCAGGCAGCGGAGGTTGTAGCACTCTCCTCGCGATTCCGGCAGCACGACGGCGTGGTACCGGAAGTAGAGGGAAGATCTCGCAGGGCTTCGCCTTAAGCCAGAGCGAGTATGGTGGACTATGAGAGAGGCCTTGGCGATCTAGGGTTTAGAGGCACCAAGGGGAGAGAGCTAGGCCGGCAGCTAGGGCTTGGGGAGGGCCCCAACTCGGCGGCTAGGGCAAACCCTAGGGCGGCGACGGCGACTTGGAGGTCGGCGGCTAGGGTTAGGATTTTGGTGGAGAGAGGTGTAGCCTAGAGGGGGCACCCCTGCCCCTTCTTTTATAGGTGGGAGGGCGCCGGCCAAGGGGAGGTAGTCCTCCCCCAAGTCGGCCTCCTTGGCCGGCGGGTGGAGGGAGAGAAACTCCTCCCCAAGTAGGTTTCCTACTCTCCCTCCACCAAGCAAAACTGCCGTTTGACTTTTCAAATTGGCGTTTGACTTTTCAAACTAGGATTTGATTTATCCCTTTTATTTTGCTCAACCATGATACCTAGTACATGATGCAACCATTCCACATTGTCATGACACATTCATGTACCCTTCCCCTCCGGAGTGCCGGACCATCCGGAACCTTCTAGAACATTCTCGATGAAAACACCGGAATCATTCCCCAACTCTGAAACAGGACTTTCCTTATATGAAACTTATTCTCTGGACCATTCCGGATCTCCTCGTGATATCCCGGATCCCATCCGAGACTCCGAACAACATTCAGTCTCTTACTCATCATTCCATAACTACTCAACAACATCGAATCCTTAAGTGTGTCTCCCTACGGTTCGTGAATTATGCGGACATGATCGAGACACTTCTCCGAACAATAACCAATAGAGGAATCTGGAAATTCATAAGGCTCCCACATATTTCTACTTTGTGATCGAATGAACCACTTACATACGATACCAATTTCCCTTTGTCTCACGATAGTTTACTTATCCGAGGTTTTGATCGTCGGTATCTCTGCATACCTAGTTCAACCTCGTTACTGATAAGTACTATTTTCTCGTTCCCGTGATATGTGATCCCTTGTGAGCCAGTCACATGCTTGCAATCTAATTGGATGACATTCCACCGAGAGGGCCCAGAGTATATCTATCCGTCATATGGATGGACAAATCCCACTCTTGATCCACGTGTCTCAACCCATACTTTCCGAACACTCAATGCCACCTTTATAGCCACCCAGTTACGGTGTGGTGTTTGATGTCATCAAAGCATCCTTCCGGTGATGGTGATAAGCATGATCTCATGGTCGAAGGAATTAGGTTACTATGTATCAGAAAGCTTATAGCAATTGAACTATTAAAATGACTTGATCTTTATGCTATGCTTATCTATAGGAGTATGTCCACCATACCATTCTCCTAATGATATGATCTTGTTATTAACAACATCTCAAATGTTCATGATCAAGAAACCATGATCATCTATTAATCAACAAGCTAGTATTAAGAAGAGGCTTTACTAGGGACTCTAATTTAGTTTACAAATCACACAAGTATTAATGTTTCTTGTTAATACTATTATAGCATGAATGTAAACATTTATCATAAACACAAATATATAATAATAACTACATTTATTATTGCCTCTAGGGCATATCTCCAACAGTCTCCCACTTGCACTAGATTCAACTAATCTAGATTACATGGTAATATACCGAACACCCATGGCAGTTTGGTGTTGGTCATGTTTTGCCCTCGGGAGAGGTTTAGTCAACGGATCCGCCACATTCAGATCTATGTGTACTTTGCAAATCTTTATGTCACCATCTTGGACATGTTCTCGAATAGCGTGAAAATGTAGCTTGATGTGCTTCAGCTTCTTGTGTGACCTTGGTTCTTGCGCATTGGCTATGGCGCCCATGTTATCACAGTAGATAGACATTGGGTCCAGCGCACTTGGAACCACACCGAGCTCTGTAATGAACTCCTTCATCCATATCGCTTCTTGTGAAGCCTCCGAGAAGCCTATGTATTCCGATTCAGTTGAAGATCTCGCCACAACGCTTTGCTTTGCACTCCTCCAGCTAACTGCTGCACCATTCAAAGTAAATACGTATCCATATTGAGATTTAGAATCGTTTGGATCGGTGTTCCAACTAGCATCGGTGTAACCATTAACAACGAGTTGTTCATCACCTCCATAATAAAGAACCATATCCTTAGTTCTTATCAAGTACTTAAGGATGTTTTTGACCGCTGTCCAATGATCCACTTCTGGATCACTTTGATATCTGCTAGTCAAACTAACAGCATATGCAATGTCGGGTCTAGTACATAGCATGTGATGTGGACATCCCTTCTATTGATACAACCGTGGTACCTACAGCTACACACATATAAGGACCCATCACAAGATCTCGTGCCAAACAACTTAACTATCGTACTGCTTTCTTGGAACTATTCCTCACATACATGAGAATATGATGCTGCCTAAATCAGATGTATTTCTTACTCTTAGGAATGATGGACCAAGCATGGATGAGCGGGACAAGCATTGGAGCATGGCCATGCATGGAGATGGCAGCAAGCATGTGATGATCCAAGAGAAGGCCACAGATGGAGATTTCAGAACTTTGAGGCCACCATAATGAAGAAAGAAGGCTTGGACGAAATATTCAATATTAATACTTCACGAATTCGTCCATAGCTTAATATGGTGTTGCGACACCTTTTATTTTGGGTCAGGCCCATGTAATTTTCGCAGGATTTTAAATAGCCACTTTTAGAGTCCGTATTTGAGGGGAAAAGGACTTCTAGAGTTGGATTCGACCACCACTTCCATGGTTGGCCGAAACCCCACCTTTTCCTCCTTAAATACTCCCCATAGCCGTCACCCTAGACTCAGATTTTGTTTAGACATTAAGTTAGCCATCGTAGTAACTTCGCCAAGACTCGAGCGTCGCAGAGGCCTCTCGTACTTCGCACCTATACAGGATCCCACCTTTTCAATAAAGCTTTCCTCTTAATCCGCAATATCTTGAGTGCAATATTGGTTCTTACTTGTTCTCGATTTCAGGTAGGAATTAAGACCCTCGCTGGTCAGGCTGATCGTGTTCCCGCAGGATCAGTAACCACCAGGAGATTGGTCTAGCGATTGCATTGGCGCTCGTGCTCGCACGTGTAGTCGGATCGTCAAGCCCGAACTCCACCAAATCGACTATCATCATCTCATCAAAAGATCGGACACCTTTGCCCTATCAGCTTGTCCGGTTGTAACTTCTTTACATAGGCTTCGCAACCCCAAACTTTAAGGAATGACAATTTAGGTTTCTTTCCAAACCATAATTCATACGGTGTCGTTTCAACGGAATTAGATGGTGTCCTATTTAAAGTGAATGCGGCTATTTCTAATGCATAACCCCAAAATGATAGCGGTAAATCTGTAAGTGACATCATAGAACGAACCATATCTAAGAGAGTTCGATTATGACGTTCGGACACACCATTACGCTGTGGTGTTCCCGGCGGTGTCAATTATGAAAGTATTCCGCATTTCTTCAAATGCTCGCCAAACTCGTAACTTAGATATTCACCTCCACGATCAGAACGTAGAAATTTAATCTTCTTGTTACGTTGATTCTCTACCTCACTTTGAAATTCCTTAAACTTCTCGAAAGTTTCAGACTTATGTTTCATAAAATAGATATACCCATATCTACTCAAGTCATCCGTGAAGGTAAGAACATAACGATAACCACCGCGTGATGCTACACTCATTGGACCACACACATCGGTATGTATGATTTCCAATAAGTCCGTAACTCGCTCCATCATACCAGAAAATGGAGTCTTAGTCATTTTACCCATCAGACATGCTTCGCATCTTTCAAGTGATTCAAGAAGTCCATCCGAATGGAGTTTCTTCATACGCTTCACTCCAATGTGACCAAGACGACAGTGCCACATATAGGTCGAGTTATCGCTCAATTTCAAACGTTTAGCTTCAATGTTATTAATATGTGTATTTCCACTATCGAGATTCAATAAGAATAGACCATCTATCAAAGGTGCATGTGCATAAAACATATTACTCATATAAATCGAACAACCATTATTCTCGGAATTAAACAAGTAACCGTCTCGCAATAAACAAGATCCCGATATAATGTTCATGCTTAACGCAGGCACCAAATAACAATTATTTAAGTATAAAACTAATCCCGATGGTAGATGAAGAGGTAGCGTGCCGACCGCGATAACATCATTGTTTGATCCATTTCCAACGCGCATCGTCACCTTGTTCTTCGCTAGCTTCCGTTTATTCTGCAGTACCTG
Source organism: Avena insularis (assembly GCA_023614405.1). Taxonomy (NCBI): domain Eukaryota; kingdom Viridiplantae; phylum Streptophyta; class Magnoliopsida; order Poales; family Poaceae; genus Avena; species Avena insularis. Next base: position 215,441,868 of record CM042695.1, on the reverse strand, counting down.
TTTCGAGTTACAAATATGAGCAACCGAACCAGTATTAAATACCCAGGCACTACTACGAGTACTAGTGAGATACATATCAATAACATGTATATCGGATATACCTTTCTTCTTGATGTTGCCGTTCTTCAAATCCGCCAAGTACTTTGGGAAATTCCGCTTCCAGTGACCTTCTCCCTTGCAGTAAAAACACTCAGTATCAGGCTTAGGTCCATCCTTGGTCTTATTCGCTGGTGGCAACTTTCTTACCACCCTTCTTGAAGTTACCCTTTTGCTTAGACTTGCCTTTCTTGAATTTGGTGGTCTTATTGACCATCAACACTTGGTGTTCTTTCTTGATCTCCACTTCTGCAGATTTTAACATGGAGAAGAGTTCTGGCAACTGCTTGTTCATGCTTTGCATATTGTAGTTCATCACAAAGTTCTTATAACTTGGTGGTAGTGATTGGAGGACACGGTAAATCCCCAAAGCATTAGGAATCACTATACCCAAGCTTTGGAGTTTGTTTGCGTGCTCAGACATCTTAAGCACATGCTCACTGACGGAGCTGCCCTCTTCCATCTTGCAGTTAAAGAACTTTTCAGAAGCCTCATAACTCTCAACTACCGCGTGAGTCTCAAATATCAATTTGAGTTCACGGACAATATCATGTGGGTCATGGTTCTCAAACCTTTTCTGAAGCTCCGATTCCAAACCATACAAGATAGCACACTAAACGGTGGAGTACTGATTCTTCCGAGCGAGGTAAACATTCTTTACTTCATCGGTAGCATCAGCTGCAGGCGGGTCACCCAGCGGTGCATCCAGCACATAGGTCAAATTACCAGCATTGAGGACAATCCTCAAATTGCGGAACCAATCCGCGAAGTTGCTTCCATTGTTTTTCAACTTTCCTTTCTCTAGGAACGCATTAAAATTAATGGTAGGGGCCGCCATTGATCTACAACATATTTGCAATAGTTTAGACTAAGTTTATGACAAATTGAGTTCTAATTAATAGTTAAATTAATCTAGGTGAACTCCCACTCAAAACAATATCCCTCACATTGTTTTAGTGATCACACGAACCAAATCCACCACATCAAAACTGATCATCACGAGAGTTGATGTAGCTTCAATGGCGAACAATCGACATGTTCATCATATCTACTATATGATTCATGCTTTACCTTTCGGTGATGTAGAGGGAGTGTCCCAACCTTTATTAACATAAGGTGGTGTCCCCTGTGTTTACAATGCTAGTCCCTGGATCAATAGCTAGCATCCACAGTTAAGATGTAATATCAAGAAACAAAGGTCATAATACACTTTATAACCAGGAATAACATAATTTTATTACTTCTTACATAGCTCATTTGGCTATTACATTACATTGCAGCAGAATAACTATAAGCATGGGGTCCTTCATCTTCAAAGTGCCACAGGCAAATGTTGGTTGTAGACTTTGTAATCCTAATCAACACACTTCACTAAATCAATCAAACCTGCAACATACAAGTTACAGCCACAAGGGTCAATACATTTGAATTGTATTGGCAAGTGATACTATGGTAGTATAGTGGAGTCTATCATCTATATGCATTTGGCTAAGTGGAGTTGAGCCTTGCATTGCTCAAAATATATTTTTCCTTAACATTTGAAAACACTAAGTTTTTGTTTTGTCAAAATCTTTTTCCAAGGCACCTCTCAATCAAAGATTGAAGATTTCAAAAACCCTTGTTCAACCACAAGATTTTAACTTAGAAATTTGAATGATGAGATTCTTGATTGCTTCCATGTCTTGATGCTCAAATTGTCCTTTACCAGGGACATGGCTAAGTACTTAGATTTTTACTCTCTGAAGAGGTTGTGCACTTTCCCCACAAGACTTGGTTTCCCAAGACAAGATCTTTCAGAAGCCCTCCCTTAGACCAAAATGGACGCGCTCCAACCTATCAAACACTACCACCAACTGTCCATATGGCTAAGTTCTTGCAACCTATATGATCAAGGCAGAGCCCATAATGCCAAGTGGGTGCACTTGAAGCTTCTCAACATTTGACATCTCAAATCTCTTTGTTCCTGGGTGGCAATCCACAAGTGAGATACACAAGGTAAACCATAGACATGGGCCTTGTGAACCACTCAACCAAAATCCACCAAGCAAGTCCCATTCCACCCAGGTGATTCATTAACTTAGTTGTTTTATTAAACAAAAATATAAGTCCTCAGACTTAGAAACTTTCCATAGTGTGAATATATTTCCACCCTTCTTTTCTATTAGCTAGGCTAAGCTTGATAGTAATAGGATTCTTAACTTAGGAAGATTTCCACTAAGGTTTCATCTACTAGGTTTTTCTATAGCAAGGTTTATACTTAGCAAAATTCCATGCAAGTTTTACTTAGCAAAATCACTAATGCATAGTGAAAGTAATGGGACAAAGTATGAAGCATCACTTGCCTTTTTGGTAGAGGGTATAAGTTCACTCCTTGTCCTTGCAACAATCACACTCTTCAAGTCACTACAATTCAATCAAACAAGGCACAAATTCAATCTACCAAGCAAGCAAAACAACACATAAAATAACAAAGTCAAAGTAATGCATGCAAGCATGCCAAGCTTTGTTTTGTTTGAAAAAGTGGTTCCTAGTGGGTCATAGACATTTGGGTACACCTAATGGTCATTTTATAAAGTGGCAAAGTCAATTGCAAAAAGGTTTCACTTTAAAAACCATTTTCAAACAAAGTATCATTTTATGTGGTGTAGAAATATCTTTACTAAGGCATTAATCTCTAAGGTTCACCAAATTCATTTTCAACTTATAAAACTTGGTGTTTAGGGTCAGAGAGTTTAAAACCAAACATTTCCCAAAGTTTTTATACCAAAACCATCTTTAATAAATAAACTATATTTTTGTTTGTCTAGAAATGGTTTTAAATCAAAGAATCATTCTTTTGCATCACCAAATACATTTTTGAAACCACAAAGTGTTTCCTAGGGTCCGTAGGTTCAAAATACTCCATTTGCCAAAGATTTTATCCCCAAATTCATTTTTAAACAATTTTCACATCCTTAACAAGCATACAAATGTTTCTGCAAAAACAACCATTTTTCCAGAAGCTTTTTACTAAACAAAGGGCATGGTTGGCTAGGGCTTGTTCCACTGATTCCATTGATATAAAATTTGTAAAATTTGGACGTGTGGTTTGAAAGTTACAAGGGTTTCAAAATGGCATTTAAATCTGGTTTCAAAATCTGTTTTAATCAGAATCTGGCCACATGGTTGTTCCTGATTGGACAATAATGGTTCGCTCGGATCGCACAGCTGCAGCCGTTGGATCTCAACAGATCGCGTGGCCCAGAACGCGTACCCCTTCGTTATTAAGTGATTTTATACTATCCACCAGATCGGGATCGGACGGCTCTCAGTGCCTCGACCAGAAGCTGGCGGCGCTCAACGGTGGCATGCGGCGGCGCGGCTCTGACGGTGAACTAGGACGCGAGGGGAAGAGTGAAGTTGCTCACCAGGTTCGCAATGAAGCACTGATTCTCGTTGTTGCTTTGGCTGGCCAAGGGGAGCACGGAGGTGACGACAATTGCTCGCTGGAGTCCCCGCCCGTCTGCACGCCTCCGTTGTCGGAATGAGGCTACAAGGCACGCGGTGTAAAATGAGAGGAGCGTTAGAAACGTACGAGGAAGGAGAGTATGCTAGTGTCAACTAGAGAGAAGGGGGCGGTCAGGGATTACCAGAGGAGCTCATCGGAGTTGACCTAGCCGTTGATGGAGCTCAGACGAAGACGGAGGCGAGGTTGTGGGGCATGCGTGGGCGAACAGAGGCCATGGGCAGGTGCGTGAGATGATGGGGATCAAGCTGGTGTGAGCTAGGAGGTAGGAGAGGGTCAGGGCTCGCCAGAATTTGACAGGGAACTCGTCGGTGGCAGTGAGGCTTCGAGCAAAAATTGTGGACACCCTGGGGCTCCGGTGGTGTGATGACTGGAAGGAAAGGGAGAGAGGAGGGAGGCGAGTTTACGAGCATCATCACTGGGCGGAATTAGTGCGTCATTTAGGCGAATTGAACACGAGCAATCGACGCTGGAAACGGCCGGAGTGAGGGGAAAGAATTGGTCGCGCGGTTTGAAGACGACGCCAACGTGGCTGTGGGTCCTCTTTGTCAGTGAGAAAGGGAGCGAGGGGAAAGGTCCACCGGTCATTGGTTCTGCTGGTGCGGGTCTGAGTGGAAAAGAACGGTTCGCTGGGGAAGAGAGGTGGGCTGTTGCTGGGTTAGTTGGGCCGGCTGGGCTGGGTCGACTTGTTCTTATTTTTTCATTCGATTGTTTTATCTTTTCTATTTCTATTTACCGATTTGAAATTCAAACAAACCATCCAATCAACCAAATCAATTCAAACAAACACCACACTTCACAACTTTTGAACTTGGTTACGTTCAAGTAACAAATACCAATTCCCAAAAATAAATAATAATTTTATTTTAGGGTCCATTATTAATTAAATAAATAGGCCTTGTTTTAACAAAACAAAATAGAATTTGATTTATTAAAAACTCCATTTGAAATCCAAATATTTTCAAAACCAAATCAGTAGGTTTTATTTGAAAGTAATGAATACTTGGAAAGCTTGTTTTAAAATAAAATAACATTTTTGTTATAAGGTCCATTAATAATTAAATAAAATGGGCCTTAGTTATTAAATCAAATAGGATTTGTTTTATTAAAACTTTATTTTGAAAACTAAAATAAAACCAAAACACTTTCAGTAGGTTTTGTTTGAGAATATAAAATACTTGGAAACTTTATTTAAAATAATTAAACAAGTTTTGATGGTTTGGAAATAGCAAAACCTTTATTTAATAAAAACTTGGATATTAAATCCTTATTACTTTATTTAAATAAACCTTTACTATTTTTATCAAAACAAAATGTTTTATTTTCAAAAGCTTGGCCAAGGTTTAATTTGGTTCTATAAAATAATCTTTATTTATAAACCTTCCTTTTCATTTTGAGAACCAAATCCTTTTATAAAAAGATTTCAAAGTAGTAATAAAATATTTTTTTATTTTTCCTTTATTAAATGTTTTATCTTTTTAAATCCCTTTAGGATTTATTTGTCCAAAATAGGTTTGAAGATTCCCTAATTGGATTCAAAAGTTTCTTCTGGCCCTGAAAATCAACAAAGTTTTATTTTATTCATTTATTTTTCACATTACAAGATTTGGAAAATCTTGGGATGTGACAGGTGATCCGTGTTCCGAGACCATGTCTGTACATGCTAGGCTCGTCAAGATCAAACCTTAGCTTCCGCATGAGCAAATCTGGCTTGCTCATGTTGTATACACTTGCAGAATCTAACACACCCGATCATCACGTTGTCTTCGAAACAACAAGCTTTAGCAACGGTGCTTACTAAGGATGAACACTTTTGATGCAGCCCGTCCTACGGACGCACCTCCATCTACAACACCTAGTCCCCCAAGTGGACCAATGACTCGCGCCCGTGCCAAGCTCCTACAAGCCAAGGTTAACTCGCTCCTTTCCTCATGTGATTTTGGCCTACCTTTGGATGGCTTGCTACTTCATGCATCTACATTGTGTATCCTCAGATATGAAGCAACACCACCACACCAAGCCACCAAGGAAGCAGGACCAGGAGAAGAAGATGCTGGAGCTCTGCACACCGGAGTCTCCGGTGTAGACCGGAGTCTCCGGTCCCCTACACCGGAGTCTCTGGTCCCCTACACCGGAGTCTCCGGACCTTCCTCCGGTCCAGACCGGAGACTCGAGCCCAGGATAGACTATGCCCCCCTCCGGAGACGGGTCCGAAGATTGACCGGAGTCTCCGGCCCAGACCGGAGTCTCCGGACCCCAGACCAGAGTCTCCGGACCGACCGATGCCAGGCATGTTAAAGCCTTTTGGGCCTGGCCCATGTAACCCCCAATTTCGCCCAAACTTCTAGTTTTATTCCAGAACTACCCCTGTTTATGTGGATGGCCTATATATAGCCCCACCCCTCATATGTAAACCCTAGACTTGGATAATGATAGATTAAGACACCCCTTGTGGATCTTTTAATCTATTGGTCTCATGCTCCTTGATAAGGAGCACCTATTGTCCACCCTCCTCTTGGATCTTGCCTAGTGCGTTCAAGTTGTACAAGGCCTTGGGTTCTCGGTTTCGCGCCCAAGTCGTCAAGATCTCACCAAGCACCTCATCCCCCGTTGTTGGCGTGGAGAGCGAGCTTCGCCCAACACCGATCCTAGGGATTATGTTGGACCGGTTGCCACCGGTGTGAGGGATAGGCGTGTATCGTGTTTTGGTTTGCGTGTGTTCGTGGTTTTCATCTCCTCCCTCGATTTCATCCCCCGACCACCGCTTTCCCCCTCGTTCCTCGTGGAATTCGTGAAAGATCGGGCCAACCCCGGGGTTACCCCCAACATCTTGGTATCAAGAGCGAGGTTGATCACGAATTTCCCCCCAATTTTTCTTCTATCCACCATAAATTCGAAATTTTCCCAAAAAACAGCCCCAATTTGCCTTTGGATCGATCTGTCGTTTTGGAGTGTTTTTGGTGGTTTTGATCCGACCAAATCTTGTCTAAGGTGTTGGTTCAGCGTTTGCTTGCGTTTCCCAGCCCAATTTTGGCCAAATTTTCGCGGATTTGAGGACTCTAGGCGTGGATTTCCGCTCAAGAACACGAGCAGTCATCCCACACCGGAGTCTCCGGCCTGAGCACCGGAGTCTCCGGTCTACACCGGAGTCTCCGGCCCGAGACCGGAGTCTCCGGCCCTGGACGCCAGTTTTGCCCATTTTTCCTCTTTTCCTGCATTGGCTAATATCTCCACTTGTTGTTTGTGTTCCGTGTGCGTGTCACCAACTAACAGATAGCTTTCGCAACATCGTCGCGCTCTTCGACACCACGGACCCCAAACTCTTCCCCGCTCCATCGACACAAGATCATCACCATCAACTAAGGTATAACTTGTGTCAACCCTTGTAGCCATATCTTCCTTTGTGTGTACCTATCCTATGATGGGCATGACGAGCCTCCTCCACATCAAGAAGAAAGAGAGCAGCCCATTGCGCATGCGGCTCGACGTCCTCCTCGCCACATGGCGCAAGATAATGCTCCTCGGCATCAACCACGACAAGAACAAGAGCAAGCTCCCCAAGCTCACCGTGAGGACCATCAACCTCCTCCTCATCCTCAACCGCGACAACAACAAGAGCAAGCTCCCCAAGCTCATCGTCCAAACCAAGTTCCACCACCAAACGCGGCACCTCAACAACCGCAAGAGCAACGCCACCATCAACAAGCACGACATGAGAGCTCGGATGATGAAGATGGCCGCCAAAATCATGGCAACCGTCGCAACCGGAACCGCAATGAGGAAGAAACTTTCGGCAAGCTCAAGTTCACCATGCCCAAGTTCACCGGTTCCAATGATCCCGAAGAATACCTCTCATGGGAACTCAAGGTTGACAAGATCTTCCGCATGCACAACTTTAGCAATGAGAAGATGATGGCCATGGCATCCCTCGAGTTTGATGAATATGCCAACCTTTGGTGGGAACAAGTCCAACTTTCGTGAATCAAAGAAGAGCCTCCAATCTCAACTTGGCAAGATATGAAGGCTCATATGAGATCCCGCTTTGTTCCTTCACACTACACGCGTGACCTCTTCAACAAGCTTCAAACGCTTAGTCAAGGAACAAAGACTGTGGAAGAGTACTTCAAGCAAATGGAGCTCAACATGATCCGTGCCAACATTGAAGAGCGTGACGAACAAACAATGGCACGTTTCCTCAATGGCTTGAACCATCCTATCAAGCGCATCACCGAGTTCCAACGGTACAACAACATGGTTGAGCTTGTGCACATTGCATCAAAGGCCGAACGTCAAGTGCAAGAGGACATCAAGTTCAACAAGCCAAAGACATACTTCACATACAAGCAAGCTCCAACCACTACTTCGACAACACCAAGTGGAAGCTCCTCAAATACCACCAAGCTTCCCTTCAAGCCAACCCTTCCTCAAGGAAAACCGCCCCCAAGTGGCAAGTACACAAGAGATGAACAACCATTCAATGGTGAGTGCTACAAGTGTGGAGGAAAAAGACACAAGTCGGCCGCATGTGGGAACAAGAAAGTTTTGTTCATCCATGACAACGGCGATGAAGAATACTTGAGTGAAGAAGAGTTTGATGCAAGGGTCAAGGAAGCCATGGCAAGGCAACATTTGGAAGAGGACCAAGAGCTACTCATGTGTGAGCATGACGCAAGTCCATCGCTTGTGGTCACAAGGGTCTTAACTACTCAAGCCAATGAGAATGAAGACCAACGATCAAACATCTTCCAAACTCGTGCCGGTATCAATGGGAGGTCCATCAAAGTTGTCATCGATGGAGGAAGTTGCCACAATCTTGCAAGCGAATTGTGTGAGAAACTCAACCTCACCCTCCATCCGCATAAACACCCCTACCATATCCAATGGCTAAGTGACCAAGGATCCGTCAAGATCAAGCACACCGTCTCGGTAACGTTCTCAATTGGACCATACAAGGACACGGTGGAATGTGACGTAGTCCCAATGACGGTTTGCCACATGTTGCTCGGAAGGCCGTGGCAATATGACAAGCGTGCTTTGCATAATGGTCACTCAAACACCTATACCTTCAAATGGCTTGACAAAACTTGTGTGTTGCAACCAATGACTCCTAGCCAAATAATTGCGGACAATGCAAAGGCTTTAGCGAGGGCGCAATACACAAAACCATCTTGTGAGAAGAGTGGTGAGCGAGAGAACCACACTATAGTGAGTGAGTGCCACAAGCCAAACTTGAGTGGAAAAACTAAGAGTGTTCTTCTTGCCAACAAAAGTGAGATGAGAGAAGTGCGGAACAACCCATCCATTTTGCACTATGTCCTTGTATGCAAGGGACTAGCGCAAGGAACTAATGACTTGACAAATGTTCCTCCTTCTTTGATGGCTGTTTTGCAGGAATTCCAAGATGTATTTCCCGAAGAGCTTCCTCATGGACTACCTCCTCTTCGTGGAATCGAGCACATCGACCTCATACCGGCGCCCACTCCCAAACCCGCGCGTGTCGCCTGAACCGGAAGAGACGAAGGACAAAGAACGACAAATCAACCAAATCGTCTACAAAGGTTTGATCCAAGTAAGCACTAGTCCAAGCGCGGTTCCGTGATTCTAGTCCCAAAAAGCGGATGATACGTTATGTTATGCATGGACTGCCGTCCAATCAATGCTATCACCGTGCGTTATCGACATCCTATACCGCGTCTTGATGACATGCTTGATGAGTTATGTGGAGCCACTATATTTTTGAAAATTGATCTTCGTAGTGGTTACCATCAAATTCGCATGGCCGAAGGTGATGAGTGGAAAACCGCCTTCAAGACCAAGCTTGGTCTCTATGAATGGTTGGTTATGCCATTTGGCTTATCAAATGCTCCATCTACCTTCATGCGCCTCATGAACCATATTTTGCGATCTCTCATTGGGAAGAGTGTAGTTGTTTACTTTGATGACATCCTTGTCTATATCAAGTCACTAGAGGAGCATGTTACTCATGTTAAGGAGGTCCTTCAAATCCTTCGTCATGAGAAGCTTTACGCTAATCTCCCAAAGTGCACTTTTGCAAAAGACAAGCTGATTTTCCTTGGTTTTGTTGTGTCTTCCAATGGCATTGAAGTTGATGTCTCAAAAGTCAAGGACATACAAGATTGGCCCATCCCTACAAATGTTAGTGAACTTCGAAGTTTTCATGGGTTGGCTGGCTTTTACCGTCGCTTTGTGAAAGACTTTTCTACAATTGCTTGCCCCCTCAACGAATTGACCAAGAAAAATGTCACGTTCGTTTGGGGAAAAGCACAACAAAAGGCTTTTGATGAGCTCAAAAAGAGGCTCACCGAAGCACCACTTCTTGCATTACCGGATTTCACAAAAACCTTTGAGATTGAATGTGACGCTAGTGGTATTGGCATTGGTGGCGTCCTTATGCAAAATGGGCGTCCTATTGCTTACCATAGTGAGAAACTTGATGGCGCACGCCTCAACTATCCTATTTATGACAAAGAACTTTTTGCCTTGGTTCGAGTCCTTCAAGTGTGGCAACACTATCTTTGGCCCAAAGAATTTATCATCCATTCCGACCATGAGTCGTTGAAGTATCTTAAGGGCCAAGCCAACTTGAGTAAAAGGCACGCAAAATGGGTTGAGTTCATGGAGTCGTTTCCTTACATTGTCAAATACAAGAAGGGCAAAGAAAATGTGGTAGCGGACGCCTTGTCTCGCAAAAACACAAGCCTTCTTACACGACTCGAAGTAAATGTCTTGGGTCTTGATGACATCAAATCTTTGTACGCGTCCGACCCTTTCTTTGGACCAATTTTTGCAACATGTTCAATAGACAAAGGGATTGATGATTTCTATTTGTGTCACATCCCAAAATTCTCCTGATTTTGGAATGTGAAACAAATAAATAAGATTGATTGATTGTTTGACTATGTTCAAAATTCTCAAAAAGAAGAAACTTTTTGAATAGAAAATCCTCTCAACCTTGAATTCAAAATCCTATATTCTTTTGTTAAGACCTAAGTAGCCATATAGGCAAAAGGGCATGGATTGATTATGGATTGTAGAATTGGTGTGCAAGATTTCAAAATGAAAATCATGAAGCATTCATAAGCATTTCATTACATCCATGCAAGGTTCTCACAAACTGAATCCAAATCCTGGTATCTAAATCCTATAGTTGATTCGCCAAAATGTTTCTGAAGGAAATTAAATTGACTTTATAAAACCCACTATTGCTAAGACAAAGATTATTGCTAAATTATAGCCTAAAAAGATCCAATTAATATTACAAAATTTTAGAAACAAAATTGAGCTCATTTGGAGCTAGTATGAAAAAGTTATGGAACAAATACAAATACATAAAGATATAAATAAAATGGAATATACAAGGATTTATAAATCCACTACTTCCAAACTAGTAAAAAGATTACAAATTTGATCCTATAATAATCTATTCGATTTTAGAAAAATTTAGAAGCAAGAATCATATCATTTGGAGTTCGTATGCAAAAGATATAAGGAAAACAAGTAAATAGAAAAAGAAAAAAAATTCTAACGGGCCGGCCCACCCGGACCGAGCCAGCCGGCCAGCGCGCACGTACGTGCCCAAATTGCTCCAAAAAACGTGCGAAAACTGATTTTCTATACCTATCTCTACTCAAACTCTTATAACTTTTTATCTACAACTCCAAATCGACTTCCGTTTGTTTCTACTTATTCCCTACTCCAAGGCCTATCTCTAAACCATCCTAAACCTTCATATAAACTCGTGGAGCCACAGCTGTACGAGTTTTTCCTCTCGAAATTCCGAATCTACATATGCCCGAATCTTGTTTTGTTTTTTAACCCATCTAAACTTCGTCGTTTGCTTTCGGTCAAAAAACGAAAGTTGAAGAACGCATCGAAATCTTTCAATCCCGACAAACCTCACCTCTTTTCATCCACCACAGCCAGAGAATTTCGTATCGCAATATTTCAGATCTTACGGTGTAAATCCAAGATGTACTCGCGCTCGTTTCTTCAAATCCAAATTCCTTTGGTGAGAAGGTAGGAATAATGATTTCCCACAACTTTTATGTTCTGAGTTTTTCGATTTGACCTACGGATTTGTCTCTCTAAGACAGATCTATTTCCTGTCTATTCTGAGCCAAAATCGGGTCAATCTCTTCTTCTAGGCACCGGATCCTATCCAGACGGTCGAGATCCAATCAAACCGGTGCGTGTCATGTCGTCATCCCGGTCATCTTCCTCATCAACGCCACGTCAACGTAAGGTCAACATCTAGTCCCAGTCAGCATGCAAAGTCAACTTGTCCAGTCAGCGGAATATTCCCTGGAATATTCCGTTCGAATTTAAAATTGCATATTATAGATCTAACTTGTAAATTTTATTAGAAATTCATACCATGTCCAAAAATTGCGTATAATATATCAAATTGAATATAATTTCACGTAGAATCATCTTATCAAAATAGATCCAACTTTTACTATACGTGGTTATTGCAGTAATTTAATTAGTTTTAATGATCTTTTAGGTTAATAAATTCATAAGAAATTATCTGTAACTCCGAAAAATATGAAAAATATATCAAATTGAAGCTACTGTAATGTACTTTAATAATATCTAGTTGGATCTAGCCTTTGCAGATTATTTAACCCGTAGCAATTTAATTAGTTTTAATGGCCTTATAAATAATTAAATTCATAGTGAATTAATTGCTTGTCACAAAAATATAAATGATATACCGATGGAAAGCTGGTTCCATGTAGATCATCAATATGCAATTAGTTCAGCATTTTACTGTAAGGTTTTGCTGTGAAGATTTAAATGGTTTAATGGACTATTTAGAGTAATAAATTCATAAGAAAATAAATACTATTCAGAAAATTACAAATAATATGTCCCTGAAATCACAATTCCGTGGAGATTACAGAAACAATTTTAGTTTGATTTCTAAACAACAGAAACCATAGGAATCATTTAAAACCATTAAACACTATTTAAATCATACAAAAAGATCTATAACTCCAATTAGGGTGAATCCAAGTGCTAAGGTTTTGTATTGACAATAGCTATACAGATAAATTTCATGACAAATTATTTGGTACTGTTAAAACAGAAATTCATACAGAAATATTTAAACCCATTGAAATAGTGTTTTAATCATAAGAAAATATCTATAACTCCTTTTTAGGTGATTGTCTCTAAATTGCATTATCTATCCAGTAGCATCTAGTTCACAATTTAATACGACATAAACATCTTTAGTTCAATTAAAGTGGTATACACCATATTAAATCGATACAACTTTAGTAATAAAAGCTTTAGTGCATTAAATGACTTTCCACATGCATCATGTAATCTAACTATGTTCAGAACTAAAGTAACAACCATTGTGACTTATTAAATTGTCATGCATGCATTTGTTGCATTTGTTTGATCTCTGTGTGCTATTGTTTATGTTGTATGCAATTGTTTGATCGATAGATTGCGAGGAGTGCAACGTGTGTGATTGCAACTACTATGATTGCAAGTATTGTGGTTATGACGAGAGCAACCATTATATCTATGAGAATTGTGAGGATTATCTAATCGACTACATCTACAACAAAGGCAAGTGGTGCTATCTTGGTCATAAATGTCCTATTGTTTTCCTATGCATTATAGATGTTTTTGTAGAATTGCATATGTAGGATTGATGTGTATATGCTATGCTATGTCCCATATTATTCCCTAGAATTCCTTGTTTATGAGCCATCGTTGGTAGATGTGCTTAGCCATGCTATGATGAACGAGGGCTGGGTTACATCACTGAAGTTGTTTCTAAATGTGTTGGTTTGCGAAAACTAAAACAACTTAATCAATGAATCTCCTGGGTGTGATGGGATTGATAATTTTTGGTGGTATCACTGTGGAAAGGCACCCAGGACACTGAGAAATGATTGGTTTCTTTGTTTGGAAGCTTTCGTGTGCAACCATGTGCCAATAATGGAATGGGCGGTTGGTTGAACTCAGTAGGTTGTGGTAACTCGAACCCGCGTATCCAGAGATGTAGATAGTGTAGGTTGGACGGTGCGGCGTCGGATTGGGGAGCTACTTCGACGGTTCCTTCTTGGACTTCTCCCTATCATCACCCAATATGAGAGTGGTGGTACGAGCTGGGCTGGCCAAGTCACATGGGTAAAGTGTACAAACCCCTGCAGGGTGTATAAACTAAGTACTTAGCCGTGTCCCCGGTTATGGATAATTTGAGCGACCTGATACTAATGCTATGATATTTATCACTCATCCTTATTTCTTGATTACTTAAAACTTGTTGGGTGAACATAACTGGGTAGGAGCACCTGGGAGTGAACCAGAGTGTCCTATTTATCGTATTGGAAAACTAATTTGTTACAAATGTTAGGATAAAACTGTTGCTTTATGCAAATGAGCCTAAACTCCACTTGGCCAAATAAGCATGTAGTTGCTAGATCTGTTGTTAACCACTTTAGCCTACTTGCCATACATTCAATGTATTGACCATTCGTGGCTGCAACGTTTCATGTTGCAGGTTATATCGTATCTGAGTGATCGTTCATAGGTCGCGAGACTCCACTCAACAATTGTTACTTTGTGGCACATTTGAAGGATGGAGATCTACCTTGTATTCGTTTTCCGCTGTGTACTTGAATAAATAATGTAAATTCTGGATCATATGCGTTGTATTTATGATGCACAGTTATATTTGGTATCATTTTGTACTGTGTGTGCCAGTGAACCGATCCAGGGATTGGCACTATACACATGAACTCAGCCTTATCAGGCGAGGGTGTTACAAGATGGTATCAGAACTGTGTGTTGACTATAGGATCGTGACCTTAGAAATGGATTAGTAATAGAAGACCTCTATTAGGAGAACTATCATATTTTATACTTATTAGAGTTCTTATATTCCTTATCTATCTTTTCTAGAACCTCTTCCTACTCAAACATTTATAGTTGTCCATTCTTATGATACCTATATGAGAGTTGGCCTACAAGTAAAGAACAAATAACATGACATAAATGAACATCTCACCAAGTTTGGTTAGGTCTGGACCACCATATTTTATCTCTTTAGGAGATCATCGCTATCGTGTTAGCATATTGTTCTTACCAACTTATGTGGTATGACAATATAGGTTGTTTGCTTGGTTGTATTGAGCTATTTTGTGTGATTCTTTGTTTAGGATCAGTTAGTTTTGAACTCTAATGTTTCTGAAATTGTGATGAGGTTTTTAAATTAGTTTAATGGTGTGAATTGATTGAAATTCGTGAGATTACTGCTGCAGTTTTCTACCGGACCTGTTGTACCGCGCGATATTTCATATTTTACTGGTAATTCAGAAAAATCTAAAAAAATAGGATCTGGAGCGTAATTACCTGAAGTACATGCACAAAAATTGGCTAAAATTCCTGACGCGTTTAGGTCAGTAAGAAAAATTCGTGAAGTCTGCTGTACCGCTTTGACAGATTTTGTTTATTGCTTATATGTTACTCTATTTTACTCTAGTATTGTTCCCAATGCTTTCAAACTATTTTGTGGTTATATACTGCTATATTTAGACCACTGTAATGTTATTATACAAGTGTTTTCTTGTGTGTTAATTCCTTAGGATTGTTTGCTTGTTTGTGATATTGATTGCTTCATATAGTTATGGGTAGGATTATTTTCTTAGTCGTTTCCTTCCTATAGAATCTATTCTTCCCTATCTTGAACCCTTGGAGATATAATGATGTGTTAATTGGAAGGTTTGACAACACAATGCATTTAGGAAAGAGAATGCTTCACCTAATGGAAAAAAAATGTGGGAGTATGAAGTGTTGAAATGATGTTATGTAGTAGATTACCCAACCTGAAAGTTGAAGTATCGATAGCTTAGTTTTAGTAGTAGCTTTGTTGATTGAATACATGGGAGTATACATAGAGCATTAGTTCGTGCCCATAGAAACATTCTTCAAGGCAAGTGAGAATGCCCGAGTGATAGAAAAACGTGATTCACCTATCCTCATACAGGGTAATGATTTGGGTGCAGGATGGATTGATCACCATTCCTACTACTCTTAATATTCGCTCTTGTACTGTTGGATTTGCGAATCTTGAGTGCCTTTCAGCCTTAGCAGAGAGCCGGCGTTGAGCCTAAACCTTAGAATGGTAGATTGTTCCACCTCTACAAAAGCATTCATTGCTAAGCGTAGGAATATACGGTAAGGATGAATCCCAACCGTGAATTATGGGCACCGTGAAGTAAACGTTCCCTATTTGACCACCATGAGAGTTCTGCTAGTTCGAGTAGTGTTTTCTTGGAATCTGTCAATCATGAAGTTTAGAATGTGCAAGAGACATTGTGTCAATAAATGTCTAGAGGAGAATTTACCTTAGCCAAGTGAACCCTCAAGAAGTGACCTAGTCAATTTTCTTTTAAGGGAGGTAACATCCTAATGGATCCCGAATCTTTCTTTCTTTCTAGCCTTTCCAAATCTCGGGACGAGATTTCTTTTAAGGGTGGTAGTCTGTCACATCCCAAAATTCTCCTAATTTTGGAATGTGAAACAAATAAATAAGATTGATTGATTGTTTGACTATGTTCAAAATTCTCAAAGAGAAGAAACTTTTTGAATAGAAAATCCTCTCAACCTTGAATTCAAAATCCTATATTCTTTTGTTAAGACCTAAGTAGCCATATAGGCAAAAGGGCATGGATTGATTATGGATTATAGAATTGGTGTGCAAGATTTCAAAATGAAAATCATGAAGCATTCATAAGCATTTCATTACATCCATGCAAGGTTCTCACAAACTGAATCCAAATCCTGGTATCTAAATCCTATAGTTGATTCGCCCAAATGTTTCTGAAGGAAATTAAATTGACTTTATAAAACCCACTATTGCTAAGACAAAGATTATTGCTAAATTATAGCCTAAAAACATCTAATTAATATTACAAAATTTCAGAAACAAAATTGAGCTCATTTGGAGCTAGTATGAAAAAGTTATGGAACAAATACAAATACATAAAGATATAAATAAAATGGAATATACAAGGATTTATAAACCCACTATTTCCAAACTAGTAAAAAGATTACAAATTTGATCCTATAATAATCTATTTGATTTTAGAAAAATTTAGAAACAAGAATCATATCATTTAGAGTTCGTATGCAAAAGATATAAGGAAAACAAGTAAATAGAAAAAGAAAAGAAAAAAGAAAAAAAATTCTAACGGGCCTGCCCACCCGGACCGAGCCAGCCGGCCAGCGTGCACGTACGTGCCCAAATTGCTCCAAAAAGCGTGCGAAAACTGATTTTCTATACCTATCTCTACTCAAACTCTTATAACTTTTTATCTACAACTCCAAATCGACTTCCGTTTGTTTCTACTTGTTCCCTACTCCAAGGCCTATCTCTAAACCATCCTAAACCTTCATATAAACTCGTGGAGCCACAGCTGTACGAGTTTTTCCTCTCGAAATCCCGAATCTACATATGCCCGAATCTTGTTTCGCTTTTTAACCCATCTAGACTTCGTCGTTTGCTTTCGGTCAAAAAACGAAAGTTGAAGAACGCATCGAAATCTTTCAATCCCGACAAATCTCACCTCTTTTCATCCACCACAGTCGGAGAATTTCGTATCGCAATATTTCAGATCTTATGGTGTAAATCCAAGATGTACTCGCGCTCGTTTCTTCAAATCCAAATTCCTTTGGTGAGAAGGTAGGAATAATGATTTCCCACAACTTTTATATTCTGAGTTTTTCGATTTGACCTACGGATTTGTCTCTCTAAGACAGATCTATTTCTTGTCTATTCTGAGCCAAAATCGGGTCAATCTCTTCTTCTAGGCACCGGATCCTATCCAGACGGTCGAGATCCAATCAAACCGGTGCGTGCCATGTCGTCATCCCGGTCATCTTCCTCATCAACGCCACGTCAACGTAAGGTCAACATCTAGTCCCAGTCAGCATGCAAAGTCAACTTGTCCAGTCAGCGGAATATTCCCTGGAATATTCCGTTCGAATTTAAAATTGCATATTATAGATCTAACTTGTAAAATTCATTAGAAATTCATACCATGTCCAAAAATTGCATATAATATATCAAATTGAAGATAATTTAACGTAGAATCATCTTATCAGAATAGATCCAACTTTTACTGTACGTGGTTACTGCAGTAATTTAATTAGTTTTAATGGTCTTTTAGGTTAATAAATTCATAAGAAATTATCTGTAACTCCGAAAAATATGAACAATATATCAAATTGAAGCTACTGTAATGTACTTTAATAATACCTAGTTGGATATAGCCTTTGCAGATTATTTAACCCGTAGCAATTTAATTAGTTTTAATGGCCTTATAAATCATTAAATTCATAGTGAATTAATTGCTTGTCACAAAAATATAAATGATATACCGATGGAAAGCTGGTTCCATGTAGATCATCAATATGCAATTAGTTCAGAATTTTACTGTAAGGTTTTGCTGTGAAGATTTAAATGGTTTAGTGGACTATTTAGAGTAATAAATTCATAAGAAAATAAATACTATTCAGAAAATTACAAATAATATGTCCCTGAAATCACAATTTCGTGGAGATTACAGATACAATTTTAGTTTGATTTCTAAACAAAAGAAACCATAGGAATCATTTAAAACCATTAAACACTATTTAAATCATATAAAAAGATCTATAACTCCAATTAGGGTGAATCCAAGTGCTAAGGTTTTGTATTGACAATAGCTATACGGAAAAATTTCATGACAAATTATTTGGTACTGTTAAAACAGAAATTCATATAGAAATATTTAAACCCATGGAAATAGTGTTTTAATCATAAGAAAATATCTATAACTCCTTTTTAGGTGATTCAAATTGCCGCTGTCTCTAAATTGCATTATCTATCCAGTAGCATCTAGTTCACAATTTAATACGACATAAACATCTTTAGTTCAATTAAAGTGGTATACACCATATTAAATCGATACAACTTTAGTAATAAAAGCTTTAGTGCATTAAATGACTTTCCACATGCATCATGTAATCTAACTATGTTCAGAACTAAAGTAACAACCATTGTGACTTATTAAATTGTCATGCATGCATTTGCTGCATTTGTTTGATCTCTATGTGCTATTGTTTATGTTGTATGCAATTGTTTGATCGATAGATTGCGAGGAGTGCAACGTGTGTGATTGCAACTACTATGATTGCAAGTATTGTGGTTATGACGAGAGCAACCATTATATCTAT